>JAWWLV010000121.1:77068175-77086266 GCA_035041135.1 Platyrinchus mystaceus | reverse complement strand
AATGTGGCCAGTCTTCGCGAACGAAGATTTGGGAAAGGTCTTTTTACCTTTCAAGCCTGCGCAGTGGATTTTTTTTTTTAGGTGAGACACAGCCTGCGCTGAACTGAGCCCAGCCTTTAATCCTAAGGTTCATCTGCGGGGGCCAAGCAAGCCTGGACAATGGCAGTGAGGTCCTCAGGATGTAGGTTTGTTTAGAGTGACCTTCTCTTGGAGGGCCTTAGGGGCTGATGAGCACCATCTGCCTGGTGGAGTGTCCCTGAACCCAGTTCGGGAATCGAACTGGGGTCGCGGCGGTGAGAGCGCCGCATCTTAACCACCAGACCACCAGGGGTCCCATTAATTCACTTGTAAACACTTGTAAATCCTTACCAGTTTTTATAAGCAATACCACCACAACTGTCCAGATCTCCAGAGAATGGGTTATCCTACTCTAAGAAAAAACTGTTGAATGAGGGTTCACTCTTCAACCGTGCCACATTTGGAGCCTTATGACTTAGTTAATGTTTAAAATCTGCTTGTGCTTCATGGCATGAGAAATATCTCAGAAAGGCAGTCTGAGCTGCAAGCACCATATACTACCCAGCGTGGAATACTGACAACAGAAATATTTGAAATGCCTTTTCCTCCAGAATTTAAGTACTTAAGTGTAGGATGAATGAGGAAGTGTGCTAGGTAACATTCAAATCCTCAAATATCTTTTAAAAAAATCAGAAATGTTCATAGAACAGCTTCTTCTCACCTTTTGTCAGCTATCTTCTTAAAATACTGAAATTCTGAAAAATGGATTTTTAGTTCAAATTAATTTTTTTTTTCATTCTTAAGAGAATGCTGTATCCATACAGCTGGAGAAATTAAGAAAAAAAATACACTCAGCTTTTTCTGATGCTGTGCACTTTGAAGATGCTTTGGGCCAATACGAAAGCATAACTTAACAGTTTACCATGAAAGCATTATGATTCTTACTTTTGAAAAATCCAGTTTTATTTCCCTTTCTGTCACAGATCAGAATAATAAGTAAATATATTTTAAGTCTGCAACCATGCACTTGACAATTTCTAATATTGCATAACAGATTAGACCCTAAACTAACTGACCAGAATTGTCATCTCAGTTGAGACTGATCATTAGTAAATCAGATGTGAACACTACATTCTTTGAATGGATATATTCAGTTTTACATTTTCCTTTTGCAATCACTGTCCATTCTCACATTTTCAGCAGAATAATAGAATGGCCTCCACAACTACCTTTGTAGTATTTAGTAAAGTTTGGATTAGTTTCCCAAGCTTGTTAGAAAGCCAGTTCAGGCACTGGCAAACCAATATATGAATGGCTTGAAGGACCTATAAAAAGCTTAAAAAGCTGATCTGTAAAAATCAGATTATTTTCAGGGTGATTTATGGGAAGTCATGGTCCACTGCTAACAAGCTATAATGTAAGACTTGTGCCATTATTTATATAGCTTCATTGATGTGTGGTACCCATCATGAAAGAAATGCAGAACGCCTATTAATACTTCCTCTGGACAGATGCAAGTAAGTAACAATACTCATTATGTCATCTTTCTGAAATGAATAATAATGAAAAATATTGCCCATGAGTGGAATCTGTAACCCTTTAGAGGTATGTGAATTTTTTCTAATGGCTACTGAGGAAAATAAAGGCTCATTGAGTGATAAGATGCCTATTCTATGACCATGAATTCCATCCTTGTGGGAAAATCAAGTATTGAAAACTTTAATCTTGATAGGATAAGGGCTTGATAAAGGTTGAGATTACAAGAAGACATAAAATCAAGGAATAGAACCTGAAAAAAGTAAGACTAACTGGAAGATCATTAAGGACTGAAAAAAGTAGACTAGTTTTGATTATCTTTTCTTAGACTTATAGAGTTATCCTAACTAGGCCAAAGGGTAATCATACAACGTGAAAGGACTGAATTTGAAAAAGGAAAAAAAACAGGAGACGGATTCAGAGACTGATAGTACTCTTTATCATCTTTTCATCTTTTCACTGGTGTAGGTAAATAAGAGATCTCTATTGTACAAGGACAAATAAGAACACTAATAAACTTCCTGTTATGTGATAGCAAACCTTGAACTAAGCTATTTCTTTCCATGCTGGTAAGCAATTTTGCATAAAAGATCTCCTACTCTGAAATGTAGTCCCTAGTGAATTTTGTACAAGCTAATTATGGATTGGTGAAAAATAAGATAACAGAAGTGCTGACATAATCTTAAATAACAGCATGCTGTACTAAAATGCCTAAGCTGGATAACAACACATCTTTTGAAACTTTGCTCATCCGTGTGTGCAACACTGACTTTTAAGCAAACGTAGCTGTTTACAGCCCAGTAACGTAGCTAAACAAATTTAATACTACATATAATGATAAAAATGTGATTAGTATGTCACACTCAGATCAGTACGCTATGCATTGCACATCCACACAGTATGAGTAGTTTCTGCACCATGAAGATTAGGGCTTAAGTAATGGAGTAAATGCAAGTGTTATCTACTTTGTACAGTTCAGCACTGCAGTAGGGAGATTATTGATGATATCCAAGAAAGTTTGTTGGGAAGTTCAGAAGTGAACTAAGATCTCAGTGTCTGGTAGTGTCTTGAACTTCTGTCAATCCATTACATTCTTTTTTTTTTTTTTTCTTTTGTTTTTCTTCTGAGACTATCACAGTATTGTGACTCACTCTTTTTTTTGTCTAAATAAATTCAAATAGTTTTTTCAGACTAAGGTAAGTCCTGAGTCTTCAAACTTTATGCAAGATTGGTAGTGCTTAGTTACACAGAAAAAAACCCTGGAGCTAAATTTATGAAAAAAGTATTTGCTAAATTTAATTTTGCATACATCACTGGGAATGATGAAACATAAAACAGAACAAATGTCTCCTTACTCATTCATTATGATCACTTCTTAATTCAGTTGGAAATAATAAACACACTTTCTAGGGCATCTTAGCAGGAAAATTAAATTCTGCCTGTGCAGCTGGACATAGTTTGAGCCAAGGGAAAAGAACCACAGTTTGCTCAGAGCTGAGACTAAGGAGTAAAAAGTGAAAGTAAGTTCTAAGCATAACACCAAGGTATTGGATTACTTGGATAAGATGTCTGTTCCTTGTTTGGCTGGTTGGTTGGTTGGTTTTGTTTTTTGTTTGTTTGTTTGTTTTGTTTTTCCCCAGGTATCTAGCCTCTGACATGACTTCACCTTTGGAAGAACAGAGCTTGTTAACATGCTAAGTTTGTATGTCCTTCTCTGGAAAACTTCTGTTGCTTGGGAGGAGAGCCAGCAACCAGAGTGACATGGTTATCATGCACTGCTATAATACACAGTCACCATTAGGTTGGGGGTCTGTGTTTCTTGAGAGGAAAGGTGAAGGGCGTCC
Organism: Platyrinchus mystaceus; assembly: GCA_035041135.1. Taxonomy (NCBI): domain Eukaryota; kingdom Metazoa; phylum Chordata; class Aves; order Passeriformes; family Tyrannidae; genus Platyrinchus; species Platyrinchus mystaceus. The sequence goes on along the minus strand of JAWWLV010000121.1, from coordinate 77,082,868 downwards.
ATAATAAGACATCTTCACAGAGGGCAGGAGGGTTGTGACATGATGTGCCATGGTTTCAAAGCAGCAAGGACTCTCTCTAGCTTGTGTGTAGACAATAGCGGTTTTTTCATAGAATGGAAGACAAAACGATTTAATTGAACATTTCAATGAACAATTAAACTAAGGAAGCTTTATCCTTGTATTCTTAGAGGGCAGAGAGGGGATGTTTCTATCATTTTCTACATGCAAAGATGAGATCTAGGAGAGCTGTGGTCATAAAAGCAGCACTGGTTGGGCTTCCCACTCTACATTTATTTCCCTACCTCTTAGGAAATGCATGTGGCTTTAAGCTTAACTATAATCTATGCAAAGTTAAATATTTATGAAAAAGTTTCACTTTTAAAATATCATCTGCGCTTTTATCATGCATGTTTATGCTAGATAAGAGGAAATAAGTTTCCACTCAAATGGAAAAGCATCAACATTCTATTTCCTGTAAAGAGATTAAATTACTTCTCTTAAATACAATATGCAGGAAGTTTCCAAAAGCTTCAAGATCACTTAAACAATCACCTTTCTGACACAGCTGCCAACCCTCTTTTGAATTTAAAAGAAGTAGCTCCACTGTTTTCTGGAGCATCTAATCTCTGCTAGATGAATTCCATGGAGACACATTCCAGTAGTTTAATCTCTATGTCATTGGATTTCTTGAAAAAATAAATGAGAGACTTCCAGATCAGCACTGGGGTCTTAGATTCTGACCTTTTTTATTTCAAATTAAGACAAAAAAATAAAAGCACTAGACCTAGAATCTTGGTCCCTAAATATATACCCAACACTTGCAGAAGTATTTTGCTTTAGAAAAAGATATTGTAAATTTTAGGAATTATTACATGGTATATACTGTACTGATCCTGATATTAAAAACATATGCAAGACTAAAATTGAAGATTTGACTGAGCATTGGTAATAATAATTTCAATGAAGCCAGTTATAAAGTTAATCATACATATAAATGTTTTCATGATGAGATATATTGCTAAAAATAATTTTCATAAATGCCTTTATCATGTCTCCATTGAGATTCCACTTCTGGGTTCTACATATAAAGAAAAACTGAAAGGGAATTTGAACCTATTGTCATTAGAGTAGAGGGAGCAAAGAAAATATGAAACAGAATAGTGTACTCACTCTTTATAAAAAAACCACAGAAAATCAAAATGGAATGACAAATGGATACTGCACTGCAACAGCTTTATACTGGGCTTTAGATTAAATTTTGATTATAAGTAATAGTCACTTCTAAATAATAGTTATGTCTTACTTTACATAAACACCTGCTGAAAACTCATTGGAAACAGATATTTTGCATTTATTCCTTTACAAAGTGGTGTATGCTTGTCCATTTAGTTAAATTGAAGGAAAAAATAAAGTGCAAATGCTTCCAAAATCTGCATTAAAAAAACCCCATGAACTCAAAACACAAAAGCAAAATTCATTTATACTGTGTCCCAGTTATTACTCAGAATATAGGATAAATCACAGTCTCTCACTATTCACATGGTCTACATACAGCTATATTTTTAACAAAGAAATATTGAAAGATGAGTACAAGAAAATACTGTTGATTCACCTAGAAACAATATAAATTATTAGTTCTCAATAAGATAGGCTTGAGATAATAGCCATAATAGGTAAAAATAGGATATCTCTTTACAGAAGACAACCCAGAGGGGAAATACAGATACACAAAAAACTCTTTGATTTATGTAGTTCTGTGACTTAGAATACCAGCCTGAGATTCTAATGACATTTTTTACAGTCAAAATAGTAAACAGTTTTCTTCTACATCAACTGAAGAATTCCAAGTAATAACTTCTTCATCTCCAGCAAGTGTTCATTTGACTTCCAGTGCCAGTTTAAGTTACTCTGTGAATACAGGAAATTATAATTTTTTGCTACGTCATTTGTATTACTAGCAAGATATTTAACATCTATTTGTAATCTTTCCCACAGGAAAATTTCTGAATGTGTTCATCTGGATTTTCCAGAGGGTTTTGATCTCTTGACACAGATGACAGTAAAATCATCTAAAATTCTGTGAAGTAGTGCTCACCTGCTCTCATACAGATGCAGACATTGTTGCACTTCTTGTGGTAATAAAAGCTTTTATTTAAAATCCTCTAATGAGCCATTGAGGAAAGGATATGACTAATATTTGAAATTCAGTTCATATGACCTTGACTGACAGCCAATACAGAGCACTAGAGAGGAGCACACAATGAAACTGATATGGAAAAGAAAAGAATCCTTTTAAACATATCCTATTGAGAATGAGTTTTTCTGTTCATCACTCATTCACAATGGAAATGGACTGAGGTAAAATGAGTTTCCATATCCTCGCATATGGACCAGTGTATTCACCAAACGCCCATTTTATCTAACACAGCATTTTAAGGGGATCAAGATGGATCCACTGGAAAGACTTTGGTGCATATTCAGCCATAAGTCCAAGAAGTTAAAGAAATGAACATCTGAAAAGGGTATATGTGTTTCAATATCCTCTTGAGTGAAGCTCTGTTTTTTCCAATTGAACATCCTTTAATAGGTCACTGGAATGCTTCTGACATGAGGTTATTATGACCAGAGGTCCCTTCTCTAACTCTCCACAATTGGAACCTAAATTACTTAACACTTTCTTGAATGGATTCCACTATAAGGCAATAAACTGTGCTAAGGGGAACCAAGGAGCAATACTGGAGCAAATCTGATTTCAGTTACCACCCACTGTTTAATTGCTTCGGTGTCTGAAGTCTCTGACCATTTAATCTTTGAGGCACTAATAATGTGCCCAAATGATCGGTTACAAGTTTTTAAAAATTGCCTTGTGTACATGCATTAGGAGCTCTTGGTAGACTGCAGCAGGAAGGAGTTGCTATAGAAACACAACCTTAACCCACTCCACTCACTGATGGTTATAAAGACATACAATGGTCCCCAAATAACCACTGCTAATCCACATGATATTCGAAAATTGCTAGGTTTTTGCTCTCAAAATTCTCAGTTGCAGTGCCAGGGAACCTTCCCCTCCTCTGCACTCTAGCCCCTCACCTTTGCATTCAAACCTTCCCAGATGGAACTTTGTTTGAGTATCTACTTGCCTGTGTTATTTTATTGTGTTTTGTGAAAATAGCTGAATTCAGCAGTGATCTGCACAACGTGAAGAACTCAACAAGATTAAATAAAATCAGTTTCTTTGTCAGAAAAACCTGTGCCACCAACTGGCAAAATAAGTTGGGAACATCTGGTTGGAGTAATGCTTGGAAGAAGTGAATCTTCTATTTCATGTAGCTTTTTCTACCTGATTCAGACTACTGAAAACTGGTATCCCATCCATTGATACATTTCACCTACTTTTCCGAATTTGTCTCCTTAACCTGGTAGGTGATTAAATGTGTTCTTTCAGCCATTCCTTTTTCATCTTTTAACATTCCCAACATTTAATCACCTGGGAGTGAATAGAAATACATGCACAGTACAATTAATCTCCTTTCTCAATTGTAATTCAGTTTGAGATGACAATATCTGAAGAAAATTCAAAATTAAATCTATCCAGGACTAAAATTAAATCCAAGACATCTTGGATTTACCACAGTCTAAACTTAAATCATTCATTCAGGACGTAGAAGACCTGATTTTAAGACTATCTTCAGCCTGGAGAGAGGTTTAAACCTAAAAGAGAACATAATGGCCATTTTTTCCCATTGAAATTGTTTCCTACTTTGAAAAAAAAAAAAAAAAGTCATGTAATTGAAGCAGAATAATTAGGGAATTTATCTAGAATAAATTATCACAGCTGGATTGTCTTCCAAGGACATTGAAACAAAGGCAAGGCTTAAGCAGTATGTTTCTCTGCAGATGTTGTATATCTTCTTTCCTCTGCTGACTAAGATTGCAGATGGTTCCTTTAGATTACTTGGGTGAGTGCCCTTCCCCTTTCTAGATATGAGCATCTACAGTGTCATTTGGGTGATATCTGGGCTAGATATCTAAGGCATTAAAAATTCCAAAATCCAGATTAATTTCCTTCTTTATAAAATTCTTAATCTTGTAACTAAAAGGAATGTATTTTTTTTTTTGTCTGTAAATGCTTGTGAATTGTCCTCCCTGTCAGAATTTTCCATTTAACTAATCACCCTGGTTTGGACTGGCATAAAGTTACTTTTCTTCCTAGTTGCTGGTAGAGGGCTGTGTGTTTCATTTAGGATAAGAATAATGTTGATAACACACTGATGTTTTAGTCGCTGTTAATCAGTGTTTACACTAAGTCAAGGACTTTTCAGCTTCTCACACCACCCCACCAGTGAGTACACTGGGGAGCACAAGAAGTTGGAAGGAGACACAGCCAGAACAACTGACTCGAGCTGGCCAAAGGGATATTCCATACCATATGATTTTATGCTCAGTTTGTAAAGTAGTGGAAAAGCTGGATGGGGGTTGCTGCTTGGGAACCGCCTGGGCATCAGTGGGTGGGTTGTGAGTAATTATTGTTCATCATTTGTTTTTTTATATTTTGTATTATTATTATTCCTTCCTTTTATATATATAGAGAGAGAAAGAGAGAGTAAAGTAAGATATACTCAGGTATCCCCCGAAAATTCCAAGGCAATGGAAAGAATTCAAAAAGGTTTACTTTGAAGGAAAGAACACTAAAAAACTTACAGGCAAAATATCTGCACCAGCTGTGGAAAACTCTGGGCCTGAGAAATTCACACCTCCTGATCTCTTCTTCAGGTTTTATTATCCCTGGCTCCCCTGCTCTCTCTCGGGGCCACAGTGGCCCTATAGTATGTCTGTAAGCATTATCTCTCTCTTCACATATCAGAGAGAGAGAGGTTGAAAACTTCTCCAGTATGTGGATGGAGAGAGCATTGAAACTGCCTTTGAAAAAGGTTTTCCTTTTAGGCAGAAAAGCCTTCCTAAGCAAAAACAAGTTCTAACTCCTCATTACAAATTCTTCCGAAAGGGTACCATCTCTACATATATATATGTGCATACAGCATGCCATAGTATATATATATAGGATAATATATAGTCCATTATATTTATGGTATTCTTTTTATTATATATATATATATATATATATAGTGTGCTGTGAAAAACAAAACAAAAAACCCTTGTCAAAAAGTCTGTGATTGTGTCTTGGTTCTGGCCAGAATAGGGTTAACTTTTTGCAGTATCCAGGAGTGGGGATAGCTGGAGCCCAGAGGTTATTCTATGCCACCCACATCACTGCCGAGGAGGGAGGGGGGGGTGGGGATGGGGGTGGAAAGGAGTCTCTTCTGGGAAGAAGGGTTTCCTTCGGGGCGAGCAAGCTTGGTGGAGAGAGCAGTGGGGGAATGCTGGAGGGAGCAGTCGGGCTGACATAGCTGCAGTCAGATCGATCTCTGCCGTGAGAGTTTTTGCATATGAATCACTCTTCCCATATAGTGTGAGTGCACAATCCCCACTTCTCTCTCACGTTGAGTCATTGTTTACTTATTCACCCTAAGAAGTGGTCAACACCACATTTGAAAGTAATGACTGTTTTAGAAATTCTCACAGTGAAGCTGTTGGCTTTCTAATGCTCTCTATATTTGCTTGGGGGGAACTAGTGTTTTACTAGAGATTAGCCATTCCTATGGCAATTAAAAATGTCTGCCTTTTCCTTGTCTTTTCTTTTTATGCTTCTTACAATTTAAAGAGATACCGTGGAAACATGCCACATTTCACTCCAGACACCAAATTTATAATAATAATAATAATAATAATAATAATAATAATAATAATAAACCCAAAACAAAACAAAAAAAACCCCCAGCCATCTAAAGAAACAGTTTCTTCTCACTTTGCCACTGCTTAGACCCAAAACAATGAACATGACTAGAAATTCATTGTTTATAGGATGGGAACCATAAATTTAAGACAGTCATTATTTCACCTCTAGTATGCTATGGGCACAAGGACTTCAAGTAATTCTGATGTTAAGTGATACTGTGACTGTGCAATGTAGCTGACTGTGTATGATCTCTAAATTAATAATCCTCTTAAGTAGCCTGACAGGTTCTGAGTTTAATCAGAAATAGAAAGGATTTAAAAAAAAACCAAACAAAAACCAAAGCTACATTGCTTAGTTTTAGACTACTAAAAATATTCTGTGCAATATACCAAATGAAAAAAAAAAGTCGGTTATTATGTCTGTAATCATTACATCATTTTGAAGGTTAATTGGTAATAAAATCTGAAATGTCCAAGCTGTTACAATCACAACTATTATATCATTTTAGAATAAAGATCACATAACTATTGAACTATAACAGATCTTCCCGTTTTTATGAAATATGTCTCAGGAGCTCTGTTAATCTCTTCTGGGCCATCTGTCCTATTTGAATCAGGGAAGATAGAGACTTTTGGGATCAGGGAGAAAGTAAGGCGATGCATTCTGGGACATATCTAACTTAGGTAGAACTATCCAGGAGGGGCTGTTAAATAAGGATCATTGAACAGGGCACATGAATGACTAGAATTCTGGCTATAAGACTCCTAAAAGTGCAATTCTTTACACAGAATCTTACCACAGCTTATTGAAGTTAGTAAGAGAAAGAAAAAATTACAGTGATTGAAGTTTAGATTCTCCAGGCTTTATTAGAAATTGCTTCTCTCATCTTCATGATATTTCTCTCCTGCTCATTGTGGCTTTTGTCTTATAAAGGAGAAAAAAATTATTTTCATGTAAGTATATGCTCAAAAATGGTAATATAATTTAATAAGTCTCTGCCAGAGAAAGAGATTTTTGTTGAGTTTGTTTGTTTGTTTGTTTTTTAACTGCTTCTTTTTGGTTGGCTTTTCAGTGTTTTTGTTTGTTTGTTTGTTTTTGTTTTTGGTTTTGGTTTTGGTTTTGGTTTTTTTTTATTGCAAGGTGTGTTCATGGTATATAAAAACTTAAACAGCCACTAAAGAAAGCATCAATATTTAATAAACCATAGAATTACAATAATGAAATTTACTTAAGTTTAGCAATTGTGGGCATTTTTTATTGCCCTAGCAGAACAAGCTGTTAAAATTGCAGCCACCTCCAGCAGCAGATGCCAGAAAGACTCCAGTGAGCTCAGCTCCATATCAGTGTTGCCCCTTGGTGCTGTGCCATATCCATGCTGCCTTCAGGGGTAATCCTCACACTCTTTCTGTCTCCACTACCAGAATGGTTCACTGTTGGTTTATCAGTGTACCCCTGGGAAGAAGTACACAGAGATTTCTCTTTAATTGGGACTATGCATTTTGAAACAGCTCGAGATATTTTAATGGCCTCCTAGATGTCAGTAGGGAACCACATTTTTTTATCAGGTTCAGCTATTCAACAATGAACAACCTTTTCAGAGCCTGTCAGTGACAGTGAGTTTAGACTGCTGTATGTGCATTTGCTTCTCTTTGAATGCATCATCTCTCTGCAAGCAATATTGTCCAACAAGGGAAAAGGACTTTTTATTACTTCAACTGTAAACATCAAAAGTTGGCTCTCATCTTTTCCTCTTCAACTTAGTACAAATAACCAACTAGTCAAAGAGCAAGAACTGCCTTAAACACAATACAAAAGAATCAGAATAGCCAAAGGTGTAAAAAATCTGAACTACAGATGTGGCTCCCTGATAAAAACATTGTTATGTTAAGCCACTGGGTTGACTAGACTAAAATTACATACTGAACCTTGCTTTTAAGCACATCATTTCAGAGGCTGAATTTCAGACTTCAGTTTTCCTAATCTCTGAAACTTCTGTGTACAACATAGTTAAAATATTATTTTGAATTTAATTTGTTGAAAGCTCTACTGGTTTTAGTATGTGACTTGGAATAGAGTGCAATGCCATAAACAATATCTAAGTATATTTTGTTAAAAATGATTCACATAGACAGCCACCCTCAAAACTACCACATATAGTGATAACACAGCTCTCAATATAATATTCCCAAAGCAGTATGCTTCACATCATCTCAGCAGTACAAGCAGAGAAGAAGGATATTTTTGGTGTGTAAAGACAGGGTGTTTTATGCAAACATAGGTATATTTGGGTTTTGCTCTTAGAACTGAACACTGTCAAACTAGTAAGTAAATGCAATGGGAAGATTCCTACAGATGAGAGGCCACTTTGACTAGAAGAAAGGAAATCCAAATTCTGAAAAGCCCTAGATATTTTAAGTTACTATGGCTTGTTGAGGTGCCATGTGTAAGCTAAACCAGTGTAACAGACCCATCATGTACTCTCATCTCATGGCAAGTGTGAAACAAAAATTCCCAAACCCCCAAGTTTTAGGTTTTATTTATTTTATTTCTTTTAAATTACATGTTTTATTTCTCATTTGCAATGGGTTATGTATCCCCATGAACTCAGTTAAAGCATTTATCTAACATGTGATAAGTCAATTATATACGTCTTAATGTGTATATCCTGTGCTGATATGCATGTAAGAATTATTCACATTCTCATGTTTTAAGTGACTTTACAGAGGTACACTTGCCATTTCTTAATTTATTTTTATAATATTTATTCTCTTTTGCAATTATGACTGTGACTTTACTTTTCCTATGACCTCACCATTTGGAAAGCTGATAGGATTACCACCAGATCAGAGACCAGACGTGCCTCTGACACCAAGAATGCCATTAGAAGGAGAAAGGAAAATAGAAGGGAGATACTTTATCTAATGCAATAATTTAATGTCAGATAGGAGCTGAGGGCCCCTCATGCCAGAGATGTCTCCCTTGGGTGGGGAATCCTCTACCCACATTCATTCCCTCTAATCTACAGTGTCCTAGGCAATCTCCTGAGATACCAGTCAAGGATCTAGAGCTAACACCTGGAGATTCTGTTTCTGTCTGTGCTTGCTCTAATAAATCTGGTAATTGATTTAGAGATGAAAGGAGGCTATAGTGTATTCTAAGGTCAAAAGAGACTGAATGACAGTGTTGATGGCTGAGCTTTCAGATCTTCTCCTGAAAACAGTCCGTGCACCTACTTCACCTAAGGCTTATTTAAAGATGATCTGTCAGCAGTTGAGGACTAAAATGAATTTTCCATGGGTGTTAGCCTGCTTTGAATGCATTCACATTCCTCAGGTCACTACTGGTGGCATGTCACCAGCGGTTGTCAGTTGTCATGCTCATGGACTTCCTGTCACCAGTTAGGAAAGGAAGTGTCAGCCTTATTTAAGATAAGGATGACCAGATTACTAAACACAAGTGTCATGGAATAATATTTTTATTTGTTAAAATTTCATGATCTGGTCATATTCTTGGCATCTTCTGGAGTAACTGGAGCAGAATATGTTTTGTCAAGGACTATTGCACAGCATGCTACTCTATTTGGAGACTATAATGGCTTCTAGAGGACTGCAGATAGTAGCAGTATCGGTCAGCAGTAGGCAAAGGATAAATATTCCCAAGGACATGAGATTATCTCAAGAAGTGTGTCCGTATAGACTTACTGCCTGATGGACTGAGTCTCACTTAGCTTCCAGATGATGACAACTTGCACTGGGATTAGGTATTTGGAAGACATATGCTCTACTGCCCTGCCTTGGTCAGCCCATTATGGAGAGGATGAACATGCCCTTGCCCAGAGGAAGGCTGGCTAACCTCTGCTGCTTGTGATGTACCTGAAGGGCTTCACTTGTCCCAGTGTGTGCAGACTGTACCCAAAAGCAGAGGGAGACACAGTTTGAAGGCCAGTCTTTCAGTGACTCTCCAGCCATAACAAAGATTCAAGCAAGGCTTCCAACCCTTTATGAGCTTCCTACAGCTACCGGTAGGGTGGGTGTGATGCCAATAGTTCTGCTGCATTGCGTGTGCTGAGAGGGGCTGGTCATGTCTACCAGCAAGGGACTGTAGGAATATGACGTGGTCTGTAAGAAAAGCCAGATGTAAACATTTAAGCCCAAATGCCTTAACACATTCTTTCAATTGTTTTTAGATTGCAGTGTGCTTGTGACTAAAAAGCCATTTTTTTAGTGGCACATATACATACTGTTTCCAAAGCATTCAGAATAAGGCCCCCATATACTTAAAATACTTTAATGCTTTCATGGATTCTGGCTATATTAGAGATATTTAGGAGCCTTATAGCTAGTGATTATTTTAGGCAATATTTCAAGGATTAGGTAGAAAAGAACTTGTGTCTCTGTTCTCTTTCGTCTTAAAAGCCTGTCCTATCATGAAAAATAGGTTGTGTTCATTCCTATGGAAAACGACCTCAATCCTTGCTTAGAGGAATAAAGTAATGCAACTAAAAAAGGTCATAATTTACCCAGCTTGTGCAGAAAAAAGATACATAGAACACAACTATTCCACATTTGTATGCAAAAAAACCCCCAAACCAACATGGTAGAAAAGACAGCAACATGCCCATCCTTTTTACTGCACAAAGAGATCCTGGGAGAAACATAAAGCTCTGAGCTTCTGCAGAACTTCCTCCTGGCTCTTTCCTACCCTCCCTTAAAGTATGGCACTTACAAAATTATTTCAGTGGATCTCTGTCTGTCACAAGCCCTTGTGATTCCTCAGCGCTGAGGAATGATTAAAATCACCCCAGGGGAGTTAAAGCTGCAGTGGAAGAACTGTGTGATTACTCTGCACTCCAAAGTATTTTAAACTGGATGCATAACAGAAAGAATAACTAGCCTGTAAGTGCAACTACATTGCCCCAAATAAAGAGAATGTACCTTTCAGTTGTGCTACAAAAGAGAAGCTAAATTATGCACTGTATTAATTCTTACGAGGTTTTTTGACATGCATGAAAATCAGCCAAAGCTATCAGACTATTTTAGACATTATTTTCATTCTTTTTTTTTAATCTCAGATATCAAAAAGTGTCAGATGCCAATGACTCCCTCTATGCACAATGTTCTTCAACAATGAGAGATCTAATTTCACCAGTTCTGCTGTCTGCAGTGAATTTTTTTCACACAGCTCTAGATGGCAGTGCTGATAAACAGCTAGTACGTTCAGCAGGGATAGATTTTACTTGGTGAACGGCTACAATTGATATGGAGTCTTAACCTTTCCTCCACTTACCCTGTTTCCCACTCTACCACCTGCAGCCCTATAAACAGAAAAGACTTACATGATGGAAGCCATCTGTACAGTAACTCATCTCATCAGAGTGCTGAAGAGCTGTTCTGCTCAAGTGTTATCAATGCCTTCCAACTCACTGTGTATTTTTCTTATTGCTAAAAACAATCCCAAGAATTCTCTTTGGCAGATTAGTAAGGAATTCAAGTAGCAGATGTTCAAATCACTTTTTATTTTTTGCATATTGAATCTCCATAAGGATACCAAGATCTGTTTCTTGGTATTTGTGCTAAGTGTAGCAGTTCAATCATTTCTGCTCTATAGAAAGCAACTGTGATACAAGGAAATGACTGTGAAAATATTATCTGAAAACCCATGTACACTTTTTTAAAATTATGTTCAGCCACCCTGGGAAATGCCACAAACAACATGCACTGACTTTTATGCTCTCCCCACAAAGAATAAACATCATGTCATAGGCAATACCTGAACACTTGTTTACAGGTTACTGCTGCACAAACTTCCTTCAATCAAAACTCTCGCTAATGTACTAAAAACAGAAATGTCTTCCTGACATTCCTCAGTATAAATTCAGCATACAGAGTTGTCCCCTGAAGATATGACTGAAATTGTCTGATTGGATAAAATCTAATGGGTCAGTTGAACTGCAAATCTTTTTCATAGCATACTTGTCCTCTATATATTGAGGCATACTTACAGACTTGTCATTATAATTTATAGAATCATAAAATCACAGAATATCCTGAGTTGGAAGCAACCCATAAGGATCATTGAGTCCAACTCCCAGCCCTATGCAGGACATCCCAAGAATCACACCATGTGCCTAAGAATGTTGTCCAAACAATTCTTGAACTCTGTAAGGCTTGGTGCTGTGACAATTTCCCTGGGGAACCTGTTCCAGTGGCCAACCACCCTCTGGGTGAAAAACTTTTTCCTGATATCTAATCTAAACCTCCCCTGGCACAGTTTCATGCCATTTCCTTGGATTCTGTCACTGATCATGAAAGTGAAGAGATTGGTACCTGCCCCTCCTCTTCCCCTCTTGAGGATGTTGGAGTTGGCAATGAGGTCTCCCCTCAGTTTTCTCTTCTTCACACTGAACAGACCAAGTGCCCTCAGCAGCTCCTGATAAGGCTTCCCCTCCAAACCCTTCACCATCCTCATGGCCCTCGTTCATACAGACTCCAACAGCTTAATGCCTTTTTTATATTGTGGTCCCCAAAACTGCACATGGTACTCAAGGTGAGGCCACACCAGTGCAAAGTAGAGCAGGACAATCACCTCCTTTGACCGGCTGGCAATGAATGCACTTCAGGACATGGTTGGCCCTCCTGGCTGCAGGGCAATGCTGACTCATATTCAACTTGCCATCAGCTAGGACCTCCAGGTCAATTTCTGCAGTGCTGCTTTCCATCCTCTTGTTCCCTGGTCTATGTACACAACCAGGGTTGCCTCATCCCAGGTGCAGAATCTGGCACTTGCCCTTGTTAAACTTCATATGGTTGATGATTGCCCATCTCTCTAACTTGACAAGGTCCCTCTTCAGGGCCTTTCTGCCCCCGAGGGAGTCATGAGCTCCACTCAGTTTAGTGTCATAGGCAAACTTACTTAGTGTTCCTTTGAGTTCTGTGTCCAGGTTGTTAATGAATGTGTTGAAGAGAACTGGACCAAAGATGGAGCTCTGCAGAACCTCAGTAGTGACAGGATGCCAGTCTGATGCAACCCCATTCACTATAACTCTTCATGCCCAACCCGTGAGCCAGTTGCTCACCCATCATGTAACACGGTTATCCAGCGGTGTGCTGGACATTTTGTCCAGAAGGATACTGTGAGAGACACTACCAAAAGCTTTGCTGAAGTTCAAAATGATAACAACTACTGGCTTCCCTAGATGAACTAGGTGGGTTACTCTGCCACAGAACAAAATGAAATCCAACAAGCAGGACTTTCCCCTCATGAAGCCACGTTGGCTGTGACCAATCACTGCGCTGTCCTCCAAGTGTTTTTTAATACCTCCCAGAATAATCTTTCCTGTGATTTTACTGGGCACTGAAGTGACCAGCATGAGTAATTTTAGGTACATATGCATTACTATGGGTCTGTTAGTAAAATAAATATTGCCATCGAAGGTTCTAAAGCTTTTAATGAGGTCTACACTGGTAAATCTTAGAGCACTCTTAAGCACAATTTTGGCACATGTTGGCTAGGATTTCCCTAGCAATTCCCATAGTTTAAGAGTAAGAACCTTCCAGGAACCATTACACTGTGCAGTTTGCATTTAGAAAACTTATTTTGGAGGCAGTGAAATTATACAAGCATACCTACATATTTTTCTGTGCCAGCTAGCTTCAGCACTCCAATATATTCTTGGACAGGTTTAATTTGCTCATACAGAAATAACCTAAATTTTCAATGGTTTCCTTCTCCAAAGAAATACATCATTGCTTTCAGATGATATGATTATGAACAGACGTAGGTACTGCGGTTACAGAACCCAGACCAAAAAAAAGGAATAAAGGAAGACGTAGGAATACACACATGTGAAGCTGATGAATGGTCTGGAGCATGAGTCTTATGAGGAATGGCTGAGGGAGCTAAGGTTGTTTAGCCTGGAGAAAAGGAGGCTCAGGGAAGTACTTATCACTGTCCACAACTACTTGAAAGTAAGTTTTATACAGGTGGGTGTTGGTCTCTTCTCCCAGGAAACAAATGACACAACAAGAGGAAATGGCCTCAAGTTGCATCAGGGGAGGTTTACTTTAGATACTAGGAAAAACTTTTTCACTGAAAGGGTGATCAGGCATTATAATAGTCTTCCCAGGGAAGCGGTAGAATTGCCATCCATGGAAGTGTTCAAAAGGCATGCAGATGTGGCTCTTAGTGATAGAGTATAACAGTGAACCTGGTGATACTCAGTTAACAGTTGGACTCGATGACCTTAGAGGTCTTTTCCAAATGAAATGATTCTATGATTATTTGATTAATACCATGTCACTCTAAGGAAGTCTTACTGAAACATGAGGAATATTTGCAATTTTACTAAGAAGGTTTCATATTTATTACACCAATCAAGATTATATCAATCAAAAAGATTATATTCCTCGAGCACAGTACTTCACAGAAAAATGTCTATATTTGGTGAGAGAAAGTTTTTAAATTGGAAATTGTGGATGTCAATGACACAGTGGTAGATGAAGCACATAATCCTCATGTATCTTGATTTATTAGCATTAAAATTGCCGTAACATTGATGTTTAAAAACCCTATAGAAATAATTTTATTCTTCACAATCTTTAAGGTCTTTAAGGAAATTTTCTAGCATAACTGAAAATCATTATATTTGTTCTCAATTGTCATGTAGAGTTAATCTATAGCTCCAACACCATATCAAGGAATAGAGGAACATAATTTGGCAAATGCATCTCAAATCATACCAGATCCATATGCTACAGAGCCTTCTCAGTTAAATGCTATTTAGCTAAGTTTGTGATCATATTTCTTGAAGGGCACTATTCTATAGCATGTCACTAGTCCCATACCAACTTGTTTGATAACCATGTGTAATGATCACTACATAAATAGGAACCATTTT
>JAWWLV010000121.1:77033497-77064835 GCA_035041135.1 Platyrinchus mystaceus | reverse complement strand
AGGAAGGAAGGAAGGAAGGAAGGAAGGAAGGAAGGAAGGAAGGAAGGAAGGAAGGAAGGAAGGAAGGAAGGAAGGGAAAAAGAAAAGAAAGAAAAAAGAAAGAAAGAAAAAGAAAGAAAGGAAGAAAAAAAGGAAAGAAAGAGAGAGAGAGAAAGAAAGAAAAAGAAAGAAAAAAAGAAAAAGAAAAGAAAGAAAAAAGAAAGAAAGAGAGAAAGAAAGAGAGAGAAAGAAAGGAAGAAAGAAAAGGAAAGAAAGAGAGAGAGAAAGAAAGATGCTGAATATTGCTGTACTATGTTTATGTACTGATAGAGCAGTGTGGTGGTATCTTACTCTATGTAAAAACTCCTGACAGATTAGCAGCCAAAATGCCGAGAGTCTTCCAATTTGAAGGCATGGGGTGGGCCAACTGGCACAGTATTTATGAAAGGGACATTCATACTATGAACATTGCTAAGCTGAATGAGAAAAAGAAAGACAAGCAAAGTGTTATTGAAGCAAAGCCTAGAAAAAGAGCATCATAGAGACGGCAACAATGAAGGGCTGCTTTCAGAATAGGATCATGAAAGCCTGAAGTCCTTTGGCAAGGCTGACAGGTGGACACATTCTGCTGCAGATCACAGCAGCAGGACAAGCCATTAGGGTACTATACATAGTTGGCAAGGTTGTTAGAATCCAGTTGGAGTAGATTAGAAGACCTGCAGAGAAAGGATTAGCAGCTATGAGCATGGTTTAGACAGCAGGAAAGTGAACTGAAAATCCACAGTCCACTAGCATCTACCTTTGTGCTTTTTTCCCCCTTGTTGTTAGTGAAGAAGACTATAATGAAATTAAATTTTTTAAAGTGTTATTTGGCTATGTCAGTCTAGAATATATTTCCTACTCTATTCTCTTTCCAGCTCAGGGGATTGAGAGCATAGTCTCTGTAGTGAGTAAGGAGAGAAAAGTCTAGGTGTCTATCTTCCACCACCTCTAGTATGTCTTTTACATTCAAGACAAATCTTGGAGTCATCTAGACCATTTAAGTCTCTATGGAAATGCTATAAATAGGAAACTATGTGCATGTAGAGGCGAGAGCTCTACATGCTCCTTTTAACTAGTTTCTCATAGATGTGCTAGAAATCCAGCATGTATGCCTAGAGATCTTCTGGAACATGATGAGAATTCACAATGAATTGCATCAAAGTCCCATGCCCATGTTTTGGCATGTATTCTAACACTTGATTACTTGATGACTTAAGCTACAGAAATTTCCAGTTTTCTGCAGTTTGGCTAACCTCCTGCCGAGGTTTCAAATTTGAGAACCAGGCAGGTCCTCTGCACTACTACGTCACCAAGGTGTCTGACCTCCTTCAGAGTGAAGCTGAAGTTTGCAGCATAATCCTTCTCCATTTTTGTTTGATCTTTATTGTCCCTATATGGAAATAGATAGAATAGCTGGAAGAAAATACCTCTAATGAGAAAGCTCTCCTCCAGTGCTGTGGTTCAAAAAGTAGGAATGTGAGAAAGTGAGACCTCCTATCTTGTACACAGTGTTCCTGTTTAAATTCTAAGGCAAAGCACTCACTTCAGTATATGTATCAAATCTGAATCAAACTGGCATAAATCAATTTTATTTATTTATTTATTTATTTATCTAACAGGTCTCATGCAGATAAACCAGCACAGCTAGTTCCATGATTGATTTTATCAAGCTAATAATGTTTATATTGATTGTATTTCATAGGGCACATGGACTGGCTTTTGCTTATGATTCAGTTCATATAGTAACAGGTCAGCTCTGAAGTAAATGAATAAATATCCGTGTGTTTTCAAAGAAGTATTATTTTTACCCTCACCTTTCCATTTGCTCTGAATAATGATTGAGGACTTTTATAACTATATACAGGCCTTGCTGATATGGACTTTTATCTTGGATCTTTTCATTAGAGTTATGATAGAGAACTATTACATCTGGCAAAACTAAAATTACTTAGGCATACTTTCCCATTTCACTAGTTGCAAGTAAAACATAAGTTGTTCTAAAGGATTCAGGTCAGCTCCTGCAAATATCACTGTCTTCATATTCTGATATATTTTAACCTTTTTTGGTTGTGGCTGAATCTCATCCTTCCATAAAATTACTGATTATGTAGTCCAATGTGAGTGGAGGTGGTGCTGAAAAATCAGAGAAAATGGCAAAACATTCTGAAATATTCATTTAATTTACTTCAGTCCCTGAAACTCTGTTAGACATTGTTCTTTTCTGATCCTTCAGTAACATTTTTATTTTTTTATTTATAGTTGTCTCTTCTTGGTATGATTTCTCTCTCAGTGTCATAGTTTAGCCTCAATAAACTAGAACTTGTGAAAATCATCATTCCTGTGTTACTATTGACAATATAATCATTTTACTTAAAATCTAAATGGCAGCTTCAACATGGATATCTTGAGGTCCTTATGCTGATGCTCAGTCTTAGGATTATATTCTACATATTTTTTGTAAAAGGAAAGAGGTTTTTTTACACTTTTCCAAGTAGTTCTGCTAAACCAAACTGCTTTCAGTTTGGATAATTTTTATACCCTTTTTTTCTCCTACCAATTCAATTTCCTTATTCACATATATACAAAATAATGTTGCAAACCTATTTTCCCACTTCTTCTCTTTTATATTCCTCCACAGCCCCCTTTTTTTTTTTTTTGTATCATGCTCTGTAGAAACCTGGTTAGCTTTGTTTCTAAGAATGTCCCAGCACTACATTTCAACTGTTATTTGCCACTGAGAAATTGAAATTTACTTTGAATCCACCATGCCGTGCCCAGCCTCAGCTGTTACATATCCAAAGCAAACACAATGACACTTGTTCCTGGTTTTTATTCCCATCTGGGAAGTGACCCTCAATAAACTTCTGCTAAACTACATCACTACCATTTTTTTACCTTTCTGAGAACTTTTGCTTGATTGTGTACGAACAAGAGACTTAGCACTGGTAATACACTGACAAGAGTTGTGGTGACCAGTGTTGTCCCCTGGTTCTGTTCTAACTCCCCTCTGTTTGACTCTGCTCTCTTTTGTCTTATAGTTAAATAATAAGTTGTTATTGACAATTATAATTTTTTATTGTTATTGACTTTTTGTTGGTGCAGCACCTTCCAGAAGGGGGATGGGAAATTATTAGGGCTTCTAATCGCTAACTATAATTCTGATAATTATATTGGTATTTGCAAGAATATGATGGTATCCCCTTTTGTTTATCAAGCTGTACCATCATTTGATGAGATTTAACAGTTTTATTTAATTTCACTTTCTTACACCAAAGGATAAACTATAAATGGGAGCTGCATGATGAACTCAGTTTAGATTTAATTAGAAACAGAAGTTAAAAGCCAAGACCCAGGCAGAAGTAAGCTGTCAGTGAAGGTTGAGGCTGCTATAAGCCTGATAAGGAAGAAAGTGTGGGGTTTTAAATTGACATTGCTGGTAGGGTGGCCGTGGGTTTTGGTAGTGACAAACTGTACTTACAGATTCCAGGAGCCCCTGATGAAAAGCTGTTCTCATTCCCTAATGCTTTATGGGAACGCTGCAGCCTCTTGGAATATTTTTCAAGTAGAAAGCCATCATCATGACAACACTGGAAAAAGAAGGGCAAAAAAATTTCTTTCTGGTAGGGAAATAAAGACATCTTAAGCTTGACTTCAAAAGCTCTCTACAGCAAACAGTAACTGTGGAGATACCGTTTCATCTTTGCCTCTGGGATATTATTAAGCCTTTCTAGTAGCTCTAACTGCAGGAGAAGGGATTACAGAAGATGCTGCTGTGTAGCTGCCTGACATACAAATATCTGGAAAAGCACAGATCACGTTTTTGTACAAGGGACACTTATTAGACAGCACTGAAAGCTTAACCTAGAATGAATAGCACACCACACTGCTAGCTGCACACAAACAAAAAAACACGCAAGACCCTCATGATTCATGCTGGTCTTTTAAGTGCTTTGGGAGAATATTCTGGCTCCCGGCTTCCCTTTTGTCATGGCTGTGTGTACAGAGATTGGTGCTAATTGATGCTGTGCTGCTTTGGTACAGAGAGCCATGCCATGCCATTCACCCTGCTTCAGTTCAGGCTGTGTCAGCATTTCCATGACAAATCCTTACTTTCAAGGGTTTATAGCTTAATCGGAGCAAAACCCACAATTGTCTGAAACTCCACACACTATTCCTGTGTTAAAGGCTTTGTGCACAAGAGCCATAAGCACAGAGAAAGAAATTATTTCAGGTGCTTCTATTTACTTCAAGTTCTTGCTTTGGCCCGGTAATGGCTTTGTATTTAAAAATGGAATGTTTAGAGTCAAGGTCCTTATTTTGAGTTATTGTTACATTTGAAATGGTGAAAAATATTCAAAAGAACTATGGGGTTTTTTAGTGCTTTTCAACAAATCACTGAGGATTTTGCAGGATTAGCTTAGTAAATCAGGGATTGGAAAAGACGTTGCAAAGTGGCAAGAGTCAGTTTGGAAACTGTTGTGCTCAAATCAAGTCCAGTTTCACTTTGTTAATTCTGTGAGACTGTATTAGACTGAACTGCTGTGCTTTCTAGGCATCCATAGAAATAAGTCTCTGGCAACGAGTAGCACGTGATGTCCTTAGTTAAACCCTGTCAAATCTCAAGCACTTACACTGAAAGACAGATTTTATTTCTTAAAGATCAACATGAAAAAGAAAAGTCACCTCCTCTAAATACTGGTGAGAAACAGTGTGACGTTATAAAGCTGGAGAGCTGTCGTGATCAGAGGACAGTCACTGCAATAAATAGCCTTTAGGGCAGCAGTAGCAAGTGGTTCCCTGCCAAGGGTGATGAAGAGCTGTGTGCTTCAGCATGACCTGGTAAAATCAGGCAGGTGAATAATTGTTTGTAGGTATGGATATAAGCTTGGTATGTCTCCGTATCTGTAAGTCGAGTGCTGATGCTGTCTTTTTTATTGTTAAGGAGCTGCTCTCTGCCACTTGAAATGCTCATAAACAAAACTATCACTATCAACTTCACGGAAACAAACTTTTCTTTCATCCCAGATGCGATCCTTATGTTGAGGGTTTATATGACCATTAAATCTCAGGCATTTAATTCTATGACTAAAGACATTACTCTGTCTGCACTTAGATCATCTGTTAATCTTGCAGGATTCACACAAATCATACAATACTTTCTCATTTTTCTTTTGCAAAAATTGTGTAAAAGTCCAGACACACTCAGAGTCTGTTCATAACAGACTTGATACCTCATGTAAATATAACCCTTCAGAGAAATATTTTATAGTTCAAGTTATTTTTATTATTTCAAATAATGATATATAACAACAAATGCTGTGAATCTATCTCTTATAGGTGACTATAAAATCTGCATCATACTTCAATTATTTTCCATATGTGAACAATACCAAAACTTTCATTTTAGAAGAAATAATTGATGAAAATATAATTAATATTTAGATTTTGAAAAGAAAATCAGATTAAGTGGGAAAGCTACATATTTAATTGAAAAAGCATAAGTAACCTGGAAATTGAATTCTGGAATGAACTAGTGTTTAGAAATGAAACAGTTTCTATAAATAACTTTTTGCAAATCAGGTCCAAACTTTCACTTTGAAGAATTTATTATTAGCTTTACTATGTTCCCTCAAATTGAGCTTTAAATAACAGAGCACTTTGATGAATAATATATACGAAATAGAAATTAATAAACAATCTTAGATGAAGTGAAGAAGCAAAAAAAATATTCTACAATTAATTAAGCTGTGTCTTTCATGTGACAATGAAATAAATGTGAGATCAAACAAAAGAAGATATAAGGAAGAGAGTATTGCTCTTACAAGATAGTGGCCAATGTATTGTCTTTTTTCTTGTCTTAACTTGCTAATGTTATGTAAAAATCAAATGTCTGACATCATACAAAGTGGAATTTGAGATGCTGGCATGCTATGAAACTGCTGTTATAATGCATATTTATCATTGAATTCTCGGTTTCTTGTTTGGTAGATACAGCAGTGCAGGTTCCTAGGGTTTAGTACCATCAGAATACTGCAAACTGAAAAAATCTTTCATAGTTTTAAAAGTGAGAAAAATGCCAATAAACTCAAAATAAGCAAAATAAAAATTAGTTTAAACTATTTAAAATTAAACTAGAGCACTGATGAGATGCAGAGAAGGAACAGCACAAGTGGTAACACAGTTCTGTGGCACAGCACCACCTCTCCATTAGCTCTTGAAAGGCAATACTTTCTCACTTGGGTAAGATGTCCACATAGGGGCTACCAGAATAGTTAATTGCATGATCTGCCAATTTTAGGAATCTGAAATTCTGGGGTTTCTGAGGCCAAGACCTGCTTGCACATTGTCCTCTATTTTTGAGAACCAGCTAGGGTCATGTTGACTATTGATAGCCCGGATATATCATAAATGGAAAACTGCAAATCATCCTAGGAAACTTGCTTTCATCAGCCCAAATTTTTCTTTTTCCTTTGTTCTTCTTTCCTCTATATGTTCACCCATATATTTAATACTTTATATAGATGTATTTGCAATCAACAGCTTTTACTTGTACTTTGCAGGTGGGAATGCCGTCAAAGTAGACAAGTTTTAGTTATTGACTTCATATCAGAGATAACTGAGTAAATCTGAATACTCCTGTTACACAAGATGTCGATCTAGAAACCTAGTGGTCCTCTATGACTTTGCAGTCTATGAGTCTGCAAATAATTGCAATAAAAACTTGAAGATCTCATAACACTTGTAAGAAAAATGGGGTAATTTAAATACAAAATACTCGCAAAGACAAGGAAAAGTCCCTTAGGCATATAGCCAAGCTAGCACATTGTAGAAAATTAATTTTCAACAAGAAATATGTCTCTATGTGGAAGTTGCATGAAAAGGATCATTTCCTTTACAAAAGCATGTGCTGAAAAAAGGAAACTTGTATAAACACTTTAGGTACAAATATAATCTCTATTTTTCTCTTTAAAAAACTGAAATGCATTTTAAATTACCTGGTGTAAGTGACGTAGCGTGTTATGATGAAAAATTCAACATTTTAAAATCAATGTGGTAATAGATTGTGTAATAGGGTAAAATATTGCTTAAATAGTTGAAGTTGCTGAATTATATTTAATAAATTTCAGAGAAAATTTAGAATTAATAGAATTTATATCAAATTCATATCTTAACTTGGGCATAAAAATCAAACACATGAAAGTTTTTGCTTATATGAATACAATAGTTTGCAGTTTTCTTTGTCAAACTGGGAAAAAAATGACAAATAAAATGCAAAATAACATATATCTTAAGAGTTTGAGGTCCTACATGCATCTCTTATTTAAAAAAATCTCATTTCCTTTAAATTATATTTTACTTAGGATTACCTAATCAGTAAAAGTAAACAAAATCTATAATAAAACTGACTGTGTATACTATATTTCTAATGTTAGACAAACTAAGAATATAAATAGACATTCTCAATATGTAAATTTCTTGATAATTTGCAGTACAGTGTATATTAACTATACTGACAGTATTCTCTTCAAAATTACTTTAGATGTAACATGTTTATCTGATTTTTCTTAAAAGTAATAGATACTTTTTCGAATACAAGCTTTAAGTACTTTATCTAGTCAGACATCTTATGCTTTAGAAATGGCAAAGATACTTGGAATTCCAAAGTTTTTTTTTTTCTAAACTAATGTAATTTGTGGATGCTTGAATTAAAATTTTAGGTTTATTTTACAATGTGGAAATCCAATCTCTACAAGTTATATTGCTAGTAATTCTGTAAAATTGTCAAATTAATTATTTATATTTTTCCATTTGCACGTCAGCTATTTTAGTGTTCTGATGAGGAAATTTATATATGGCTTAAATATTTCATTTTAAATTTTAAACACTAAAAAAGTTATAATATGTAAATAAAAAATAAAGAACACATACACCAATAAAACAGTACTTATGGTGTTGATTTCTTCAGTATAAAATAATATTTATTGTTCAGAATGTGTAACAGAAAAAGTCAATATGAATTTTATGTATGGCTGAAATACATAAATAAAATGTCTGTTTAGTATGCTGCCCTTCTGTCTTTGAAAACTGACCTGCCTATATACTTTTAAAGAATAATTACTTACTTCTTAATACTCTAAGAGGAAAATTCAGAATGAGAAAGTCTCTCTGAAAAGATTCCTAAAAAACTAGTTGTCTGTAGAATGGAAAGAGTGAGAATAATGTCAGAAAAACTCCTGGTCCACTGATGATGAATTGTTCAAAATCAATTTTAATTTTAGTAACTAATACTGGGGGGCAGGGAGGGAACTAAAGATTAAATGCAAAGAGAAAAAGAGAAATCATTCAGTGAAATGATCTATGCAGCAAACAAAGTAAAAGGAAACAAATTTTATGGGAGCGACTTTCATAAATTGTGATATATAGCCTTCAGTTTACTCATGTACCGTAATACAAAGATGTTTTTATACCATATATTTAAAATTATGGCTCTCTGTGTCAGTGGGCTACTCAAGTAATAGCAGTGGATATGCCAACAACCCTGGTCATGTTACGCCAAGCCAGAGGAGCAGACAGAGTGTCTTTTGGGGGCACTGGTGGAAACAAGACTGTCAGCAACATTTCCTATATGGCTTTTAAAAAGGTGCAGCATGTAGTTCTAGCACAGCTTTGCAGCAATGAATGGCCTTTTAAGTGAGGAAAGTGGTACAGTATTATGATCAAAGCCCTTGAATAGGAGGTAGAAGGAGTGGGAAGGAGATGGAGCAAAGCTTTAAGTGACCTGCAGTGTTATGCTCTGCCTCCAGGTATCTTCTGTAGCATCTATCAGAAACTAATAAGTTGTTCAACGCTGTCAGACTTGCTGAGTGCATCAGTAGTGAGGGTGGAACCTGTGTAGCAATGGAAACACTTTAAAAACGTTTGTGGTGAAGGAAAATAAGAATGTAGCAGATGTATAAAATATTAAGGCATGTGAATTAGTGCTAAACATAAGTCTCCATTTTTGAAGACAAGAAGAAAGGCTCATAATCTACACATATGTTGAAAAACCATTAGAGGCATAACTTTGGATAATGAGAAATAGGAAGAGAGGGGAAGAGAGAGAGGAATTTGCCCCCTAGTACTAAGAAAGTGCCTCTGGCACAAATACTCCAGAGAGAGTCACATCTCTACCAAAGACAAAACTAGAGGAAAAACTGTCCCATAGAGGGATAGCCCAGTGGGCACAAGCTGCTCACCAGCACTGCTAACAGCTTCTCTCTGTACTGAGGCAGTTAGCTTGCAGGCATGGTGCATGCAAACGGTGGTTTCCAACAGGCACACTGAAGCACCTGTGAAAGAATTCGAAGTTCAGTATAATCTAGTATTATGATAATGTTTTGTTTCTCATAACTGTTTCCAACCTTTTATCCAGTCTGCTATTCAAGGTGTGAACCTGACAACTGTTCCTGGGTTATCCCTGGAAGTAGAGGGTAAATCTAGGTAAAATGGTGTACACAAACCTTCTCTTGGAAGGTCTCCATTTCAAGAAAAGGTATGCAGGAGCTGCAGCTTCTATTGGGAGAAACACTGCAATACTGAGAGCCATTGTCTTAGAAGAAATCCTGTCTGACAAGCATCATCACTGCAACACCTGCAAAGAGAGTAGCACAATCCTGGGCGAGCCTTGAAGCCTCTCCTGATTTCCTCTGGCAGATCATATCAGCTTTATCAACCAAACTGAGTATTTCAGATGATAGAGAGAAATATGCATTTTCCCAGAGGGTCATGTCTTCCATTGCACAGCACTGGTGAACACAAGCATCTCTTTGCAGGCTGCAATAATGACTCCTGGGTATTTTAGGATTAGATGGCTTTGTAAACAGTGATTTTGCATGAGAACAGCTTTTGCACCACAGAAACCCTGTGCATAGTTGTCCTCAAAGGACATATATTTGCCTTATCTTGTGTAGGACTATCATATAAGGAAACTCTGACAGTATGAGACCAAGTGCTGGTTTATCATAGGACTGTCATTTTTTGAACTCAGGTAACACAGTGATGCAGGAGAAAAGGGTGAATTAGTAAATGAGGAGTTTTATCTGCATGGTAGTAGTACAAAACCTGTACAGTACAGTGCCATACATGCCATGTGCCATTCAAAAAATGTCAATCAAAAGAGGGCATAAAGATTTTTAATATGATTTTTGCATATGTGGAATTGATGGACAAGTGCATTTTAGTTGTTAATAAACTCATGGTAGTTACAGTGACTTCATTTGGAAAAGGTAGTGAGAAGGATTCTGACAAATCTCCAGTGAAGAAACAAAGACTTTTAAGAGTGTGAACTCACTTTGACACAAATTATGTACAACTTTGCAAGTATCAAAATGAAAAAAGATGCATGAAAATTTGCAAGTTCAAAAATAATGTGAAAATGGGGTGCATGTATAAGTTGGGGAAACAGAGCTTTCCTTTATATAAAGGTTATATATGAAGGTTTCGGTTAAATATAAGCATATTGTTACATTTTATATTTCTGAATTATTTTTTTTATGAGGAGGGAATTTAATTGAAAATTCTTAGTAAATTGCTATGGACAACAATTGAATTCCTGAAGACTGGCATGAAAAGTGCCAAAATTAAATTCAAATCATGAGATTATCAGCCCCAACTCTCAGTAACATTTTCCCATCTTTATTAAAAAGAAATACCAAATGAGTTAGTCTGCAAGAAAGGAAGTAAATTTGAACAGAGCAATTTCTAAAGATGCAGTTGTATGGTGTGCACTAGTAGTTCAAATGCATTTTGTCTCCACCTCAGAAATAAGCACTCTTTCTGTTGATTTTCCGTTTGTCTTTTTTGTTGTTGTTGCTGTTTGCAAATTTACTTCCATCCAAAGTTCCAAACTGCTCATTTCTACTTGTTTTTTTTTTTTGTTTCCTCCCCTTTTCCTTCACTGCTGACATGAATACAGCTGTTCAATCCCTCTGAGTCATTTTGAAACCTGTGAGAGACTGCTGCAAGCAATATCCTCCCTGATCATAACAATTTGATGTAGAGTCATTTCCTGTGCAGATCTAAAGAGGAAAGTAAATTGGAATTTTTTTCAGCTGGGAAGAAAACAGTAGTGCCAAATACCTGAAGTCATTGAAGATCTAATTTCAAAGATTATTTTAGGATTTAGGACCCATGACACTTTCCTCATCTAGGATGCTACTGGTAATTGGCTACCAGATGTAGTTGCACTCCTTTCTATCTGGTAGAAAGGCAGCACAGCATTAGGAAAGGCTAAAGCTGCAGTTAGGGTTGAAATGGTAAAAGCAGTGCTAAAGACCTTTGAATGAAAATGGATGTCTCCAGTCCAGAAATGTTTCAAGGTAACAGAGACTTTTTTTTAACCAATTGTGGAACTAGGCTTATACTCTTCATTATTTCCTGTACTATTCTCTATTTAATCCATAGTATAAAGTTTAGCAATTTAAAAATAGTGCCATAAAGGTAATACTTTTATCTTTAAGTAAATTGATGGTTCAAATATATTAATTTGTTCCTGTTACTCTCTGTATTTTGATAGTACATATAGTACCCACCTACTCCCTAAGTTACTGTATCTTTCTGTGCTAGGCAATATGTTGAGTACATTCAGATGTAATAAACAGAGAAATCTTTTTCTAGAGGGCACACTGTAAAAAATGACAACAGAAACGGGCAACAAACAGAACAGTAAAACAAGAATTGTATTCTGTGTTGGAAGACATTCATAATGAATGTCAACTGCTTTATGACATTTGGCATGTTTTTAACATCCTTTTAAGCATTAAAAAATACAGATAAAAATGTGTTAAGAGTTTTCTGGTACTGATAGAAAATCACAGCTCAAGCCCTAACACCAACACTCAGGAAACCTGCCCAACTTTGATTTAACTGCTAAGGAAATCGGGAAAAAATGGGGTAAAAGATATCAGCTAGAGATCACCACTAAGCATAAGTCAACTATATCAAACCACTGCAAAAAAAAAGAAAAAAAAAATCTGACCTTTTAAATTGCGGAAATATAACAATTACATCTGGAAGGAGCATGGAGAAACTTTATTTTTCTACTCACTACTGAACAGTCACACCTCAAATCAAAATGTGCAGCTACTTACGGCTAAGAAGGGTAGAAAATTTGACCTAAGAGAAAAATAAACAAAAAAACCCACTAAAAAAACAAAACAAAAATACAAAACAAACCAAACCCCAACAAACCAAACCAAACTAAACAAAACAAAACAAAACAAAAAAAAAACACAAAAAAAAAAAAAAAAGAAAAAAGAAAAGGAAGACATGGAAAGGCTTAGAGAGAGAGAAGGTAAAGGAACTTTTGTAATAGTCTTCAAAAACCTCCAATATAGATGCAGAAAAGGAATCTCCATGTCCAGTGTGGATACGTTGAGGAAAAGGTTTGAATCATAGAATCATTTCAGTTGGAAAAGGTCTTTAAGATCGAGCCCAACTGTTAATCCAGCACAATCAAGTCCACCACTACACCATGTCCCTAAGTGCCACATCTACACTGCTTTCAATCACCTCCAGGGGTGGTAATTCAACCATTTTCCTGGGCAGCCTATTCCAAATTCCAGTGCCTGATGACTCTCTCTGTGAAAAAATTTTTCTTCTTTTGAGATGGAATGGGCAAAATACAAAAAAGGATGCATGATATATCTAGCTTTCTAGCAGTGAAAATTGTCAGAAATATGGTTATGCAAACAGATTTTAGGAATGATGTAGTTGCATTTATTTCTAATTTGGGCAGGATCAGAAGACTTCTTGGTGTTGTTGCTAGCTTTAATTTGTATGGTTCTATACAGGCTGGTCAGGGAGCTCACAAAAGGCACTTAAAACTTCTGTGAGGTATTACAGTACCTTAGCCAGTTAAAAAAATTTGGAGTTCACCTACAGATTTACTCAAAAGTAATTACGTTTCCTATTAAAAGAGAAATTGAGGTAGTTAGTTTTTCCCAAAAAATGAAAAGTTCTGTTTGAGAAATTCAACTTATATCCAACCTATTTTTGCTTCATATATTGATAAAACATATTATTCTTATAAAGTAGTCTGTTCCTAAATTTTATGTTGATGCATTTTAAGTAGTCTATGTTACTAATAATTTAATTTCAAGATCCACAATGATTTTGTTTTTACTTCTTGACTCCATAGTACTTTTATGTACGCTCCTTTAAATTTTCTTGTAAAGCAATATTTTCTCAATACTAAGGCATATAAAAGCTTATCTCCAGCTATAAGTCCTTTTTTGGCAACTGGATATATGCAGTCAGCGGATAACTTTTGGTTATGTATGAACTCTTCAAAATCCTGAGTGCTGTCATTTGTTGGCTACACATTTGTAAAATATAGCAGTGTTGGAAAACTCCCATAACTTGAGGTCTGACCTGTTTTCTGATATGCTTTTGCACAATCATTTTAGGATTAGACATAAGGAACCCTTTAATACATGGTACCAAGGGACACAAAATTAATCCCCAAAATTATTTACTATTCTGCATGAATGACAAATATAACTATTTTAAAAATAAAATATTAAGCACTTTGTGAATAAACCTCCGAAATAGGAAGACTGATAAATGCTGTTCCACATGCTCAGCATCATTACAAACACAGCTTGTTCACTTCCTTCTGTTGTGCCTTTTACTTATTGAAATTTCAGATACCAATATGGATTCTATGATTCAGGGATTTTTAACTGCACAGGGCAGGGGGGAAAGGCAAAAAGGGAAAAAAGACAATAAACTTTTCATCATTGTTTTTCAATACCAGAAATGTCAAAAAGTTTTGTAATGGGGTGAAATTCTATTACTACAAATAGTTTTTCACTAGTTTCAGTTCTTTAATTGTTTGTGAATCACATGCAAAATTACCATTTTCACAAATTTGTTGATTGGTTGAAAAGGTTGAACAAATACTGTAATAAGGATATATTCTATTCCAAAAGCAGATCATGAGCTGGTATGGATACTGCTTCAAATAACCAATATGTGTAATTTTGAATAGCAGCTGTTTGATAGGCTATGAAGAGCATGTGACATTCATCTATTCCCTGTATGGATTAATCCCTCCTTTAATTCACAGTTTCCGCTTTTCATCATTACCACTTTCGATCTGCTGCAGTGACTACAAAATCTGCTGCTTTGGCAGCCACTCCAATCAACAGGATTGTTTAATGCTCTTAGGAAACAAATAAAAAGGGTTGTGAGCACA
Source organism: Platyrinchus mystaceus (assembly GCA_035041135.1). Lineage (NCBI taxonomy): Eukaryota > Metazoa > Chordata > Aves > Passeriformes > Tyrannidae > Platyrinchus > Platyrinchus mystaceus. The sequence continues at coordinate 77,050,578 of JAWWLV010000121.1, read as the reverse complement.
AATCAAGAACTATATCTAAAATAGAGAATAATTGCAAATATACATCTGGGATGACACTGAGTAAGTCCAGGAGAGTCACCTGAGTTTAAGCACCAAACTGGAATTCTTGAGTCCCTTCTCCATATGCGACAGTGATGAATGTCCTCAAGTAAAAGTCACCTCCTCTCTCTGCTGCTGTATATCTCAGTGACCCTGACCTCCTTTGTGAAGTGTTTTTTTGTATCTATACTAAATCAAGACTAGATGCTATTATCAGTATTATGACTGTATAGGCAAAAGTGACTCATCTGTACCTCTCCACATTGGGACTACTAGAATCTGTTTTGCCAATAGAAGGCACGTAGACAGCATTGTCCTGTATTTTGTGTGAAGATCTTAAGTCCTTTGAATTCTTAATATCTGATTAGGTAGTCAAAAGAAATGAAAAATAACATCTCAGACCAGTTACTTTTCAAAGTATAGCACAATAAAATCAGAATACCATATGTTCAAATGAAAAAAAAAAAGAAAAAAAAACAGGAACATCTTGGTTCTTACAAAACATGGAGAAGATGTCCTTTTTTGGTAGTTCTAGCAAAAAAAGATGGAGGTAGAAGATTCGGGGTTAGCATCAATCACATGTTAAAGAAGTCCAAATTAAACATCTAGCAAATCAAGTTTTCATTGTTTCTTTAAAGACAAGGTGTTTCTTTAAAGACAAGGTGTATCTTTAAAACAGCATTCAGACTAGTTCCCTCTTTCAGAACACACAGGCATATAAATAAGGATGAAAATATTTACAGACCTTTGAACTATTCTATTCTACCTGATGCCTTTGAAGATTGCAAAAAAGCATTTTAAGGAAAAGAAAAACATAATGACGCTATCAACAGACACACAAAGAAAGCACAAGAGCTAAAGGTATGTATTAAAGCAAAGTTGATGGATAGACATCATAGACGTTGAGACATAAAAATATATAAATATTTCCATTTTTTCCAATTACTTTAAAATACTTTAAAATAACAGTTCTCAAGTCTCCAAGAATCATTCTTGCTATTTTCATCTGTTTGTATTAATCATAGGACATGCAGGTTGAGCTGACTGGATATGAGTACTTGCTGGTTCAGAGGACACAGGTACAATTGTACTTACTCCATCCCAAGGTAATGCTTAATATAATTTCTTGATCTGGTATTCTCTGCTGGCCCTCTATATGACATTGCTGCAAAATCCTATTAGTCTGCACTTTGGAAATCTGCAAAACATATTTTTCTTCTTCTCTCTGATTATTGTAATATAGAACATAGTGAACTGACCTATGATCCAAACTACATTGTCTAACTACTGTTGTAATGAGTGGCAAGACCTACACAAACTTCAGGTGTTAGCCCCTTACTATCTCTTTTACTGGCATGACCTTTGGACGGGGTTAGCTGTTCTGAGTTAATACCTCCTATTTGCAATGAATTTCACTGCAACAAATTATACTCAGTGAAAAAAAAAAAAAGTATTTTACCTCACTGAATTTTAGTCAATAAGTTTCAGTTGAAACCTGCACTTTGAAAAGTTCACTCACCTTTAGCTAGTCATTTTGAAGTAATAACCTTTAAAACAATGACGAGATGCTTTCCCCCTCTTTTTGTATCCTAGCCTAGCAAACAGAATATAACAAACATTTTGATTACACACACAGAGAAACGTCCCCCCTCAATATGTTTTTGCTCGGTAAGGCCCAAATCTGGCGACCTGTAATGCTTGATGTCAGTGTGAACCATTTGTGCCCTTCTCATCTGTTGACTGACTGATTTGGTAGCCTGGTTTTGTGTGTTGGTTTTTGTTTGTTTGTTTGTTTTGTTTTGTTTTGTTTTTCTGTTTTGGTTTGGGTTTTTTGTTTGCTTGTTTAACTGGTTAAATACTATAGAGTCTGTATATGGAAGACTGCTCATTTTTAGGAGGATAGTGCCTTCCACTTTTACAAATTCTGACAGGTAATGCTTTTTTACAAAGGCTTTTTATTTTTATGGTGACTTAACATAGGAAAATCTGGAAATTATTTTTGCTCTTTGGAATTAAGATCTTTTTTCCTATTCATTCACATTCATGCAATAAGGCTCTCCCTGTAGAATTCCCAACAAGGAATCTATGTTTCATTTTGTTTTATCATCTACAAATACACGCTAACTACTCTATTAATAGGTATTTATAGAGGAGGGGAGAAGAAATTTTTCCTGGAGTGACTTTTTATAATGAATACTGATAATAAAAAAAAGATTTCAACTAAACATTAGGAGAAAAGAAAGAAAAAACCTCAGTAGCTACAATATGCTCTGTATATTCCCTAGAAAGCATAATATGAAGCAGTACTGACAAGAGATACTCCAAATTCAGTGGTGGTTAGGACTGATACTAACAATTCAGCACATACTTTAGTTCTTACGGATCCAGCCTGAGCACAAGGCCTTCTTTGCTGTGCATGTCTCTAAGCTTATATGATCTGGTACAGTTTTAACTTATTTTCTTTATACGATCTCTCTTTTAAAAAAAGGCAGATTTTTCTCAGAAAGCTATAAAACATTAAACTAAGCAATGAATAGTGAACTATTTTCCAGTTAGATGCACCTTGTCACACTTGAGTATATATATATATATATATATATACACATATATACATGCATATATATATATGCTTTGTATTTGAAGATACTAAGACATCAACAGAGTCAAAACCTAGAGCACACTTCAAATTTTAAACATTTTACATTTTAGTAGTTCTTTTTTCTTCCTGTTTGTTCTGTGGAAGCTTTGGAAGTGACTGTGCAGGAGTAGCACAGACACCTGCTGCAGTACTTTGCTCGGTGTCTCAGGAAGAGCATTACCTGACACTGGCACATTAAGTCAGAGACAGTCACTTGAATTCTGTGCTTCAGCTGTATAAGCAGAATGGAGGGGAGAAATATTTTCAGCTTCGTTAAAAGTAAAGAATAACATAAATTACTTTTCTTATAATAATTATAGGTTTTTAAAGAGTGGAATGAGTATTACCTTTTTTTTTCTTAGTGGATACTAGAATTTTCAGCAAAATATTAAACATCAGTGGTTGAATTTTTAAAATTTATAAATCCACTAAGATAACCCACATAGTTCTTAATGGTTTTGTCCATAGTGCCTTGATGAAGGTTGCCATTTTTGGCAGCCTTAATGCATTTTATTTGTAGGTGTTACTAATTAATTAAGCTGTAATCAGAGCAATGTGCTGTTTCATGAAATAGTAACTCTTCAGCTGTAGGTATTCTGGGGCAAGAGGTACAGGAGTAGAATTAGTAAAAGAGTGTAGCTTTGCATTAATTTCTTCACATGTCTTTTGCTCCTTAAAACACTTGAAAACATAAGTAAATGCTGGTTGAGAAAGGAATGCAGCAGAATAAGACAAGGAACAGAGGTGAGAAAAGTTCAGATTGAATGCTTTATGCATTTAAATTAAAAAAACAGTAACACCAACAATATTATGAAAGGGCCATGATAATTCACACAGAAAAATAAAAGGAGAGCCCTTCATTTCAAGGCTGTTTTTCAAATTTTATCTAGGTCATTGTGCATCAGGGACCAAGTTCTGACACAATGCTAAGAAAGACAATGAAGTCAGCCCACAGATGAATTTTGTCCTAACTGTTGCTACCAACTACTGATTATCTCACAACTCTATGCAGACTGATTTAGCCATTTAAAACTCCCAAAGTGTATGTATATATCCACAGAATAAAGTTATGTCTTACACCAAATGGCATCCTTGTGAGAAAATAGCTAGAAATTGAATATTTGTTATTGTTCTCAATAATAGTAATTGTTACCAGTAGAGTTTGTGGTCTGTGGTTCCTGTTAATAGTGGGACTGCTTATTTTCTTACTTCCACTTTTCTACAATTCATTCTGCAGCCTGAATTTGGCTCTGTTGATCAGAAAATTTGTGTTCATACTTCTGATCCCTCCTCTCCATCACTCTTTACTCCACTAACCCCCATCTTCCTCTACTGGCTCTTTCTTTTTTTCCTTCATCATCCTTTGCCCTGACATTTTTCCACTGATGTTTTCCTCTTGATACTGCAGTTATGCTTTAAGCTTCTACCCTCATAAAGACAAAACAAGCTCACCAGACAACCATAAATTTGCCTTGATTTTGTTCTATTTTCTGATTGTTACCCTTTTCAAAACTCTTGAATTTTTCTTTTTTTTTTTGACTACTACAGCTTATTCAAAGAGTATGGTGGTTGGATTATTTAATTTATTTTTTCAACCAATTTTAGAGCAATATGTGAAATTCATTAAACATTTGTATACCACTCAATTCACTTTTTTCCCCAGAAAAAAAAGTTTTAAAATATTCTTATATTTATATTAGAAAATTTTAAAAGATATTGAGCTTAAATTACTTCTTTACTGGAAAAAACTTTTATTGATGGTAAAAGGATATATTAGAGGAATATTTAAGCTCTAAAGGTCATTATGAACGCTTCATAATTCTGGTTTAGAATCTTGTTAAGTGATATTGAGTAACCAACTAATTTAAATGTGCAAAGAAGACTGTACATTAGGGAGTCGGTATGTAAGAAAAAAAAAACAGACACAAAAGCAAAAGACATCCTGTGCAGTGAAAGGATTTGAAGGACTTTCATTTTAATTAATTAACTTCACCAACAATTAAGTTTTGCATGGCAAATATTCTTCTCTTTGCTAACTTCAGTCTTCTGGCAGCTATTTGTTTGATTGTAACCACCAGCAGAAAGTGTGCTTGGGAGTGGCAGTGGTCTCATTTTAGAGAAATATGAAACAGGTTGGAAAAACACTAATAAAACTTGGGAGGAAAATAGTCTATGATGTCAACAGAACCTTCAAATCCATGAACCACATTTATTAAAAAAATAAATATACACTTATGTCATGCTCTTGTCATTAACATTTAATGTGTAAAGAGTGGGTGAGCATTCTATATTTAATTAAAACACAAAATTATGACTTCCATCTGCACATGCAGACCTGAGAAAGAGGTTAAGGTGTACAAAAAATTTACATCTGGTATTTAAATATTAGTGGGGGGAGGGGGATATTTTAACCACATCAGGTATCACATCATTCCTTTAGTGTAGAATAAATATGACACTTTATGTATTAATGTTTGAAGATATTTTCAATATTTGAAGTTTCTCAGGCACTCGTATAGAGTTTAAATCAGAGGGGGAATCACAGCTTCCCAGGGTCAGGATATCTCTTCAGTTATTTACATTTCTTATTTTTATTTTATTTTTTGGTTCCTTTAGAAACACACACAGAATGTTCTTTTTCTCAGTGCTGATTTTTCAGTAATTCTTTTGTTCTACATTTGGTGCCAAGGAGCACAGACCATGTTAAATCCAAACAGCAGCCTGCAAATCTCCTTAACCATATGCTATTTTTACAGCAGGTGACCTGTGGAAATGCTTTTTGTCAACCAAATCCTCCTCCTCTTGGCTTGTCATTCTGCTTGTTCACACTGGGGCTAATCCTGGTGCTGTCACTCTGCAGCCACCGAGGCCACCATCTGCTCTTTGCCCTACTCTGGACTTTGATCAAACAGTAAACAAATCCTTCAGGATAGGGAAGAATTTCCTGGGTGTTGACCATACGGCAACATATTTGGTCATTCTGTGGAGCCCCGTGTAGCACTGTAGTCACTGGTAAGTAATGTGCCTTCCCATCATCTTCACTTGGAGTTGCGGAGATTTCTCAATGCAAAAATCAATCAATCTCACGTACCTCAGAAGTGGCAAAGGTATTTGCATGTGGTTTTGAAATAAGGTTATCAAGTGGTCATCATGTGCCTCAGAGTGGCAAAGGCTACCATCATGCGGGGAAAGGGAAAAGACCATGATGACTTTCTTGCAGTCCCACCTGAAACATGTTTGCTGACAAGGAGTTCCCAGAAAGATGTTGATTAAGAATTGCTTTCTTGACCATGTGTGAACAGACCTGAAACTCAAATGATAAGACTGGGTAGCTGCAAAAGGAAATCCAAAATGGCAAACGGGATCCTGGTTTTTTGGCAAAGGAATTGCAGACCAGTAAACCTCGGCACATCCTGTTTTTGCTGGGAGGGCAACTGTTGAGCAAAGATGGGACACAATATATCACTTTTCCCTCTGTGTTCATGGGGTTGGAGCACTGAATGGTAGAATTCTTGCTAAATCCTGCAAAACTGCATCTGACATTGCTTGAGGTAGGACAGAGGCTAACACAGTTGCTGAGTAAGCGTGACTGGTGGGCCTTAAAATATCTGTAGACTATAACAGAATTGCTGAACTAACAAACTGCTGAGACAGCATAATGAATAGAACATAGTAAAAATAATGCCATAACTTCGTGGCTAAGACAGCTGTAAACAAAAGAAAAGGAAGAGCTGTCTCTCCGCCAATTTCAAAGAACTGCCTCCCCAGTCTCTTTGTGTTTGAACTGGAATGGATTCAGCAAAACAGCACAAGGACAGTCTGGACAGCTGAGAGTATATGTGGCCATTAGGCCATGGCATTATAAGGAGATAAAAGACAACTTAGAAATTCATCAGTGTGGGGGTCAGCAGAAGAGAATCAGCATTGCAGGTGCCAGGGGCTGAGAAAGGTAAGCATTTTCTCCAATAAGCTTGACATACTGGGCAGAATATGCCTGGATCTCCCCATGCCTTTTGTGTGACTTCTAGGTGCCAATGGCAGAAGAGTGACTCATAACCACAATGCTACACTGCAAATGACTATGTACTACAGAGTTTATCATAAACATCCACTGCATTTTATGTAATTTCATTACTTATAGAATTGCTACAAAGATAGATAGATACACACATACATCCATCTATCCATACATATTCATTGCCATGTTCGATTTATGATTATCTCATTGTTCTGTTGCTATAATTGTCTGTAGTCATTGGCTGGGTTTGGTTGTTCTGTTGCTGACTTGTAGTTATGTTTGCTGTTGCTGTGCTTTCACTTAGTGGAATTTGTATAAGCTACCAGTCAACATAAGGTATTAAAATCATCACCTCCTGAACATTGTGGATCCCTGTGGTTGTGCTTCTCCCTACTAGCTAATTTGTATTAGTTATCTAATATTTACAGTTACATCTTCAGAAAATTAAAAGAGAGTAGGATACTGATATGTAATCATTCATATTGCTAACCTGTTAGCCTGGTTTCTGGTATATTTAGTCCAAGAGAACTAGCAAAACTACTAAATTATGATAACTAGCATGTCTGGGAATGCTTTAAAGGGTTACGTGTTTGAAACCATTCCTAATAGGCTCTTTGGATGTCATCAACATGTTTTGGTTGGAGGGGAGTTTATTTGTGTGGACACAAATTTCACTATGTCTGTTGGCTAGAGGAACAAAACTCAAAACCTATTTCATCTAATATAAAACTTACACACAATGTTATGTGTCTTTCTTGCTCCTGTCCATTAAACTTTTGAAACACAGTTTTACAGCTTATAGTGGGACTTCCTCTTTTCCTCTCTATTATGATCAGAATAGTTTTGCAAAATGAAACTTTGTAAAAAGTTCCATTAAACAAACCAGGGCTGATAGCATTTGAATTTTGTATAAATATATGCTAAGATCCTGCAAAACTTAACAGAGCATGATAGCTTCTTGTAAGGGTACGGACCATCTTATAAAATAAATCAATTGTAAATCCCATTCAGCATGTACCAAGAACCGTAAACAGAGTATTTATTTTTTTTCCTTTATAATTAAATTATATTACAATTTAATATGAGATTTAATATTGTTCTTTACAGAAAACACATGCTCAATTTTTGCACACCCTTTTTCCTTAGATGATTTTTTTATTTCTCATTCTGTATTTTAATAAAAAGCAGAAAAAGTATGCAAAACATAACACATTGAGCTTTCCTTTCAAGCACAAGCACAATGTTTATTCTCGAATTAATGAAAAAACCCCCTATGTCAGCATATTTAACTGAGTTTATATGAATTTGAGTCATTAAACTTAAGTCTAGACTCAGAATGACTTTTTTTCCCTGTCATCTGGTTTTAATTGGATCATAATTTTACATCTTCACAGAATGACTCTCACATGTTACTAGAATTTTAGCAAAAATATCGGTAGAGAGAAAGATACATTATTTTTCCCTCTCACTTCCTATTTAATTTTCACAAATTCTTTAAGATCTATTTAGTGTTTTAAGGACTATTCCTCTCTTCTTCTGTTTCTCAGATTAATTTTGAAAATGAGGGGAGGAAGTTCTCCCATCTCTTTTACAAAGTTAATTTTTTCCTTGTGGGATAAATCAACAAAATGGGATATGTAAAAAGAAAATCTTCAAGGAAAGGCCCCCTGGGCTCTCATGGATGTTCACTTCAACCAAAAAAAGTTTGGAAATGCATTTGGGATCAAATATGTTAGTCATGGAAAATCAGTGCCTAAATCCAAGTATACCAGAGTGAAAACACAGAAAGTTGCAGCATTTCCTCCCTCTCAAGAGGGAGCGTTTCAGTTACCAGCCATGTTAACAGCAGCTGTTCCTGCTGTGCTTGAGCTGTCCTTGCTCCCCTTAAGGAGTGCAGTATTAATGTCCCTGCTTAGTCTGTGCTCAGATATCTGTATTCATATTGGCAGCTACTCCTCGTTTCTTCATCTCCATCACAGCACTCAATATATAGCCAAGACACTCTGATTTTAAGGTGCCTATTATAATGGAATATGCCAAACAGGGAAAAGTACAATACTGCAACTGAAAGTATTAGTAATCCCTGGCAGAGAAACAGACATACATCAAGATATATCTAAATAACAGTAAAAATATTATACATGTAGCTAAATTATAAACAATAATAAGGAATAAATAAGAGTTTAGGATGCATTTTTGTAACTCCCCCCCCCCAAAATGATGTGAGATTAGAACACATTTTCAACGTGGTATCTGCAAGCATTAGCACTTGTTAATTCATTGTCACTTAGTGAAAACTAAGATTCCAAATAATAACAGAGCAACAAAAAAAATACTCCTGAGTCTGAGCTGAGGTTTCAAGAATAGAAATTAATAAAAACAGACATTATGGAAATTATACTGTCAAGATGTTGCTCCTTGTTTAGACAAAATTAAGGTGGACTTTTAACTGCACTCACACAAACAAAAAGCAGTCTGTGCTCTGAGAGAGTAAATCTTGTCATTTGTAATTTTTCCACAAAAATCAATTGCCTAAATAAACAGGAAAGTAAATAATGTTAAAATGTGACTGGAGAGTTTACTCTTTATCTGTTCTTTCATTCCTTTCCATTTATTTGACAATCTCTACTGAAACTACCTCTGCTTTTCATTGTCTTTCTAAAGACTCTGTGAAAACCTGCGTCACTGCCAACTGCTGCTGCACCTGATGTTTTATTTTTGCAGCTCTCTCCAAACTTGTACATAAATCTTGAGACACGAGCTTGTTCATGAGGCAAGCTTTTGCTAGTAACCTTATGCAAAATAGCCAGTGGTGTCATTTATTTGGCATAAGATTTATTCTTTTACCACTGAATGGTTAAAATTTACAGTGATGTTTACTGGGGTTCTATGTGTATATTAACAGGAGGCTGGACGTCTCACCGGATTCCTTTCTGCTGTATTCAAAATCACCATAGGTGTTATTTATACCACTTCTGTTCTCAGTGCCTTTGCCAAAAAAGAAAAGTCAGTCCAACCCAGTTGTCATCTAAAAATAAACACCAATGAGATCTTCTTCCTGTGGGCTGAAAGGTCATTCTGTAACTCAGCATGGTTCATTGATCTCTTCTACCCCCTGTGCCTTTCCAGATTTATTGGAAATCTGTTCAAAGGAGAATATATCTTACTGCTCACTACTCTAGGAACCGCTGCTAAACGCTTAGTAAAAGATTCTCTTCTATTCTCTTTATTCCTTGTCCTTAGAGACAGAACTGAGGAAAATCTTCCCAAGTCTCTCAGACATCAGCTGAAAACAGATGAACCAAACAGGTTGAATACCTTCTGCTGCTCTTCCTTTGGACAAGTTCATTAAGTTCAGGAAACACCTTGGGACCAATTCACGTCAGCGTGGGTCTGTATTGCTTCTGTCATTAGCGTGAAGAGCCTCAAAGTAATTTAAGTCAATGATCTGAATACTAATAAAGAACAGCACTGGGCACAGGTCAGAAATGTCTGCTTTGTATTTATCTTCCTTTTAATATTTCACAGTATTAAACAGTACTGTGAAGAGAGAAATCACATTGCAACTAGCAAGAGAGATATCTATCTACCTATTTATTTCCTGTCAAACTGATCATATTGCGGCATAGGGCAGTTCAAGTACTCATGTAAACATATGTAACTTATTAGAAAAGATGGAGTTTCATCCACATTTACTCAGTTTATGTCCCCTCTTCACAGTAAATCCTGAAATAGAAGGAAAAACATGAACACATGTGCTGGGAATTTTACTGGAAGCTCAGCGGCTGGAATATAATCACTGAGCTTTGATTAATTTTTCGTTCTTTTCCTTTTTTCTTTCTTTAAAACAAAGGTTTCTAGCAAGACTAATGTATGTGCTCTCAAGCCAGCAGTATCTGTCGGATTAGTACAGCAGTTTATGAGCAGTAGGATCTTAGAGTCTGTGGAGCTCCTCCAAAACAAAGGGCTCATCTTTGGGGTGGCCCTGGAAAGTAGTGTGCAAAAAGGGAGAGAGGCTCAGTACATCAAGGAGAAGAAAGATGCAGCACTTGAACTCCTTTGATTCCTGCTACAGAGGCACATCTGACAAAACAAATCTGTGTCAGGCTTTCTGCAAAATGTTGTCTTCTGCTTTCCCCTACTGCTGGGCCAGGCAGCTGCATGCCCCTTCCCCATCTGTGCCTCGTTCCTCTCTTTCCTCTCTTCTCTCTCTTCTCTATTCTTCTTGATCTTGAACATTCACCTGCTTTTAGTTTGATGTTTTTGCTTCCAAGCATATAATGGTGGACTAGAAAAGCTATGCTCCAAGTCCTAATAATTTTATACTCTTTTACTCACTGAATAAATTTGAGAAGATAGTCTCTTTAAACCATTATTCAATATATATAATATTAACGGTAGTTTTTTTTCTGTACCTCATCTTTCTCCTTTATCCCAAAGGTGAAGTGGTATTGAAGAGGCAACAGAGTTCAGAAAAGGAATATCTCTTTTTGACTAGACATTCAAATACCTCTGTATCTGTCAGACCCTCTCATATCTCCAGCTTCATGGCTTCTCTAACCTCCACCTAATAGATTCCTTTGCTTTCTCCCCTCAAACAAATATTTATCTCTTATTGTGAACCTTAACTAAATAAACACAGTCATATTTGTGAAGAATTTTTAAGTCCACTGGGGAAGGGTGTTAATTCAGCCCAGGAGAATGGCATATAAGAAACTCAGCTGTTGTACTTGAACACTGCAACTATGCAGGAATTCTCTGTGAATTTATCTTAAAAAGTCTTAAGGTCTTTTGCCTGCTATCACTCTTGCATACTTCATTTTGTAGTCATGAATTAAGTGGGTAGGTGGTGAGTTGCTCAAGTACTAACTTTCTTCCACCCCATGGAAACCAAATGCAGTGCTGTTTTCAATGAGGCATGATCTGAACTTCAGCAGATACACAGGTGGTGTCTGTGCTATTTCTGCATACAAGTTGCAAGCAGAGTGGCAGACTTGCTTGCCTGGTGTGTTACCCATGCATGAGAAGCACATAAATAGTGCTTTTTACAACTTCTTTTCTTTCTTAAATTAGGTAAACATTGTCATAAGCCCATCCCAAAATATTCTCAATTGCAACAAACAGCCAGGGTCCCTTCTCAGCATACAGTAATTTCAGCTTAATTTTACAGTCCAGTCCATGAAATAATCAGAGCTCTGCCTTTGAAATTCAATTTGACTAACTAGCCAAAATTCTTGAGACTTCCATGAACTCTATGAGCATCTATGTCTTCCAACATTGCAGTTTCTGCTTTGTAATGCTGGCCAGAAATTGCCCATTTGTTTTGCTAAATAGGTGTTATTTTTTGGTTTAGTAGCTTTCCCAGGAAACCTACGATATCTCCACATATTTTGCAGATTAATGTTTAACATTATCTGAAGGGATATAAAAGCTGTATTTCCTGACATGGTTCTTAGAGAAATATGGTGAGACTGATTCCTTATGATTACAGATAGTGATGCTACTCAGGGAAAACAAATGTGCAGACTAACAACAATATTAAGGAAGCACCAGGATATCACAGCACTGGACACCGTAATGTTTAGACACCTTTGCAAAGAGCAGTTGGAGATAGCAAAGAACCTTACAAGTTGATTCATAATAACCAGCATGCTGAGCCAAGGACTATAATGCTAAAACATGGAAAAACAGCTAATCTAAACTAGCAGAGAAAAGAAACCTCCCTCAAGATGTGTTTAAATCTCACAGATAAATTAAACTTAAGCTCCATTTGTTTTTTTCCAAGATGCTGAGGTTTAGGGCCTTAGAGCAAGGAGTGAAACCTAAAACTTCCCAACACCATCTATGAAATGAGGTTTTTAACCATGGAGTTCGTGAGCCTTCTCTCCTTCTCTCTCCCTGTCACTCTCCCCTCTTTTCTTCTTCTTTTTGCTGTGGTACAATGTCTATTTTAGTAGGTTTCCTCATAGTGAAATTGCTTTAAAATGAGTTCAAATAGTTGTTAAAATAGGATTTACTGTAGACTTTGACTGTCCCAGGCCACACATAGCCAATTGCTTCCTAGTTAGGGCAAATCATAGGAAAAATGGCTTCAAGTTATTTCAGACAGAGTGCGACTGAAGCCCAGGTCCTCTGGGTCTGAAATTTATGCTCGAACCACTGACCCTTCTGTATAAAAGGAATGCATTGAAACACATCGTCTTACAAAAATGGAAAGTGTGACTGAAATTTTCGTAAGTGTCCTCACAGCGTGCCTGCTGGATAGAGTTCTTTCAAGTTTCCTGGTAATGTTGCATCTAAATTATAGGTCAAAGCAAGCCCAAAGCTATACAAACTTCTCTAGCCTTGTTAAAACTGGGGCGTTCTTATTCACACGTAAAGCAAGACTTTAGGTATGTGAGGAACTCTTGCGCTGAAAACCAAGTCACTTCCATAGTTCAAGTGATTCCAGAACAGTAAGTCATCTGAGTTGAGGTTTAAGGATGGTAAAGCTGACTTACAGTGATCAACTTCCACCTAACTCCTACCTGGGGAACTACAGCGATTTCTGAAGTTATACATCAATTCACAACTGAAGGAAGAAAATAACCCAAAAGTACTGTTTTTCCCATAGATGTATTATTTTAGCTCTCCTTCCTATATGCAAATAAAAAATAAACCCATATTTCTCAGCATTATATCCTGAGATATAACATCCTTCCATTTCAAAATCACGTGTGAAAGAAAAAGGCCACTTACAGAACGTGTTGAGAATCTGTAAAAATTTTGCAGTTAATGCTTTTATCCAGACATGACTGAACTTCATGCCTTCCCCAAGCTCTTCCCATCTGCTCAGTGAAACATAGGGTAAGAAAACATGTCACTGTAGTAAATTGATCTTGAACTTTCCTGCCTCACATTCATGTCTTCCAAAAAATCCTTAAAGCTGTAACTAGAGCACTGATATACTCAGTTAAGAAAAACAACATTGAGTTAGGCAGCCAAAATCTGCCGTCTTCTTCCTAGTGTGAAACCGGAGTCATTTTGCTGAAGGTAAAGGTGTAAGTCCTGATTCATTTGGCCAAGACCATTTCTAATTTATGGCCTTAGTAGATCGGCTCAGGCTCTCTTTGGACTTAAGTGAATATGTAACTTATAATATCCTCCAAACCAACGCAATTGGGGCAGCTTTAAGTGTCACACTTCACTTCTGAAAATACAAGTTTATTGTGCATGAGGGATCTTTTATTTTATCAAGATTGCTGAAAATATAAAAGGAACTAAATTTACCCACACTAAAATTACCTCCAGAAGCACATTTAAATAAGACTTACACAACACAGTTAGAGGGGAAAGGCAAGTACAGAAAACGTCTGCTCTGATTTACTGTAAATCTCTCCCTGGGTGATTTTGATGACTCAAGAGCAGAGAAGCTTAGAAAAATATATATGACAGAGTCAGATGCTGTTAACTATAAATACAAACAATAAATATTGTATCCCCCACTATGAAAGAAGTTGTAGTGCCTTGAGCACTGAAAGAATAACAACAGCACCATAAGAATATTATATGTTATTAGCACTTACAATTAACAATCAAAAGGAGAAAAAAAAAAAGCGCCCTAAGCCCTCCTTTTTAATAGACCCTATATTTATGAACAACAAAATTAACAGGCATGGCCTAATTCAAATACTACTGTAAATATTATTTATTTATCAGGAAAGTAACTGAAATATTTTAACACAGCAAAAATTTCAACAGTGCCATTTGTTACTCTAAAAAAACATTAAGTCCTGTAATCATCTCAATGTAATTGAATAGGGCTATGCATATTTGAAAAAAAAAAAACCAACAAAAAAACAACCAGGCAAACAGTCCTATTTCTGTATTCTGCCCTCACTTCATATTTAAGCCAGCCTATTTTCAGACCCAGATCTAGATCTTAAAGCCCAATTATGTGATAAATATTAACATTGAACAAAACTCTGCCAATATTTAACAGCTATTGAATCTGTCTCATACAAATACATTTGATAAAAATTTTCACCAATCATTCAAAAAAAATGTTTATTCTGTTTTTAAACTATTTGAACTCTTTGTTCAAGTTCTTTTGGGCTTCCTTTACCTATAGTGGATAAGCTGTAACTTTCAGTCAGATCAAAAAGTCTTTTTCCGTAGATGAAGTCAGTGTCCTTTAAATACCACGAAAACAACATTTAGTGTTCTTCATCTAATATCTGAGAGTGAATACTTAAACTTTTAAAGAAAAAAGTGAGTTGTGTTCACACAGGCAGTGTGTTAGGCTGAGATTCAGAAGACCATTGCTTTGCCTTGCCTTTTCCTTGCCTTGGTACCACTCATCTGGTGATGATGTTGGGAACATTACTTGGACCATACACTCAGTAGAAAATTAAAACTGCCCAGGATCATTTTCTGCCAAGGTAGCCAACTATAATAAACCATGTCTTTAGTATTTGATTCTTCTAAATGTTAAAATATGAAAGATCTCCTGACTAATGGATCAAAGCCTGTGGTGACTCCAGAACTGTGAATGAGATAAGTTTGAAACCTGCCTGTCTTTCGCTGTAGAAGATTGAGGTTTAGTATTATCCTGGAGCCCTATTTAGTTTTTCTGTACAGATGTAGCTCTTACCTCTTTCTTCTACAGTTTTCCCATCTGTAAGGAGGGGAACACGATGCCTGTGTCCCCTATGCCACACATCACAATCTCAAAAGGAAAGTGCTCACTACCTTCCTTAATAAAGGAAATGAACTGTTAGAAGATACAACACAGTATTCTTCCCCTTGTAGTCGCTGTAACTCTTCCAACCTGACATCAACAGCAACCCATTTATGTCATTGCTTACTCTAAAGTGAAAATATGCTGCTGGAACCTTAGCAATGACTTTCTATAATGTCTACTAAATGTGTATTACAGATTTTGTTGGAGATATAATCCTGAGAAATATAAAGTCTGAGTACTGTAACTTTCTCACAGTTTTAACTATTATTTTCATTATTAAAATTGAAATTACTACATATTTAATGTTACCTAATATACCAACTATACAAGCTGCAATTCAGCAGTATGTTCTGCCACTGGCCTGTAAGGTGTTCTATTTAAGTTAAGAAAACTTAATGAGAGTTGTAGAAGGCAACCATTTTGTAATCAGTGTCATGGTGATGTAGGCCTACACATTACTTTTAAAGCTTCAATATGTAATCTCTATTATCTAGAAAAGATAGCTATTAGCACTGTGTCTTGTTCTTTTGTTTGCCTTCTAATGAGTGGTATTTCAGTGTATGTTTGTGTTCTAGTGAATTGGAAAACATATTTTTCATTAGAAAATAGAAAATATTGCTATGCAAAATAATGTCTAATGAGGCATTTTTCACAAATTTTAGGATTCAAAGTTAAGAACCAATGAGTGCCTTGAGTTGAGCAAATAGTAGAAGATTATGTGGCAGTTGAAAACTGCTTTGGTTTGCTATTTGTTAATTTCCTGATGTTCAAATAATTTCCTTTAATAAAGAAAGTGTAACTTTTTTATATTTAGCATTCCTTTCCACCCAGAACCTTTGGTTTGTAATTAAAAAAACAGCCAAACACAAAACCCCTGTATCTGTTTATTTTCCCGGACTGTTTATAGTGTAAAGTCCTGATCCTACATGGTCTTACATGTGTGAATGATTTTAAGTGGATGAGCGGAATTAAAATGTTTGCAGAAGTATTTATAGGAATAAGGCTTAAATCCAGTTTATAGTCACTGCCTGTGGGAAAAGTGCTTTTTTTTGACAGTGGACTTGCCTTTGTATCTTCAGATTTCTCAGCTCATGAGAAGCCTTTCTCAAATCTGAGCATGTCTTCAGTGTTGGTAGATAGAAAGGGAAAGTTTAGATACTTAGAAAAGACAAGAGACATGGCATGTACCATCAAGGACATTTGCTACCTTTATTAATAGAAAAGGCAGGTAAAAGTATTAGGTAAAAGAGCTTTTCCTTCCATACCTGCAAAGACACAGTAAAAAACAGGACTTAATGGTTAGATGCCAAGGAATAAAACTCCATGTTCATCATGGGGAAAAAAAAAATTCTTAAGATAAGTATTTAAGATAAAGATTTTGGTCTCCTAATCTTCTAGGAATACTATGAAAACCATTGTTACAGAGTGACTTGAGTCTGAAATGTATATAGTGGCAGAAGGCAGACATTTTTGACCACAGTGGACTTCAATTTAAGCAAGGAACTCCCTGCTCTTTCCCTTTCATTGCACTCCAGTCTACAGGAGACAGGGAAAAAGCAATAGCCTTGAGAGAGGACATTCTGGGGGGTGAAGTCCCTGAGAGAGGCTCTGTAAGTTGCCCTGCCTTCTTCTTTAAGGGCAGAAGAGCAGAAGGAAGAGCATGG
>JAWWLV010000121.1:76993254-77020497 GCA_035041135.1 Platyrinchus mystaceus | reverse complement strand
GCTAAGCATTGCACACATTTTTTCAGATGAAGTCTTGCAATGCTTTATATAATGTCATCGTTGTTTCTGTGTCTTTGTTGAATATATCTCTTATAGTTATTACATCCCTATTGCTTTGAGCTTATAGACACTTCATGAAAAAGGACTGCCTTCAGATGTTATAAAATCCCATCTTATTGCAGATATTTATATTAGTCCCGCTCATCCTGTTTCTGAATGTCTGTCATGATATCCTGATTTTCCTGAAGAAGTCTCCAACTCTCTGCATCACTAATCATTATTATCACCACCTTTTCCATAGCAGAGCTGTTAATTCATAAGTTAAGTTAGAAGTTTTTAAGTTCAATACAGGAGACACTCCAAGAATAGCCTCCTTTCAGCTTCCTAGTCTGACTTTCGGCATACCCACTTTTTTCTTTAGTAGTTCCTTACCCCTTACAATTCTGGAAATGATGTCCATTTTGTCCAGCTAAACTAAAAATTTCCAAGTGGTACCACATCTTTCTTATATATATATGTTTTTTTAATTGCAGTGTTTATGGATTAGACCTGTATTTTCCTTGACTAAAAAATTACTTGTAGGAAAAGATATTATCTAATTTGCTACAATTTACCTTTGATAGTATCATGTAGAATTACATCACATTTTCCATTTACCTCTATATTCCTTCTTTTGTGGTTTAAATTTTATTCAGTCTTGCCTGGCCTCACCATTCAACATACTGGACTATAAAAACTTAACAAACTGATCTAAACCACAAAAATAAATGTACTAGATTTGCAATTTTTTTTAATATCTACTTTTAGAATTAAAATAGATTTTTGGGTGTGTGGGATAGTTAATGTTTCACTTTTCCCATTGTGATGAAGTTCTTTATACCATTTTTTCTTTCTATTTGTATTCAATATGAAGTGTGAAACTCTCATTAAAAAAGTATATAGCTAAATATAGACCTTTTTTTTTTTTTATTAATCTGTCTCATCATTGAAGAGTGGCCTCATTTCTTCTGTCCTCATCCGCCAGGTTCTCCATTCCCATTCAAGTGCTCTGTTAATCTAATTATTCTTTTTTTTTCCTTGTCTGTATTAAATTAATTCTGTTAAAATAGTCTAAGTTGCTTGGAAACTCTGTGCTTTCAGTTTTCTTCTGTATAAAAGGCCTATTGTTGTTTCTCTTTCCCCATGGTGTTTCTGTAAAGTGTTTATCTTTAGACAGGTTTTGCATAGAACATATTTTCTAAATGTTTAAAAAAGGTCTAGGTAACTAGTTTCTGTTCTCAGTTACTATAAATAATCGTGATTATCTGAAGAGAAAGGTGCATGTGGATGAGCAGTGATGGAAAGTGTTCTCTGCATTAAATATATAACACATAAATAAAGATTTTGAAAGAATTTACCTTGTTTTTTCAGAACTGGGAATTCATTCCTGACCTATGGAGTTTGTGTCCCAAGAAGAGTTTCCCTATTACTCTCAATCAGTATATAAGGCATTTGTCCCCTTGATGAAAGGAAAAAATGACACAAAGAATTAGATAACATTCTTGTCAAAACCCATCAGAAGGCAGTTACTAACAAAGATATATTTTATGACTCAATAGCAGACTGGATGTTCCAGGCTAATCAAAATCTATCTTCATTGGGACAGGGAAGTGGATAATTCAGAAGTGACATAGGGAAAGAAAGTCGCAAAAAGGCAATTAGTCACCATTTAAAAAAAAAAAATAAATTTTACATCTTGAGTAATTTTATTATTTATTTGTTTTATATAATTAAGTATTCTTTAAGTGGTCAGACCTCCTCAGCCTTCACTCTGCTCTCTAGATGGATCTTTTGGGATTTACAGTATTTCCTATCTTCATTAAGCTCCTGCTGCTATCACTTTTCTTATATTTCTTTAGTTACAGGACAGTCCTTATATGATATAGGTCCACATTCCAGTGTTGAAGTCACTGAAGTCAATTTAATTCAGCTAAAAAGTGGATCCTAATTCAGCCAATACGATCCACACTCTATGCTTTTTGTTTTTTGTTTGCTGTTTTATACCCAAAAGGTGTTCCTGGATATTAGTCAAAGACTATATAACTTGGTGGGGAAAGCTGCTTGTTGCTGTATCTTCAAAGGATCAGTTCAATAAAATCCTGTATCCATTAAGTTTCTTATACCTACCATGATATACATGTCAGTATATTTTACCAGTAATTGAAAATAGTAAGGCAAACATGACAATGCACACTTTAAGCCTTCTAATTAAGATTTCTCTTAACATGACTAATATAGTTGACAGAATCCATACTTACTATGTGAATAAATATCAATTACAATGGGTTTATTCCTACCTACTTTTAAAAGATACATTTTATCTCTCGCTCTTTGTGTCTATATGTATCTGAAAACAAAACTAAATTGAAATGTTTGATTTGGAACTCCTCCTGTGTGCCAGCTGCTTTACATAATATACATTTTTTTTTCCAGGTTACATATTTACTCAGTCATCAAAGAGACTGAAATGTGGATAAACAACGTAGTATATGTTTTGAAAACCAAGTTATGACACTGGAATAATTTACTGGTAGCTCAAGTATAAGGCATGTTCATCATCAACTCTGACATCAGAAAAAATATGCCACATGTGCAAATATGTCTGTACATGCATATTTATGAAATACACTTTATTGAATGAAGGGTTAAATATCAGAAAATCTGTTCATTTGCAATTAAAAATTGGAGAATCACTATAAAAAGTAAAGTATGTTTTAGTACATAAAAGAAGGAGGCTGGGGACTCTCCGGTTTTGAAATTGTTAGGTCATTTTTGGACAAACATTGACATTCTGATTCAGTATGAAGTAACTCTTCATTAACACTTAAGTCAATGAGACTACTTTCTGACCCTTTGTCCTAATCTTCTGAAATGGTATTGGAACTGATAGACAATCTCAGAGCCAGCTCTGAGTAGGGACATTTGTTCTTGTATATGAAGTACTTGTTGACATCAATACATATATTTAATCTCTTTCAAAATATAAAAATGTTTACAATATATTTAAATCTATAGATTTATATTAGATTAACATAATCTAGTTTGTGTTTCCCAGTGCATGACATTTGCTTGGATATTAATAGCTTTGAAATAACAAAAGCATTACTCTATCACAAAACCCACAAGAAAATAAATGCAAATCTTGATTGTCTATGCAAACACTAATCTCACATTCTGTTTTCACGTTTGAATTGAGGAGTGCAAGTTTGCTTTTGAATTCATGTCAGCATGTGCTTATCTGCTCAGGATAGAGAAGTTGTCTCTGCGCCCATGCTCTTACAATTTGCAAAGAGGTTGTTGTTTCAAATTTTATTTTTTCTAGTAAAGAGACAGCTCATTAGATCTCATTACTAGTCAGCAGCTGTCACAGAGGATGGATTTCAAACTTGTGGCAATACATCTCTTCACAAAAGCTTTCTCCAAAAAATGGGAAAACATTTTATTATTACCCTCAAATGTCATGATACATGGCTGCATTTACGCCTTTTGCTCTGCTGAAGAACATTGCAAAATTCAGTAGTTTAAACTTGTGTTATGGTATTTGTTTCCTTTAAAATGCTGATTTCTCCTGTTGGAAAAATGTAAACCAAAAACAAAGTGAAAAGAAAGAGGTTTCATCACCAAATTCTGTCACAAAAACAGGAGGGAAATATTTTATGTAATTCTCCTGACAGTCTTTTTGCAAGGAAAGAGAGATTCCAGGGAATTCATTGCTTCAAGCAATGAAAGAAATGAACTTGAGCTAGAAAAGGTTGACCAGGCAACTCCCATCTGTATCATCAGTAACTTCAAGGTTAGTGTGTTACACCAAGGAACAAAGATATCTGGGGAATGTTGACAGTGTAACTTCAGAGTTAGTAAAGTTAATTTAACATATCTGAACAAGTGTATTACAAAGGTCTTACTTCTGAAAGAGATTTTACAGCCCTTGCATTAAAATTAGAAGAAATAGGATTGTTATTTGCAGAGCTAGAAACAATATAAAACCATCTTATTATTTGAATATATGTTTCATCTTTTAGAAAATATAAAATGAGGGATTGTACACAGTGTTGCAGGTCCAAATGTTAAAAACCACAGAAACTACCTACCAAGTGCTGTCATATCAAATGTTTTGCATCCTTAAGCAGAAACTTGAGTTAGAGAGCAGCAACCAACATTTTCCAGTTCACAGTGCTCTTATTAAAATCTGAAGGCTCAGGGGTTCCCACAACAGAGTATAGCTTCAGTAAGAAAATAAAAGGAATTTGCAGCTTCTCATGCAGTTTAAGTCAGACATTTTCTGAAAAAGAGGAGACAGAAGCGGCTTGATTTATAACATATCTTATGACTCTGATGACACTTTTCTGCATTTCTTTGATCCTTAACATCAGTTTGTTTAATTTTCTTTGTTTGTTTACAAAGCATTTTACAGTGTTTTTTCTGTTTCCACTTGATATAAAGCATATAGGTGTGCCAAATTACTGTCTTCCAAAGCAGAAAGGTGATCTGTTCTTTTGTTGACTATTTTGACTTTTAAACAAATGTTTCCTCATTTTACCATCTGCCATTTGCAGAATATTTAAAGTGTGTAAATAAAGAATTCCATTACATATTTTATACAAAACAAAAATTTCAATAACTGTTATGTGTGACTGCCAAAACTTAGGATAAAAGAAAATAGTATGGAACATTAAAGCAAAGTGGGTTACAAAAGCTGCTTTGTAGGGTCTGAATAAGCACATTTGGATATTTTATGGGCAAAAGAGTGTTACCCACTTTGACAAGTGAGACTTTCCCTAGGGTTAAAACAAACAAAACCAAACCAAACCAAACAAAAACCAAACAAACAAAAAATCCCACCACACCCTTGGAATTTCTTTCATTTACCTGAACAGGTCATTTGGTAGACTAATAAAAAACATGACTCAAATAAAATATGCATGAAAGTGATCATAAGTTCCTAAATCCTGGCATACACACCTGTCATATTAACCTTATCAAAGAAACAGCATGGATGATTCATGCCTAAGTAAGGTTATGTACAGAAATAACCTGTTTTTATCTCTTTCTCTCTATAATTCCGTACTTCAGACACGTGACAGATCCTGTACCAGCCATGCACACTCAGAGTCTTTGGTCTCGAGCCAACAGAGCAGATTTCAGCGGGCTGCCAGTGACAGGCCTTGCAGCTAGAACGAATTGTCGCTACCCAAGTTGATATGCTGGCTTCCTGAGCTGCACCTGGAGAAGCCAGGCACCGCAGGGTGAAATCTGACATTTTGCTCACGGAGTCATCATGGTGGAATTCTTCATACCCAGCTTTAGCTAGCTCGTAATGATTTTGAACATTTCCACTAGTTACTGTAGACCGTGTAGTCAAAGGAAAGAGTAAGACGTCTCCAAAGGGTGATTCAGCTCCCTTGCAGTTAACTCCCAATACTCCAATAAAGCTAGATAAGAATACTCTGGCTCTGTAGGCCATTATGCTTACAGTGAAGCTATGGAGGACAGGAATATGCCACAACTGTCTTATTTTCTAAATTTTTAAGGACACTAATTAATCTCATTAGTTTATATGAGGATTCTGGTCCTGTGGTAGGTGTTAGGAGTGCTCTGAGTGCAGTGGCCAGACAGAGGACTTAGGGAGATGGACATCTAGCTTTTGAATCCTTGCCAAACTATATAGGGCAACTTGTAACCATAAGTATTAATTCTAAACCATAAGCTGAGATGCAGAGTGTATTGACTGCTGCTGATATGCAGTTATGGCACTCTAAATGTAAAAACAATGACATCTGCAGAGTGCAAGTCCCTCCAAAATGAAGTAGCCTTGATATCACAATTTAGGCATGTAAGTCCTTTCCTGATACCCGGATTTATGTGATATGCCAAAGGTCACAAAGGCAATCCATGGCAGAGAAAGGATTTGACCCAATGCCTCAACTCCTGAGGTAATCTGTGAAATACTCTACAAATCAGTCTATCTTTGTTACAGTTTACTATGTGAGAATGTAATTTGTTTCTAGGCAAAACATGTTCCAGATGGTTTGCATTTGTAACCACGCTTGAGAAAGAATTATGAAAGCACTTGTTTGGCTCCCATTTTAGAAATAAAGATTAAATACTTGCCATTTACGAGTGTCTGGACCTAATATTTACATACAGTTTTCACTTTCTAGAGTAAGATTCATATCTGTTTTTACCCCAGCTGCCCTTGATAGAAATCATGTTACATAGGCATGGACAAAAAAGACTTTTTGCTCATAACAAAGATATCTGAAACTTAATTTTTTACAGTCCAGGATTTTGTTACTACTAATATACAAAGAAATTTTCTGCTGAATTTTTTGAAATGTGGGAATGTTTTCATATTTCCGTGAATAAGCTCAAAACATTGAAAAGAAAATATGGAGGAATACAAACAAAGGGAAAAACAGATTTTTAACTTTTTTTCCAAAGTATATGGTGTATCCCTAACTAAAACAGTTCAATTAGCCTCAACATATGAGATTTTTATACTTAACTCATCTGAAAACATCCCATGAGTTTTTCAGGTCACATTTATGTATCATGTAGCTAGATTAGAAATCACCTAATAACTAGCCTGCAGCATGCTGAACTGATAAATATTTCCCTTCAAAATTCAAGCCAAAGCTCCATTTAACAGGAAAGTAACATATTTTTTAAGTAAATGTCCTGGTTCCAGCCAGGACAGCGTTAATTTCTGCAGTAGCCAGGAGGGGACATGGCTAAGACTCAGGTTATTCTATACCACAATCACATCATTTTCTGGGAATGGGGAAAGGGGTCTCTTCTGGGTCAGGTGGCTGGCAGAGGGAGGGGTCAGGTATTGTCAGGGGTGTGAACTCACCTGTTGTTCCTTTCTTGTACACTCTTTTATTAGTATTGCTGCTGTTACTGTTCACTTTCTTATCTCACTGCTGTTTCCAGTAAATTGCTCTTATCTCAACCTGTGATCTTTACCTTTTTTCTTCCAGTTCTCTTCTCCAGCCCACTGTGAGGGGAGGGAGAGAGGGAGCGGGGATAAGCGAGCAGCACATGGCTTGGAATGTTACAGTGGGAGCACTAAGCTGGGAAATACCATTCGTAAATGATGATAGCAAATAAGCAAATTAAATGTGATTTAAATTTCCATATTAATATGTTCATTATAATCTGAAGGTGTGATAATATTTTTTTGTGCCAATTCTGTCTTGGACTTAGTTTTTTTTAAGTATTATTCAACAGTATTAGATTATGTAAATAAAGGATATATTTCTTGGTTTTATTTCAGTTTATGATTTCTTTATCAGGCTTATGTGGTTTGTGAATCCCTTTTCAAAATGCTGATCAAAGATTTCTAATAGGAACTATAATAAGATGAAAACAGTAGTCTTTACTTTGAAGCAGAGACAATTGAGAAAGATGAAATCTTGTGAGGCCGGGGAATAAGAATGTTATTTTTACAATAAACAAGTCTTTTTAGCCATTGTGAAAGAGAAAATTTCAGACTGATAAGGGAAAAAATGATTAAAAAAAAAATTAATTGCAGTAAAGTGTTATTCTCTGAATTTTCCCAAAATATGAGGTTTTTTTAATTAAATATACAGTAATGTATCAGGAAAAAAAACCAACCAAACAAGAAAGCAAAAATGAAACCTAGATTTTTTAACTGAAAAATAAATCTATCTTTCATAAAGTATATTTATAAAGCAGAAGTTCAAATGGCTAATAAAACTGATTTTTTTTTAAAGCAACTTTCTATAAAAATCATTTGTGCTCCTTCTATTCATGCAATGAGTAAATTGCCTGCCAAAATAAATAAATAAATAAAATCTGTTATTACAGGGATTTCACAGTCCTGGTTCTGACTGAAATCTCTGACTAATATGGCATGCTGCACTAGTAACATCTCTGTCTTATCATTTATGACTGAAACTGTTAAAGAAGATGTTTTATATCACCAAGTTTTTTTCACTGTCTGTCTGTGGAAGTAAATTTTAATATCTAAATATAGAATAGTTGAAAGCTACATGACTAAACAAAGGAGCATGTGTGGTCGGTGAGGCAGGAAATTAGCCCTGTGTGAGAACAAAAAATAGCCAAAACTTACAAAACAGTAAATGAATTCCTAAAAGTAAATTCCTTTCCATAATATTACTAAAGACGTAGCAATTTATGATTTATTTAGCATTAAATGCTTGATTTGTTTTTCAGGGTATTTTAAAAGAAGGCGCTAGACACCAATTTACCATGGTGTTCTTGACAGAAAATTTGCTACCTTGGATGGATTCTCAAAGTGCTGTGACAGGTACATATTTTCTTATTCAGTGTAATACATTTACAATTATTGATGATAAGCTACTCTTGTGTGTTCTGATAACTACTTAAGCTTTGGCAAAATACTAATTTGACCGTGGTATTGAACTTATTTGACTATAGAAAGTATCAATATATCTGCAATTTTCACACTGATGTTAATGTTTTTATATGGAGCTCCAGCTGTCTCGATGGAGAAGTAAGGGCTGTAAACCACTGTAAGGGGAAAAACCATCAGACACGCTTCTAGTTATTTGTATGTGTGGTTTGTAATATTTAGGTCCTTTTCTGTTGCATTTCTTTTTTCTTCCCAGAAATCTTAAAAGCTCATCCTGATTTTTTTTTTTATTTATATTTCCACCAAATAACACAGACTCCATTGGACTCTTGAAGATATATATAGCGTATCCTTCAAGTGATAAACTATTTTTAATTGCTTTCTGATTTGTATTGTTTTTGTCTTAAATTAGTCAGAATAAAATTTTACAGATTTGTTTGTTTCTTTTAGATGAATCTTCTCATATAATGGTCTCAGAAGCTAACACATGGAAAAAGTAATAATCATCATAACCATATGGCATCAGCTGAAATGATAATCATTATAATTTTTAAAATAAATTATCCCAACAATCTTTGCAACACCCCCCCCTCCCCCCCCAATAAAGCCCCAAAAAAACCACCACAATCTCAAAAAGGGAACACCTTAGGTAAGATTGTTTTCAAAATACTATTTTTTGGGATAAGGTATATTTTATGTAGTGTCCTTTATCAGTAGATTTCAACCTTTCTTGGAAATATCTATTTTATAACAAAGGAACTAAGGCACAATAATATGACCTTATTGCCTAAGGTCAAAAGTGTTTCTCAGTAGGAAATCAAAACTTAAATCCTTTTCTAAGACAAATCATTGACTAAGACCTGCAGAATCCAGGATTAACCTGTGTGAGCTTTTTGTTTGTGGGGCAGAAGAAGGTGTTAGTTGCTGCAATCAGGTATCACTTTCAGCTTTCCTAACAGTCGTTAAAGGAAAAGAAAATTTGTTAGCAATGTGTTTTTAAGAGGTGGTCAACAGCATTCTGTACTGCAGAATAGTTCTGTCTGCCAACTTGGACTGTCGGTTGTAGAATACTCCTCTCGAGGGACTTCACACATAAAAAATAAATAAATTGAAGGTATTCATGTACTTTTACAGCATCTGATATTCAGGTCCCAAGTCTTTACTTATTCCTAGTGTTAGACTTACAAGTCTCCAGTCTCTTACAGAGTATTTCAGATGAAAAGTATTCTGTAGTGTGGGGGTTTTTTAAATGGAAGTGGTTTTTTGTTTTTGTGTTTGTTTTTGTTTTGTTTTGGTTTGGTTTTTTTTAATTTATAGAAGTTAAGCTTCTTTGTATGAGCAAGAAGATGGCAAAGCTTCCTTTTAATTCAGACTCCAGACTGTTTAGGCAGCAATCATGTGTTTTTCACTTCCTAAACAAGTTATCTAAGGAATTTGCTGCTACATCGTGTCTTGGTTAACTTTTTGTCAGAGTATGTGGACCAGTTTAGGGCCAATTGTGTGCATGAGCATCGATCTATGTGGTCAACTGGGGCTTCCTCCTAGGCTTTAAAAGTGTGAGGTTCAATGGTAAGACACAGGTAAGATATCAGATCCTCTGTAGAAGACACTTATTAGACCTACTCATGGAATCTTAAATTCCATGTTATTTTAAGCACCTGCAAGGCTAGGTTATAAATTGATGATGACTTTGTGATGATATGGTAATGGTATAGTCCAAGATAGGTGCCTAACTAGTGACACTTACATCCAACATTTTGTTGTGAAATTCCTCATGAGGATTCATTTTTTTGTTTTGTTTTGTTTTGTTGTTTTTTTTTTAAATTAAATAAACATACTTATTTCTGAAGGAAAAGTAGAGAATTAACAATAGGATTGAGTTTCAATCTCAGAAAATGAGATGTGTCTCTGGTTGATTTTTTATCACAGACCTATTTAAATTGGCCAGTCAGGATAGGGAAGGGAAACCTTTTATTTTAAAGTTTTGTTTTGTTGTTTTTTGGGTTTTTTTGATGTGTGTTAGCAAAAAGGAGCAATCAATAATTTAAAAGGATAATAAATAAGACAAATATTATGTTGTTCCATAATGAAACCAGAGCCTTGAATAGGCATTGTAAAGAAGATGCTGTCTAGATTAAGTTTATGATATCAGTGGATAGATTTGTACATTATAGCTTGAGGACAAAGGAGTTCAAATAAAAATTGAGGAAATTTGACAAGGTCATACAGAATGCTGAAACCTACAAACCCAGCCGTTTCAAGTAAAATGTCTGGTTCTTCATTTTCCAAGCAAATTGATGGAATTAAGATGTAGATTAAAGTCATTTTAGCCCTGTTGCTTTCAAAGGAATTACAGTGATTGTCACCATGGGGTACTTCCCATGGCTGAAAGACTCTGTGTATTCCCATTCTCTGCACTTGTCCCTCTTCTAGTTAGTGGATCTTTAACCTATGAAGTCCTTTGTTGCAAGATAAATATGATATTAATCAATGGGATTTGCATCAGAGAGGTGTATTACATGATTTGTTTATGCAAATATCACAAGAAGTGAACACTCCAAGGGCATGCAGTAAGTGATGTTTGATTGGAGCTATTAAGACCAACATGAAATGCTGTTTAATAAAAAATTATCATGTGACTTTTAGCACTAGATTAATCAAAAAGGTTAATGTGTCATTTAAGCAGAAAGGAGGAACAAATAGCATTTCTATTTACTGCTTATGTTTGGGAATAACATTTCTGCTGTTATATTTCAAAACAAAATTACATATAATTGTCCATTATAAGTTGCAAATAGCCAGATACCTAATGAATGTGTTCAGAGAATCATTACATAATAGTAAATTACTATTACTAAAGGGTAGTGAAAATAAATGTATTTTCACATGAAGAATTAATTATTTCTGTGAGTTCTTACAGAAATGCCAATACAAGCAAAGTGAGAATCTATTAGTCTACTGACTAATAAACTTAATCCTGAGGAAAAAGCCTGATTTTCTTGAAATTTGCCAAACAACTATTCCTGTCTTTCTCAGCACAGACAGCAAGGAAGGTTTATTTCTTCCGTTTCCCTCTCATTTTCTCTGAGGTTTGGTCTTCTGCTAGACCCCTGAACAGACATTTCCTGTGCCCCATTTACATGTATCTTTGTATTCAGTCAGATGAAGTTTAGTGAATGAGAATATTTAAGATCTTATTTAGATCTTAAATTAATTTTAACTTATGTAATGCATAAGGCTTTTACTTGAGGCTTCAATTGAAGTATTAAATTCTTTCTTAGTTAATGCATTAATTATCTAGACCAGAAGCAGAAACACCATCTTCCAGTTTAGCTGACCAGTCACACAGCAGTAATCACAAGTAAAATTATTCTGGTATTTGTAATGGCATACAGTCACACATATAGTTATGTCATTCCAGAAGCTCAGAATATCACCCATTCCCTGCTCCTCACTGATTCTCTAGCTTTTGCATCTATTCATCTAGTGAACCTTGTGCATTCCTTTGCATGCCTAGGTCAGACACAATGATCAGTAAGGTTAGTGACTGTGTAAATAAGATAATTCAATCAATTTGTTTCATTTTCACATATGAGGGAATAGTGGCTATACAAAACCTGCTTCTTTCTCAAACTTGCCAAGGGTTTTGCTTCTCAAGGAAAACCACACCCTCATCCCTTCCTTTGCCTCTAAGATCTTTACAACCACTATCATTCTACTAATTGCTGTTTGTAGGACTGTTGTCCTACTGTAGAATAGCAGCAACAGACACAATAGAAATTACTTGACTTGCTCTTAGAAATTACTTGACAAAAATAAACTCTTTGAAGAAATAGAGCTGTTGAAAAATTCATTATTAACATAGCAGTTTATTTGCCCAGGTTTGATGATTCAGTCTTACTTCTTTCCACTGCCTGATGATGCAAATCAGTTGTAGTTTAAGTCAAGTCAGATAGTCACAGCCATTTTGCCTCAAGGAACACTAAAACGGAGAGAGCACTCTGAGAAAGCTTATCTATTGTTTGTAATGAAGAAACAAAGCTATTTTGTAACGTAAGCATTGACATGTTGGAATCTATATTTAGTCAAATTACTTGTCCTATGATCAACACCAGATTGTTTACAAGTATGACAACTTAAAGAGTGGTTTTTTTTACTATCTTGCATAGGTAGGAACTGCTCATCCTGATGAGCAGCTTTGGCAATTTTGTTCCCAGATCAGGCCCCACTGATAGGGAGTTATTACCTCCATAGTACAGACATCATAGAATAGAGAGGATGTTTGCACTGTAGCTGCTGTGAATTGAAACAGCTAAGGCAGGGACTCATATCCTCCTTTCTGGAAGATGCTACCTCAAAGCAAAATTGAATGTAGTGCTGTGTGCTGCTGTCAGATCCTGAAGAAACATCCATCATATCCCGAAACTTGCAGGGGAACAAGCATTCTTGGATGGCTTAAATGCCTAATTTATCTACCCTGGGATTTGTAGTGCACTGCTGCAAGGCAGCGGGACTGGTGTTTTTTATGGTCCCGGTGAAAGGAACAGTCGGGTTCAGTAAGACACTGGTTAAAACACCATTTATTGGAGCTAACACTGCAGGGAAAAAGACAATAGCATAGATAATCTTACATGCTTTAGATGTAGGGAGCAGTTGTGTATCATTACAAAGACCTCCAGTCAGGGAACAGCACATAATGCAGATCCCATCTGTTTGATGGCATTTTGGTCTTTAGAGCTCTTATAAGATATTCTTAGAAAAGAACAACTCTATTAATCATTTCTAGTGTCAAACAAAAGGATGTTCGCATGAGAACAGGCTGCTTCACTTTCAGATAAATACAAGCACACACAGGTGGTGTTATTGCTGATGCAAATGGCAGCTGCCTACAGGCTCCTTCATTACTAGTACCAGCTAAGCATACCCTGCAGCCAAGGGGTGTGCACAGCACAACACAGCCCTGAAGGGCAAGCATCATAATACAGTGTGGCACAGCAAAGGCCTGCACCTTCTCAGGCAAACTTTTATGTGAATTATTAGTTCTTTAGTGTACGACGGTCTTCCAACTAGAATCACTACTGGTTTTTCTGAAATGTTTCTACCATTAGCTGTTGTGCTTACCATTCAAGAAATAAATGTTTAAAGTTCTCAGATGGCAAATAATACTGTACATCTCAGTGTCCTCAACCAACTGTTCAGCATACTCCAGCTGTGTTCCACCGTGGAGACAGCACAGAGACAGCATCCTCCACCAATGAATCATGTGTCAATGAACTGAGCTGGAAACTGAAACGTGGGAAGGCTTTACTGGTCCTTTCTTCCTACTGCTGTAAAATTCCTGCAGGCAGATAATAGTCCCGTCTGCGATACATGCATAAAATTTGCCTTTTCCCTTCCCTCCATTAGTGTCATATATAACTAATAACTGTTCAATACTCTGCAGCTCTAAGTCTCATAACTACTCCAAATTCATTATCATGAAAAAATATGCCCTTATTATTTACTCTGGTAAACAGGTAAGTTTTTTTTCTTGGGCAAGGTTCTCTGGCAGAAATTTCTACATTTTAATTATATATTGTGATAAAATTTCCCCTTTATGTTGTATCAAACAGCCTGTATTTCTTGTTATCATGTTATATTACAGCGATTACACCAGTTTTAAACCTAATTTCTCTAGAACATTTACAGTTGGACATATTTCTCTTTCAAGTTTTCATTTGTCTTTGAAGAGAACAATTGTAGTTCATTGTGTCTTGGTTCTTCCCTTCCAATCTTTAGAACAGTTTAGTACTCTCCTTGTTCTAACAAACCTCTAGATTATCTCTACGGAAAGAGGTACCAATACAGTATATTGTAATACATTACATCTTGGATGTCTGTATGTGACACTATGAGATTTGTTGCATAATTCTCCAGTCTCATTGCTTATGCAACCTTGCATCTTTGCTCTTTAGAACCCACATATGCACTAAATGACTTTCCATTGGGGTCCCTGAAGAGACACTAAATTTGAAAAAAACTCAATCTAACGTTCACACAAGATCTTAAACTTTACAGTTTCTGTTCAATAAAAACCTGAAGCAGCAATTTTAAATGGTTTAATTTGCATTTCATGGCATCTTATTAGTAATAAAACAATTTCAGGTATATATATATTTAACACGTATTAAGTTTTTTTTCCCACATATATGTTTTTTGAAGCTTTCTATGTTGTGAATTTATTTTGTCATCTTTCTTTTGTGTTGGTTTAGTTGCACTAATTATTCCTGTCATTCTTCAGAATCTCTCATGTGGAACTCTTGATGGCCAGAAGACTTAAATAAAATTAGAGAATCATAGAGTGGTTTGGATTGGGACAGACCCTTAAAAATCATTTTTTCTAAGCCCGTGCCATGGGCAGAGACACCTTCCACTAGACCACGTGACTGAAAGCTCCATCTAAACTGACTTTAAACACTTTCAGGAATGAGACATCTACAACTTCTCTGGGCAACCTTTGCATTATCAAAAATGTCTTTTTAAAATTATTATTATTTATTTTAGAACTGTTACACTTTAACCTGCTACTACAGGTCCTAGTAAAAAAGAATTTCTCCAGCTTTTTGCAAGTTTTTTTTTATATATATTGGAAGGGTCTTCAGATTCTTCTCTTCTCCGGGCTGAAGAACCTCAAATGTCTCAGCCTGTCTTCACAGGAGAGGTTCTCCAGTCTTCTGATCATCTTCATGGCCCTAGTTGTTAAGCACTCTAAGAGGTTTATATCTTTTTTTTTCTGGGGCTCCCAGTGCTGGATGCAGTACTCCAGGTGGGATCTCAAAAGAGCAGAGGAGAAGGGGTGAACCACTTCCCTGAACCTGCTGTCCATGCTCCTTTTGAAGAAATTGGATTTCTGGGCTGCAAGGGCAGATTGCCAGGTCATATCTAATTTTTCATCTACCAGTATTGCCAAGTACTCTTTTCATTCCATTCATCCCCTGGTATGTACTGTTACTGTTACAGACTGTACAAAAACTTTCTCTTTTCTCCTGATGGATTATTGGCACGTTCAAGCTAGAGTGTAAATAAAAAATGTTTAGAAGCTTAACTTTGTCACCTTACATCATAACATATTCCCTTAATTTTATCTTTATTTGGAACAGTTGCAAACCTCTTGTTGATGTAAAACTCAGTGATTTACCTTCTAAGTTTGAGTGTATGTTCAAAAACCAGTTCAATTTTTGTTCCAGTAAACAGAAATATGAAAACTTACTTCATGTGAGAAGATGCTTATTCTGATAAGAAGGTACCTTAGTTTCAAATATAAAATAAACATACATCCAAAACCAAAAAGAGTAATAGATTTATAATATTTTAAATGGACAGGTTATTCCCTCTTTAATAAATGATTCCAGAAAGTAACTCTAACAAAATTGCCATGACAGCTGACCCCAAACCTTACAGGTCCTACTGAACTACAAGTTTTATCTTATTTCTGACATGTGTTCCACTTAAAGCAGTGTGAGTTAGACGGTATTCATTTCACCATGACAGTAACTGAGCATTCCAGGGAAGCAAAATGGATGTTTTTGATATTATTTCTTTCAGAATGAGAGTGAAATGAATAACCTTACACACCCCTACATGAAACTGAGCTTTCTAGATGTATAAGATTTGAATCTTATTGTCTCAGGAAAATGAAGACTGGAGTTACCACTTAGAGTTTTTTAGCTAACTACCAGAAGGACTAGACCACTGTAAAGACAAAAGGTGCTCATGAAAATTGTTTTCCCATTTTTGAATTTTTTTTTCCATGTGCAGTTCATGTAATATACTCTTGCGTGTTTCTTATTTTCAAGTATTCTACAAAAATGCAAATCAGAACTAGCTATAATTAATTTTTGTCAGCTTTAACATTTGCTTCTTCTAAAATCTCTTGAACTGAAACAAAAATCTAAAACACAGGAAATACTACAAGTGCATATTTTAATATTCCCTGTAGATTTCATTACCACCAAAGTCTATGGTGCAGAGAGTCTTAGATTTCTTAACTAGTAATAGTGGGTACCTCTCTTTTTATCTTGCTAAATGAGGAAACTCCATTCATTAAATCTAAAATTCCAGAAGTCTTACATGTAGAAGCAAAAATGCCATTTCTGTTTTTCTCCAAAATAGGTGTGGTTTTTTTTAGTAGAAGAAACATTTTTTACACTATATTATATATACACTAAAGAAATACATTATGTATATACACTAAAGATTTTTCTCCATTCCAAGAGATAATAAAATGTATCAGATGTTATCTTCATGGGAACCACAACTCAAATCATAGACATCTTAATTTTATTAACAGCAATTTGTCTAGCCACAATAAATCCTGACTGATCTGGGTTTACCTTTCTAACTAATAAACCTCTTTGTATATTTGCCAAAACTGGGGCAAAACTCTATAACAATTACTTTTAACTATGGATACAGTGAACAAGAATTATCTTGATTTCTTTTCCACTGTATGGGAATATTAATTTTTTTAGAAGCAGTTTAAATAAGCATACTGATATAGACCCCAAAGCATCCTGAAAATTATCAACCAATCCATCTGAATGGCTTTTTGTCTTCAAGATAATATCCACTGTCACCTTTATGATGGAATTTGTGAGGACATTGATGTCTTCTATTTCTAACTAAATAAAAGTAGAGCCTTACAATCAGCTAAAGCATTCTTCTGAAGGATTAGTTGAGATGTGTGGTGCTTTTAAAATTGTTTCCAGACATCTTATACTTCTCTTAAGTTAGCAATTTACTGTTCCTACCAATAGGACTGTTATGTTATTTTTCATACTTTTCTTCCAAAGACTTTTTCAAACTGTTGCACTTTTATTAATGTTACTTTTTTAACTTGAGCAACTAAAGCAAATTAATTTTATTATTTCCCTTTAAAGCATTTTAATTTATGTTTTTGATTCTGGTTTTGTTCACATGGTATTCTTTCTTGATATTAACTTAGATAAGCCTGATATGATATCACTGCTGTTAATCTCTATTTGGATTTGAGAGAACATGTCTTCCTTCTTCTCTTATATTTTTTTTAATTATTATATGAATGCATATGCATATAAAACTATGTATCTAGCTACTAAACTCCTACATTTCCCATAATCCTTGAGCAATTATTTTAATAATTATTGTTATTATTTTTCTTCCAGTTCTTAATTTTTTTAGATGAGTAGTTGA
The DNA here is from genome assembly GCA_035041135.1 of Platyrinchus mystaceus. NCBI lineage: Eukaryota > Metazoa > Chordata > Aves > Passeriformes > Tyrannidae > Platyrinchus > Platyrinchus mystaceus. Next base: position 77,002,889 of record JAWWLV010000121.1, on the reverse strand, counting down.
ACTGAAAAATCAATTATTCATAGTCTGAGTCCAGATAAATGTACTTCATTTTCCTTGTCTAAAAAATCACTTATCAAAAAAAGATATCAAATTAACCAGGCATGAACAACCTTTGTTAAATGTGTATTTTATTTTATCCCATTTTCCACATTGCTCCATTTCTTTGATTATATTTTCCTTCAGAAATTTGTCCAGAGCTTTCGATACCATTGATTCATATGACAATGAGTTTACACTTATTCAGATTGCTATTTTCTTTCTTTTTAAAAGCAGACATTGCATTTTCCCATCTGCTATATTCTAACACCTTCACTGGCTTCCTAATGATGAATTGACAATTTCACACACTGCATGTTTCAGCATATTATGGCAGGGAATATGAGTTCCTTTGACTGAGATATCTTATAGTTCACTGTTTTAGATTTTTTTTAATTATTCTTACTTTTTAATACAAGCTTTCTTTGTGATGTTTCTTCCCTGCTAACCACGTAGTTTTTCTCTCATCCTTGATATCTCCTCCCTCGATAAAAGCAAGTAGAATATTCATTTATTTTTATGCTGTCTGTGAATTGATTTTAATGTTGGTCCTTTCTTGCTCCTTCACTACATTAGGCATCACTAAAAAGAATTTACTGATCTGTAAGGAAAAGCTTACATAATCTAATTAATAATTCTGGCAAAAAAAAATTAGGAGTAGGTTAATAAAATGTTTTGATAAATATAAGAGATATAATCAATATTAAAAATAATGAATTACCATATTGTCAGACCTGTAATGAGATAAATAGAACTGAAGAGAATATTTTCAGATACAAGGGAACCACAATGATTGTCTTTTTCCTTGCCTGTCCACTTCAGACCTGACCAAAAGTTAAAGCATGCTATTGAGGGCACTGTTCAAATTCCTTTTAAAAACTGACAGTCATGGGGGAATTTGGGTGAATTGCCAGTGACAATTTGCAGTGCCAGTCCTACTGTCTAAACAGAGTAATTTAAATAACTGCAAGCTCATCAGAGGGAAACAACTGAGCACAAGGACATGGATTTATAAAAGAACTGAGGATGAAAGGGAAAAACTAGTGTGATAAGGCTATGGGAAGGCAAATGTGACTCAAGGCTATATTACAAGAGATAGGAAAGAACAGTGTTGTTCAAGGAAATTATGACAATAACTTTGAAACACTGTGTATGATGCTAGTTATCATGAAAGATTAACTCAATTTGGAGCAGACAAAAAAGGTCAGTTTTTTTAGCCTGGAAAAAACAAAATTATGATCTTTGTCTATGAATCCAGCATGGATGTTTTCTAGAAAACTGGTTGGAGAAGAGGCAAATAATCCAAAACATGTGATGGCAGAAGGACAAATGGAGTAGACAGGGCATTAACATATTTTTTCAGAAAATTTAAAAATTTCCCAACTTTCCAAGTGACGTTATACAGCAATTTACTGTAAGAAATGTGAAAACAAGCATCTGATCAAACTTGAGTTAAGTATCTAATCTAATGTAGACCAATATCAATATCTTTGTATGAGCAAATCATCCTACACCACTTTTTCTGGAGGTGCACATCCTAATATACAATGTAACTCATCCCAGAAAACATCATCTAGATCAGATGAAAGTGTGTTCTAAAAGAATTCATTTCCTCTCATCAAATATAATTGGAGCACAGAGAGTAGTATCCCCCTATATTAAGTGAAATGAATCTACTCCAGATGACTATAGTTGGCTCTTTATTTGCAAAACTCTTCTACATATCAAGATTTGTCATTAATTAGTGATACGTAGTATTTACTAGAAGTTCTACTACAAGTTATTCTGTTCATATTCTTATTCTTAAAATAATGTTATCAGACAATATTCTAAATGGGTAAAGGGGAACGTGATTGGCACATAAGAAAAGAGGGTTTTTTTTTCCTTTCTCTGTATCTATAGCCGCTGATTAACAACTGAAAAATGTTGCAAAGTTTGATTCAAATCTTGAGGGGCTCAAATCTTGAGGAGTTCCATATCAACATGAAAGCTTTTGTTGTTTCATGTCAGCAAAGTTGACATTAAAAATATATGTGCAGGTAGAAAAGAGATGCCCATGCACCATCTATCTTTAAACAAAAGAGGGACTAAAACTGGTTTTAAAAATACTTAATTTTAGGAGTTATTTTATACCTTTCCTGAAATTTTGTCAACATACAGAAATATAAAAATTCTAGGAAGATTTGGTTTTACTTAATTGAATTTTCCACACTTTCAAATAGAAGGCACAATTTACATCATAACCCTGTCTGTTTCTTGGTACCGATTCTTATTAACAAAAATGCCTATTTACTCCAATTTGGTGATGCACAAGAGTTCTGAACTGGAAGAAAAATTGCCATTCAACATTCTGAAAGTGACAGATGAAAAGGAGTCAGAATTTTAGTAAGTAGAAATTTTCCATATAGCACCCGGTATTGCCTTCCCATAAATTTGCAAGTTTCTTTTACTCACCAATATGTTTATGTCAGGGATTAAAAGATAAAATTCAGGAATTGTAAACTGTTTCAGATAACACATGATCCTAAGTCTTGTTTTCTCTAGCCTTTTAATTTCGGTTTTGCTGTAATAAAATATAATTTTAATTTATTTTTTTAACTTTGATATTTTAACTTAATGAAGTAAAACTAGCTTTCTCCTTTCAAGGTACTGATTGTGCATTATGATTAATTTACTATAAAAATGTAAAGTGTGCTACTTCTATATAACTTACAGCTTATTTTTTTCGTAAGTCTTACACACACGATTTAATACCTTACTATGCAGTTTATGATGTGATTGATAGAATGATAGATTTTCAAAAATAAAAGTATCATCAATTTAATGATCTAAAGGAAAAAAGAATGTATTTTTATCATTATATTGAAGACAACTACTGAATTAATAGGGAAAGTTCTTTTATCTAGTAGCTAAAACAAACTTATCTTTCTGAAAAAATAAAAGTACACAAGCTTAAATTGATCTAATTGTACAGACACTTTTATCCATCTTTTAAACTAGAACTCCTAAAGTAGTAAACAAATTTTTTAGTCTAGATCTTCAAATTCATAGTCCATGTTAAAAGATATATCATGAAAATCATTAAAATTGCATCATTTTGATAGAAAGACCACTTTTGAAAATTCAGTCCTACATGTCTTTATTTACTGTTGTGATGATCACTTGAAAGGATCACTTTCCATTATTATTATAATTATATCCATATATATGATTATATTATTACTTAGTGCTTCATGAAGAAGTTTTTTAAAACAGCAATGGCTAACAGTGGAAATGAAAAATTTCTGTAAAAGAAAGAAAAAACCCCATAGCATTGGCCAAAACTCCATATGAATATCATCCTGAGTATGAAGGGCAGGTAGGCATCTGTCTTCTTCCTGGAGCTAAGTGAGGAACCGCCAAGAAAACTTCTAAAATCTGAATCTCACTGCACAGGGAGTCTCTCTGTTGATGTTGGTCATTTAGAAGAGTTATAGTACAGATAAAAGCCTTATACACTAGAAAATTCCTAACCTGCAAGTGCTTTCATAGGGCTTTCGTTATAACCTGAAGAAATGCAAAGCAAATTCATACACCATGATCATTTATTCTTTATTCACTTCAAATTATCACTTCTAGTACTAGTATCTACTTGTGCAGCTCAGGTCTATTTACTGTCAGTTTATAAATTAATGGAGATCATTTGAAAATATCACTGTGTATGTGAATATGCATTCAGTTATTATTCAGAATACACAGTTCTGAAGTCAGCTTTTGAAAAATGGGGTGGGACAAAAGTTAATTGAAAAATCTACATTTAGCAGTGTCCTTCTCTGCTTAATTTTAGCTTAAGAAATTCTAAATGTTGCTTTTTATAGTAGAAATTACTTACAAAGTTAAAGGGTCAAATGATCATGATGTAGCTGCCACAGACAGGAAAACTGGTTAGAGGGCCAGAAGGAAGAATGAAGTCCTGCAGGAATTCAGATTAACTACTGAAAGACTAGTCTGGTGCATGCTGAGAAACCTGGGCTCTTAATCTTACAGAGATCCAAAGAGAGGTGAAATCGGCAGAGGAGGCTTTCTTCAACAGGGCCTCAGTCTTGGATATTAATATCAGAAGGAGATAAATTAGTGCACAGCAATGATTTATAGTGATAGAGCATAAGCCTAAATGAATTGAAGAGTATGAGAAAAGACAGATAAGATGGGTAGAAAAAGAGACATAAAAGGGCAGAGGAAAAGGAAAGTGTGTGCAGAACTCGCAAAATTTGAGGGAAATATTTTGGAACGTTTCCTTTTGTTCTAATTTGTTGTAAAACAGAAATGTATATTACATTCATTCTCAAAAGTGGGACCACAAAGAACATGGGAAAAAACATTAAGAAATAAATACATTTAAAGATATGAAAACTGGAGATGGGGAACTAAGGAACTGAACTCCAAATGTAAGCATTTCATATCATTTAATAGTTTAATTGTTCATGACTGGTTTCTGGGATGCATATTCCTGCCATACTCTGGGGTCATCTACATCTTAGCAGTTCTTTGTGATAGTATGCATGATCAGTATGCTGAATGGTTAAAGAGATCACATAAGTAGTCAAACTTTTTCACTATCTTTTTCAGGATACTGGAGTAAGTTATGCCATTGCCTTTCTGTTCTACACTGCACCAGGCACAAACAAGGATCTGTATTTTTTATCTATGCAAAGTGAATGAATTGATATAAAATATTAGGCAAAAAAAAAAAAGGAGAGAGGGGTGTTGTACAATGGTATGAATGCAAACTGAGTGCAGTTGTATGCAATAAAACACTGAAAACTTGATCAAGTTAGATAAACTCTGAACAAAATATTTAATGACACTAGAAATATGATTGCTACAGTGGGAGAAATTCTTCTTCAGTCTTTTATATACTAATAGCAAATACCTACCTCTGCAATGAAAGCTAGAAGAAAAAAAAAAAAGAAAATAAGAAAATAATTCTATGAGGTTTTGAAGTATTAGTCTCCCTTATTATTAGAGTTTCTGCAGCAGTTGCCACTATTGCACTAAGTGAACTCTGTAGTTTATAATCTGTAGTTGCTATGATCCATCCTCTAGCAGAAGAGAAGTGAAATGAATTGTGGCAACCAGGGGAAGAGATCAGAAATATCTGTTAAGAGGCCAACCATGAGGCTAAATGCCTTTGCAAAGAGGTCAATGCTTGATATGTTTTTTTGCTGCTGGGTGAAGTATTGTTCTCTATAAAAATACTTTGATCTGGTGGTCTTTAGCTTATTTGCTCCTATCCTTCACCTCTCAACAAGCATTAAGGTGTATAATTAAAAAAGGGCTTCCTTGCTTCAATCCAGGAAGAAAGTCTTTGAAAACAAAATCCAATTATGTCAATAATAGAGGGGGGACCTGCAGGTTTGAGTTGCTGAAAGCTGTCAAACATATTTACTTTGAAGCAAGAATGTATCCTCACAAGTTGGTTTGCTTCATAGCAGTCAACATAGTGCTCCTTGTGCACTTGAAATGAAGAGGCCCTGATAACACACCTTCATGGGCTTGTCTGTGCTTTCCCTTACTGTTGGTATCTCACCATTGTTGGAAACACTCATGTTATACACACCAAATGCTTTCAGGTCTAGGTCTCATCTAAATCCTTCAGAACTGGCCCAAACCATTTTTTCAATTTAATGAAACTCAGGATCAAATGTTTTGGTCTAAGATTTAAGATTTTCACCTTTAAGCCATTTCTGAATAGATGTATATGGGGTGTGTTTGCCAGGAAAACAGTACATTTATGAAAAAATGTGATGAGGAGAAATGTTACAGACATTATGTAAGCTCATGTCCTGTAGCTACTAGATGACAGCTGAATTCAAGAAGGCTTTTAATAGTGTGAGGTGCTTAAAAGAACTGGACCGTCCCACCTCATCATTATAAAATATTAGGTTTGAAGTATGCATGCATGTTGTTCAGGCTGGATTCTAAAAGGACTATAAAAGTTCCTGCTTAAATTGATTTCAAGATATTAATGAAATTCTGTGAAGATCTGCCTTCTGCCTGTGAATATCTTAGCCTCTGAATTGCCTCAGTCTCCACTGCTGGACTTCGCCACATGCCTAAATACTTGTTAACAGGAATATGAACAACAGCCTCTGACACTGCTGAGCAGATGAGGCAGCTCTGTACAGCCTTGCTTCTTTCCAGCAAAATTATGTTGCAATAGCTAACACTCTTGGGATTCCAAGTTAATAAACATTGCTACAGTTATAGTTACACAGTATAGCTATGTGGAAGAATTATATAATGTTACACTAAGACAGTTAGTCACAAAAAGCCAAACACCTGAGAGATGAATGCAGCAACCATAAGTGAAAGATGCAGCCAGATCCCATAATTATGACCCGTCTCATATTCATATCATCATTGCTATTTAATTTTATAAGTGGTATTATAAAACTGTGTAGAAGGCAAAACCTCTTCATTTCTAGCACACATTGTAAAATCCATTATATTAATTGCAGAATATAATGACTTTCCTGACATGATTTTTATTTGGATTGCCTGCATTACCACAGTTGACTTCTACATAGATAATAGTCTAAATTCAGCAGTGATTTCTAATTCACACAAATTTACGGACTTTACAGGAACTATATGAGATGTGACTCAGCAAAAGTATATATCACTATGCATAAAAAAAATAGAATCTTCATTGCCATTTATTAAGGCCGTTTAAAAATAGACAAAAGGATTAAAATGGAAAATAACAGTTTCAAAAGGTGTTGTAATCAAAATTAAAAGTAAAATTAGTACTTTTGAATCAGTTCAAATAATAAAAATAACAAAGAATAGATAGCATATTTTCTCACATTTTCAGCACATTAGTTTGTCTCATAGCCACTATCTTTCATGCAGAAATGTTTAGACATACGTGTCCAGTCTAGAAAAAGAGGACTCTGTACAGGTTTTCCGAGCTTGGAAGACTCAGAGCTTATAACTAAGGCCTCAAATTTAATTATTTTTTCAATTCAGTTGATGTTTCCAAAGACAAGATGAAGTACTAAAACAAGTTCTGACAGGAAGCATAGAATAACGAAACACTCATCCATTATTTTAATACATTCTATTCATATGACACGATTGCTTTAAGTATATATGATTGAATGAGGAGTTTTGGTAGGGATCTGGATACTAATCTCTTACTGCTTTCAATCTGTTCAGTATTTGCAGTAACAACTTTGTTAAATTCCTTATTTTCAACATGCATTATTCTCGTTTGGTCCTCTCCTTCCTGTGCTGGTCTTCAGGTTTCTAAATTCAATGTTTAGGGCTTGATTCCCTAAACATAAGTGCTTGAGGTCTTCCTCTGCCAGTCCAGAATAACATGTCTTTGTCCATCAAGTGTGACATCAGTCATCCCCTTTGTGGACTTTCTCAGATTTCCTCAGCCTCTCAAATGTCACTAAAGTCTTTTAGTATGCATACCAGTACATGGATGATCATGAGGGTTTTATCATAATCATAATTATAATTAGATAGCATTTCAACCTAAGCAGATCTCTTTAAGGGGGACTGGAGACCAGTCATAGAGAGTAATGCTACAACACCTAAAGAGAAACAAAGTCCAAACTCCATATGTTATTTGACAAGCATTTGTATGACAACAACAACAAAAAAATCTGTGGCACTTTCCTTAATAATGTTCCAATGGACAAAATTAGAATAAATCTGAAAGTATAAAAGAAACTCATGTTTTGCAGCTCTTTTAAAGACATCATTAAATTATTTTTGTCATAAATAATTGATTTTATAATGTTTGCATTTCAGATCCCTTTCATACTTCCATTAATTTTAAGGATGGAAACATAAAGATATTAGCAAAGTCAAAGAAAGAAAGAGAAGGAAAAAGAATCAACCTCAAACCTTTCCTAAAGTTTTGTACAGCTTTCTAAATTTTGACTGAGCTTATGCTCCATGTCTTCCATAGACTTAAAATGAACTTGTTTAAGGTAGCAACAATACTGATTTTTTTATAACATTTTTATCTTTTTAGTGCAACAAATTGGTATAATACTTTAAAATATATTTAATTTTAACTCATCTTTCATTTTGATACATTGATAATATTGCAGGAATGAATATGAATTTTTCTTATGTCAAAATGGTAACATTTTGCAGATATCGAACTGGAATTCACATTTGCTTGCACTGAAGTGTGGTTATATCTGTATGCACTATGAAAAAACTTTACAAGTAAAATTTAAAAAATAACTATGAATGAGACTTTCTAAACAGATTAAATGAAATGAGGAGTTATGTAAATTTTACTCTTAATACTTCAGTTATTTTAAGATTTAACTGATATGTTAAAAAAATAATTACATTCATTTACATTTGATTTTCAGTACCATCGTGTATGTTAATTTTTTTGAAAGTTAGGTATCATATGCAAGTTAGTTTTCAGCTACTTAAACATCTAGTTTTAACTAAATGCCTAGTTTTATAGTTTTAAAGGTGAGACCAATCCCATACTTAAAGTACACACAGGACAGACAACAGGATCACGATCCATAACACCTCAGCAAACACACTCACACGGGAACTAGGGATCTTGGGCTGTGTTCCCAGAGTTAGTCTTCTCTGAATCTTAGTTCAGAGTCTAACCTGATCCCTAGTGTTCTAGAATCTCATTTTACAGCTATGCATTCCTAATCAAAGAGTCTGTAACTGGCTTCTCCATAAGTAAATAAACTGCCAGAGAAGAGTTGAAAGGAACTGAAGAAGGCTATCTGCACCATCAGATAGGCTCTTCTCAAAGCCTTAGAAAACAGACAGTACACCACCACCTCTGAAAGAAATGCAAAACTGTCTTCTGAGATCTTGGGCAATAAAGCCAGCTTGATGAAGTGTATACAAGTGTGTACTACCTTGTTCGACACATAAAACTGTTTTTTTTCCCTTTTTCTGACCACTAGTCATCAATGGTCAATTAATGGTCAAATTCTGTCTCATACTACATACAGATGTGGTGGAGTTCTTTATAGAGATTTAATTCATAAGTCTGTTGTCAGTTGGGGATTCTGGCCAAAATACATTAATAAAGGAAATGAGTAAGCTGCCCATAGATCAGAGAGTAATTAGAGATTTCAGTTTACATGTAAAGATTTTGTGGTAACAGTTCTCTCTTAAAGGCATTTAAGCATCAGCAAACAAGGATTGTTTATGTCCTCAGCATGAGAACAGCTGAAGCTCATAAATAGCTTTATAGCAGCTAGTTCAGAATTTCATTCTAGCCCTGTAATTTGAAGTGATTACTTTTTTTTTTACTCTCACTTCTCATTTTATCCTGTTGGAGGCAGACTCTGTCAACCTTATTGAGAACGAACAGTATTTTACATTGCTAATCATTCCAGTGATATCACTAACACCACCCAATGCATGTTCTGCAATAAAACATTGCTTGGAGAGAGCATCACCCGTAGACAAAGCAGTCTTGATGTACTGAATACGTACTTGATTATTTGATAAAGTTAATATATCTGTCACACGTAATATTTCTTTCTGCAAAAGATATGAGAGAACCAGTTTTCAGTTTTGGACCAGTTTTGCATTTTTATCCC
>JAWWLV010000121.1:76980039-76993154 GCA_035041135.1 Platyrinchus mystaceus | reverse complement strand
ATAAAAGGTTACAGTGAAGTTTGTAGTAGAGTTTAAGAGGTTTAGAGCATCACTTTCTAAAAATGTTTGATAACATGAGGGCTTTTTTATTTAATAGGGAGCAAAAACCCTACCATACAACAGAAATAAATACTTGAATCTGAGAAATTTCATAGACAAAGTTAAGTAAAAGTCAGCTTCTGTATCTAGGAAATTTTTAATGTCATCCTTTTATTGGAGATAGAAAGGAAGAAATAGAGAAATATTACAAGACTTTTTTCTAAATTTAACAAACAATTCTGAAAGTGTCTTTCTGTAACTAACTATAATTTTTTTATATTGCTTGGGTAGTTACTTGTAATGGTTGTGAACATATTATGCAATTGGGGTGTATGTTCCTCCAATTCATTTTTCTACAATAAAAACATGAGCATGAGACGGCTGAGCATAACAGTAACATTGTTTTAAGACTATTAAAAGAAATCTGACCCAAAATAAAATTGTAAAAAATACATTTTTTTAAAAAAAGGAAACCTCACCTTGTGATGGAGTAAGTGAAATAATAGAAATGAATGTGTGAAAAACGATGAATAGACCTATTCTTAGAAACAATTGTTTGAAATCATGGAGTACCAGAAAAAGTATTACAGAAAAAATTCTAAATACTAGCAAAGCACTGTACTATTTCTGGAATAAATTAATTTTCATGGATTTTGTTTTTGGTTTTGTGGGTTTTTTCCCTGATTTCCCCCTCCCAACCCCTATGCAAAGTATTTTTAATGATTTTTCTTTCCCTTGAGAAAACTCAGAAATTTCAAAGGCATTCTATATCTACAGATAGATACAGAAGAGACTGAGCAAGATGTCTACATTATTGGAAAAAAATAGTTCTTAGTACAGAAGAATGTGATTCTTGAGAGAGACCAGAAAAAGAAAAGGAAAAGTTGAAAGAAGCTAAAATGCTATTCTACTTATGAAACATGTACATTTTTTTGAGTTGCTCACTGTAACCTCATATCTCAACTATTTAGCAGAGAAATCACGAAACACTTGAAATAAATACTGTTATCAAGAGGGAGACAAAATAATTGCAATCAAGAGGTGATGAAATATTTGAGTGTGTAACATCATGCCTCACCTGAACTGTCGTAGATTAGCTTAAAAAAACCAAAACAGTTAAATGTCTGAGACAAATAATTATGTGAAATTTTGACAAGAGAAGAAAATATGCATTCTATATAACTAGTTTAAGTCAAAGTCTTTTGTCCAAGATAAATGGATGCATTATTATAGTTCTTTCTTGTAATATGATACATATAAATTAGAAGTAATGTGACAAACCATCTGCACCTAAATATCAGTGTCATTCCATTGACTAAATGAGAGACATATTAAATTCAGTTAATTTCAAGTTCTGGTTTATATCAGGTGAGGAGCTGGGACAATTTACATTTGTGTTTTCTTCTTAAGTATTATTAATGTATTAATAGTATTATTTCCAAGTCTAACAGCTTGTATTAAATGACAGGCAACAATAAATATTCTACTTTTGAATATCATGCATATTACACAAAAAAGTCATTTTACCACAAAATTTCATGGGATGTTAATCATTTAATAATTCATGACAATAGTTTCTTTTTTGTAGAATATTTCACATTCTATTGGAACTCTCAAGGAGTACAATACACAGGAATAAAAATCCCACATGCAAATTTAAACATACAGAAAAAATAAATCTAGGAAAAAGACTCATAGACAATTTTACAGACAAATAATAAAGATCCAATGACAGATAATGTAACAATACTCTACAGCAAAAATTCAAGGCTGAAGTGATTTTAGGCAATCTTCTTGTGACCTGATTTTACTAGAAATTTGGTGTTGGCATCTTTCACTTCAAACACTTAAACGAGCTGTTCAATTTAAATATATCAGTTCCTGCAAACAAAGTGTTAGAAAAACTAAGTTAAAAAGCATTCAGATTTTTAATCTGGATATGTTGAATTACCTCCTGGAATAGTAGCACAGCGGTAAAAAGAGCAGCACAAAGAAATATTCTACCTAATTTCAGGCACTTCACTCTACCATGAGGGCTATGATTGCACTTATTAATTTTCTATGGCTCTATATCTGTGCAGAAAAAAAAAAAAAAGAAACGTAACTTGAGGATTTACACCTGTGGTATGTAAACCAGAAACCATAGTGCACCTCATCAGACAAGCCTGGTATTAACTTGGATCATCCTCTGTGAAATAGAAGATGACTATTTGCATGTGGAGTTTGGGCTGTACCGCGTTACAAATTGCTTTGCTTTCTTACATACAAATATGAGCTTTATACTGTATTTACCAAAAAATATTTTACATATAAAAATTAGTCACAAACTAGACTTTAGACTTAAATTTTATTTGAGTTAATTGAGTCCCACTATGTTCAGGATTAATTTTTCTGCTATTTGTGGGGTAATTCTCAGTTTTAGACCCACAAGACATCCCAGGGTGTGTGAAGGGTGCACAGGTTTTTATGGAAGCTTCTATTCCAGGGAAACTGCAGCCTCCTGACAATTCTGGCTCTGTGTTTGAAACACTGAAGTTTACTTTTCTACTAGGTTTGCAAATCACATTTCACACAGTAGCCTCTGTCCTTTGAAATAAACATGCTGTTTGCATAAACGAAGGGAAGAAAATAGAAGAAAATCTACATTGTCCACAACTGAATTTTATATCTTAAATAAACAAACAAACCGAACAAACAAACAAAAAAATCCCCTCCAAATAAAAACAACCCTTACACAATGCCTTTGAGAGTTAGGGATTTAACAGGCACCAAGTCAGGAAACTATTGAGGTCTTTCAGGTACTACCCAATAGTTTCTGGTATTGCCCATGTGAGCAATGCATACACTGGAAAGGTGTGAGGAGAAAATACAGAAAAGAGAGGAATAATGTGAACACAGTAACATGAACATTTTGGTACTGACCAAATGAAAAACTAACATAATTGAGAACTTGGTGTGAAAGGGGCAATGGCAACTACTAGGAATATTGGAATATTGTATAACTTTGCTTCCTGCAAAGCAGTACAGCAGTGGAGAGTTTCTTAGCTCTTTGTTAGTTATGATCCTTCATGAGGAAAGCATTTGCTGCTAATTTTGGGAATATACAAAAATAGAATTTTGTTACTTTCAAGAAAAGCCAAATTTTTTTTTATTCAGGTGAAAATTGGTATTAATATTAATATTAATAACGGAATACTAAAATATTACCAAACATTTCTGCTAAACACTTCATGACGCTTATTCAATACAGAGGTGGAAACAAGGCTAGTAACTTGAAAGTGGATCAGCTGAGTGACTAAACTTCTTTTTGATGGATTCAGAATATGTTTTGGCTGTTGTAAATGATACATGCTGAGTTAACTTTCAAAATGAAAAGTCACGTTGAAAGAAAAACATTTTTGTATCGATATTGGTATCATATACATGCATAATGTCTTTTTTATCTAATAATTTAGTTAACCAATGAAATCCTCAAAAATACATCCTCTAGGAATGAAGTATGAACTGGATTTTTTAAAAATACCATTTTAATGCTTGAAGAAAGATTTGCAAATTTAGTTGTAATATTGCCTTCAATTTTCTATTACATTCTAATCATAGTGAACTATATTCACTATTCCTGTACTTTCTCATACTTTCTTCTCTCTCACTCTTTGAGTATAACTTCTGGAAGTGAGAAAATAAGGGGAGTGAGAGAAATTAATTGGAGAAACTACACAAACTGTTTTTACAAAACAGAAGATTAGGGATGCAAACAGCAGAGCCTTTTCTCTCTTTATGTCTCTCTTGCCAGTCTACCTCAGTCATTAATGCTTTTGGAGGAGTCTAATTAGCTGATCAGAGACCTGCAACTAAAGAAACAGAAACAGAGGGCACTTCTAAAGTTTCATTACAAAAATTATAGCAGCTAGTTAATCTCACCAATCTACTTTTGATATGTGTGTAACAAAGTTGTATTTGATTAAAAAAATGATACAAGTGGAACAAAAGTGTAAGTCCTGGAAGAAAGCATATCTGAATATTTTGAAGTACTATCTTGACTGAAGAATTAAATTTTGGTCAACAGAAGAATTCTAAAGGTATTCAGAATTACAACTTTTCTGTGACACCTTCCTCCTTCTGTAGTTTTCTGCCTCAAATGGAAGAACTTTATACTGAGTTCCAGCAATATAGCCAGTAGGGAAGTGGACTGGAGGTGTGAGAGTTTAGACTTGGCAAGGCAGGTGCAGCAAACAGTTAAGTACTGGAAACCTAGCTGAATACAATGCTGGGAAGCAACTTTGATAAATTCAGAGTGGTATGTCAAAACTGATATTAATAACAGGTAACTACAGAAGTGCAGTGCATCTACAGACATGCACGTACATCTTCTCATCAATCATCATTTTTGTAGAGGCAACTATTAATGGCCCTAAAACTGGGTTGTATCTTTGACTATCTTGTACTAATAAAACACTACCTAGGCTTGACTTGAAGACTGTGAAGTCAAATAGTGGTTTATAACAAGCGTCCCCAAAAAAGATGGCATTAGAGCATCTGATAGCAGATGTTCCAGAGCTATAAACATTTGTCAGAAATGGTCAATTACTATTTGCTAAAGGAATGAAGCCTTGGGAACAGAATAGAACTACCTTTGTGAATAACAGAGAGTGTAATGAAAACTATCCAACATACCTAAAACCTAGAGGTAACATGACACACTGAGAAAAGCAGGAAAAAAATTGTGGAAAAGAAAAGTAAGCTTATTGTTAGAAATTGTACTGAATGACCTCAAGGACACCCAATAACAAGGTAGAACAAGCCACCACTAGGAAAATTAGTTTCAAAAAAGTTGAGAAGCTTACAACTTGCCAAACAACACACTGAAAATGGCAAGCATGACCACAGAAAAGATGGTAGACATTGGAATGCTTGTGTGTGTCAGCTTTAACTGTTACTTAATTTAGAATGGGGTGTAATTGAATATTTTGGACTGTAAGTGCTACTATAATTCTAAAGAAACTAATATTAACACTTTGATTAGCCTATTAAGACTTTAATTAGACTTTCAGAAAATTCTTGTTTTCAAATATAAGGTGTGATTCCTAAGCCCACAAAAATGCATGAGGTCTGTCATCTAATTTCTCACTGTTGACATATGATTACAATTTGAATGTGAGAATAATTTGGGGGGGGAGGAGGTAATATCATACAGTTAAATATCTGATCTTATTTTTTCTTTGCATAGCTTTAATAATATTACATTAAAGTCTGGTTTTTTATATCTCATGTAAAGAACCTGTTTCAAGCTTTAAGAATTAGAATTTATTTCAGATATTATTACAAAGACAAATGTTTTCACTTACATTGCAGTGATGTTCAGGTTTTCTAACTGTACATCTTTTCCTTCAACAACTGATTTTGTCTTACTGTCCTTGTTTTTTACATGAATAGTTTGTGAGACACCACATTAAAACCCCGTAACAAATAACTGAAAACCGAATACACAGAAAAAAGTTGGGTGAAATTTCATGTGAACTTTCTACAAGACTGACAGTACTAATAGCTTCAGGTATCTACCTTTGAGAAAGTAGTGTATTTAGACACCAAGTCAAAGTGTTAGGACTAATCTGACTATTGTCTTCAAATTAATTTTTTTAAGTTGGCGAGTGGTACAAAAAAGTTCAGCTCTTTTGAGTTGAAAAGTCCATTTTCTTTGAAAAAACAGATTATAGTTATCAGAACACAAAAGTGTATTGAAAAGTAGTTGACATAGTCTCAAATTGCCTAAGTTTTAAGCCTCAGTACTTTAAAATTAATCTTTAAAGTGGAAGGTTATTTTAAAATTTTTGAGAATATTGTTTGAGAATATTGCTGGATAGAAAAAAGATCTTTTATTGCTCTGTTCTGTTATTGGCATAAATATTATTTAAAATAATATAAAAGTTAAGTAAAAAGAAAAAGAGTAAGATTCAGATTTTAAGGCTAAACAAAGATGACAGCAGCAGCTCTTGAATAAAAAATGTTCATTGTCTTTTTTCCTTAACTGGACATAATATTAGGGAAATATATGGCCATTAAACAAAGAGAACTGAAGAGATTCACCCCACACACACCCCTCTTCTTTCTGATACAATGTCTCTGTCAGGATTTTTCATACTGTCTTCACAAAAAATTATTAAAAGTTCATCAGTTAGTTTAAAAACGTAAACTTTTCCTTTATAAATAATGAAATATAATTTTGAATTAGCTTCCTTTTAATACTTATTTTTCATTAAATCTCTTTTAAAACACGAAACTGTGTGTATATTTTTTTTTTCTCCCTAGAAAATACCAAACTTTGTTGGACAAAAAAAAATAAATGAGTGGAACTCACAAAATTTTATTTCAGTCATTAGAATTTACACGATGGGAATTAAAGAAGAATTTGATACTTTCTTAACTAGAGCTTTTCATGAGAGCTGCTATCAGTTTTATCTGCTTTTGGAAATTTTAACTACAGATCTTCATTGCAGGAGGCAATAATCAGAAAGTTCAAAGATTCATTCACAAATTAATAAGATTATGCTATGTGACTTCCTTACATTTTCATCCTAGTTTCTCAAACAGCCAAGGGGTCCAGTTGCATGACATCATTAAATGTCATTATACTGCATCTGATTGTAATGACATCTGGAAAAATCTGAGTATTTGAAAATAAATTACTCCTGAACTGTGCAAACTTTCTCAGAAACAGGGACCTTAACTCAGATATGCAGGAGGCAATGCTCAAGTAGCACATTAAAAACATAGATGATAAAATGGTAGCATTCTGTAATAGTTGAATTTTCTATCTCAGTTAACACTGAACATTTACAGATGATGAAAAATAAAATATACAAAGAAGTTAAAATTCCACTCTAATATTTTAGAACATTTGGCACTAATATTTCATGCTGCTGAACAGTAGGATAGGTCTCTACCCCTGTTAGCTTTCATGCATAATAAATAGGCTTTCTATACATAATTAATGTAAACAATGAAACTGAAAGTAAGGCACCTTCGCCCAACCAAAAGGTCATTATAAAATACTATAATTATATAAGATCTTGAATTTTATATCTGAAGATTGTTTGACCTTTTAGTTTCCTTTGTTGTAATCATAGCCTTTGAGCAGCAATCTCCATCTACAACTCAGAACATCCTCAGTCCTGTTTAGATTTTAACACAACAGTTGCTTATTTAGGGCTTGACTGTCTGCCAGCAGAACACTAAATATAGCTGGTTTTGTGGGTTTTTTGTTTGTTAACTGATGAGCAAGATTGTTTACTATGTTAATCAGTGCACCCTTATTCCTGCCTTGAAGGCTATTTATATTGATGGTGAATATTTCAGTTAATTGGAAGAAGAAGTCATGCTGGATCCAAAACTCTTATATATAAGGTTAATTTTACTGTTGTACTTTCTCCTGCTATAACCATATATCAGTTGTTTAACTATCCCTTCTGAATTTGTCTTTGTAAAGATTCCTCAGAGCTACAGAGGCGCTATGCAATATCTTTTAGAAGATCCGCACCAAATATAAGTAGGTGAATGAAAACGCTATGGTGATCTCAATCATGTGATGTCCACTATCCCTTACCAGCCTTGCAGAATGCAGCAGTGGAACTCAGTACCAGGCAACGCTCTTTTGAGCACTTGCAGCTGAAGAAAACACAGGGATCCTCAGAACACTGAATATTATAAGGAAAGATTATTTTTAAGGTATTAATAAGTTGGCTTAAAAGAAAATAAAAGGGCTGATGGTTTTGAGACAGCTGTTTACTTTTTCATTATTAAATAATTAACTCTAGACATCAATACTGAGAAATGTTGATTTCATATCACCATATTTTGACAATATAGACTAAGGAAATGAGACTTCCAAAGCCAAAGAAAGCAGTGAAAGAGCTTTCTGGAAACACATTTTTTTGAAAAAAAACCCCTAACTTTGGCAACTGCATGTTTGGAAATGTGGCATTAATGATTCAGCACATGTAGTAAGAGATTAAAAATGAATATTGATGCTGCTAAGCACCCACCCACACGTGCAAGAATAGGCTGTCTCCCTTGGAGTTGTTTGATGTTATCTTACATTATGTATTATAGTTAGCAAGACAAAAGGTAGTATAAGGAAATTGGAGTTTAAAACGTACAAGTAAACAGAAATGCGGAAAAAGCATACAGCATAGAAAAAAACCCTGCTAGTTCATAGGCTCCTAAAAGTATTATATACAAGATAGCAAGAACCTAATAGTTGCTATAGATAAATATATGCACAACCTGAAACAAGGCAAAATCTATAAAGGAAAAATATCCAACAATTAAGAACTAAGTTCTTATTGAACAGCGATACTTCAGCTCAGTAAAGGATGGAGAGCAGGTTACCAAGTAATAAATTAAAAATTCTAATTTCTGTTCATATGACAGAGAGATTTTGGAAATTATAGCATCAAGATATCTTTGGCTTTGATAAAGGTTTTAATAAAATGAAAAAGTATCATGAAATGTCTTTGGAAAGGATCTAAACAAAGCATAAGATTTCTAACAGGAACATAAGCTTTTTTTGAATTTATAAGATGTGTTAATTTAAGAGGAGAGTGCTATACCATAAGAACAAAGTTACAATTCATAAATTTAATTTACTTTTAAATAGACCCATGTTGAGAAGTAGACAATGCTAACACACAAAGAAAAGGAGAAATGGCATTAAGCCTATAGAATGTTAATAACTGAAGCAGCAAAACAACTTCTATACTAGAAAACAGCATTTAAAAATGAATTGTGATGTTAAAATCCTAGCAGTCAGCAAGCACTGGCAACATTCAGGCAGGTTTAACAGTTATGAGTTACCTAATGGTTATGTTTCCTTATGTCTGGTTGAATCAGTGTGTAAGTAGCCAGCAGCAGAGCGATAATGTTGTTCTCAGAGTATGCTTTAAATTTGTGGTGATACTGCTCTTCTCCAGGTCTTTGCATTTCTTAGCTGTGTTTTGGCATGGTACTGAGTAGCAGACTTTGCCTTCTGCTTCTGCTTTCCCTTCTCTGCTTTGTCCTTTGGCTCCCCTGTTGTTCTCTTGGCCATGATTTCAGTCCCCTGGTCTCTCTGATCCACTTTCTGAGCCTCTTCATATCTTTTCACATTGTTGGCTCACTCTCTTTTTTTTTTCTTATATTTTTTTAATCTCTCCCATTTATAATATTGCACAGTTCCCACATGGCTTTGATTAATGCACTCTTCCCTTGCTTTTGCATAAGTAGGACTAAGCTAAAGAATTCCGTGAACTGTTTTTAGAAGCAGTTTAAAATGTTTTATCTTTTCCAGGACTCTCTCATTTCTATTGGGTTTGGTTTAAATGTGTTGGTTCGGATTCACAGTTAAGGAAGATGGAAAAGATGAAATGAACCCCCCATGCACCCACTCCCGTGGAGCCTGCATCCTATTTCCACCACCTGAGGGATTTACTATAAGGAAATAGAATAGTGGGTTATTTCTCTTTCTCTACAGAATCTCCTTTCCCAATGCCATCAATGTAATCGGCTTTAGCCTGTGGTCTGAGCACTAACAGGCTTCTACCATATGAAGACTATCTTAGCCTGACCCGAGTAGCTCTCCCCTGCCAGTGCAGGAGCTGTGCTTCCTATCTCACTGTGCAACCTAGTTTTTGGTTGGTAGAAACTTGTACCTATGCCTCAGATAAGAGGAGCATTTGTCCTTAACATGTCTTTACAACTTTTTCTGCCTCCAGGACTCTTTTTTGCTTTTATGGCTCAATCTGTTAGTGCAGAGTGGGTGAAATCAGCATTAACTGCAAGAAAAGCTGGTATTTCTAGGTAATTTTTTCATTTCACAGAGGAAAGAGGCAAGACAGATATAAGGAAGTTGTCTGAATGTGTTCTCTTCTTTCTGAAAGCTGCAATTCTGTGTTACCTACCTGTAGTAAATTTGTTTATTTTTCAGGATTACAGTCAGTTAGAAAAGAGGGATTAGATCACTGCTGAATTTTCAGGCTTGTGTGAGAAGCACAAAAGACTCTTGTGGTGAGAAAGATCAGAGGTAATAACTCACAGGTTCATCCTACCCAGTTTAAGGCACCTAACTGAAATACTTAGGAGCGTAGTCAACCTTGTAAAGTCAAAAGCAAGAGCTAGTTGAAGGAGAGACCTAAATACTCTTAGAGGTCTTTTAGATTGAAAAGCCTCCTGGAGGTCTATATCTCTCCTTTTGATCAAGGAAACTAGAAATGCTACAACCCTACCTTATGTGTCTTCCTCATTGTAAGGTTAAGTGGAATGAATACAGTTCAAAAAGCATATTCTAAAATAACCTGGGGCATGTGAAGTGGGGAATAGGTGCCTAATACAAGGATACAAAGAGCTAAGTGCTTAACTCCTAAACATGTACCTTTCATGGCTGTCAGGGTCATGAGAGCATCCACAGCTCTGCCTGTCCCTGCCCATCTCTCAAGGGCTCACTCCAATCTGTCCACGGCCCAGGCCCTCATTTAACCACCCAGGGCCATCAGCCTCTGCCCCAGCAATGTAATTTGTCCTGTCTCCAGTTCCCCACAGCCCTGCCCTGCCTGGCCCTGGGTCTACCCCAGACCCATATCCTGGGCCAGCCTCATCTATCCCAATGGCAGGGAGTCATCTGGTACCCAGGGCTGGGACTGTCCTGGTGCCCCCTGGCTGTCCTGCTCCTATCTGGGGTGGTGAGACATGCCCTGTTTGCTGGACCCTGTCCCAATGGAGCTGAGGAACCCCTGCCACTCCCCCTGGGAAGCCACTGGCCCAGTCACTGCACCCTGGCAGTTTTTCCTTTCCACATGCCTTTTTTCCACTTCTCTTTGCTCCATTTCCCCTTTAGTCATGTCTCGGCTTTCAGAGAATATTTTTGTCTTATATCTCTTAAAGCAGGATCCTTGGGAGCGTTTACGTGCCTAATGAAGCAGATTTGGATTAATGGTATTTTTCACACTGCCTAGGCACTTTGATTCTATTGAAAAATCAGCACAAGAACCTTCTTTCCTCTTCAGTTTCATCAGTGTTGTCATTTGTATCCCCATTTCCCCAACATTGGGTAGAAGGGTGGGTTGCAAATCCTAGGCAAAATGCCAGATATCACTGGGAATCTGGAGAAAGAGAGGGGAAACAGACCGGAGCAAAGTATAACCAAGCGGAAAGAGGATAACAAATCAAGGTGATATATAATGGTCTAATTCATTGCTCTGCAGAGCTCCCATTACTCAGGGATGCCAAGCAAGCAGGCTCCATCACACCTTTGGTGGGTGTGCAATCAATCGGCCCACATGCAGTGGATTTGCTTGTTGCGTGCTCATGAGCCATTCAGTCAGAAACTTGGTAAATCCTCACTAAAAGACCAATCGTTCACCATTAAAAGCAGTATGGCTACTTTCAAACCCATTAAAAGAGGCAGTCAGATTCAGTGTTGGGTGAAGAAGGAAAGGAGTGAATATCTTATACATGAGAAAATGCTCACACATATTGAGAAAGGCACATATGTAAGCGTGGGATGGGTATCTGAAGTTTTTTATGTAGAAGAAGGGAGCATTAGTAATCCTTCAATTTTGCCATTTGTTTCTAGTATTGAAAGATAATTCAAAATGTTTCTACTGAGGAAAGGTGAAATGGACATTCTAAAATGTTGCATTCTTAAAGAGAAATATATTGTGGACTAAATCTTCCCAAATCATCTTAAAAACTAGAATGGGACACAATTCAAAAATTTATCCAAGGTCTTTTGAAACCTGGCCGCTGCCCAGACTTTTAAGGTGTTTTACAGACAGTGATGTATATTGTCAGGCTCTTTATATGGCTGTCTGGAGGTGATTGCTGTGCTGAGAGTAGATAAGGCAATTGGCACCATGCTGAGGTAAGATTAGGAAAAGCAGACATATAATACCCTGGGTGATGTTGTGAGGGCAATAATTCCAAAAGAATTTAAAAAAAAATTAAAATTCAATGTCACATAAACACAAGCTCTTTATCATTTGGGGTTGGGAGTTGGGAGGGAAAGTCAAGTAAAAACCTCCAAGTGAGCAAACATGTCACGAAGACATTGCAAATGTAATGACAGATGCTCCACACAACAAAAGGGAAAGACATCAATTTTCAAACACCAAATGACTGCTTCTTTTGAGAAGACAGGAACATAGTTTCTCTGTAAGTGAGATTTCCTCTGACAATAGCTTTTCCTTGCAGGACTCTCAGATCACTTTGTAATTCCCACATTTCTCTTTGACAGCAGTTCCATGCAAATCAATTGCAAATAATCAGAAGTAACTAGTATCTTTACCCAGACGTGAATATGGACATTCCTGATAAACTGAGAAACTTTATGATTTACTGGAAGCTTAGCCATTCTTGCAGTGTCAGCCATCCTACTCTTGACTGGGCTGAACCCTGAAGCCTGTTTCCTGGAAAGTTCTTCTGTTCAATCGGCAGACTTAATGCATGCACTCAGTTTCCATTTAACAGCCATGGGGGAGGACTGGAGCACTGCAGGCAGTGGGACAACTTAAGGCTACTGCTTGCAAACTCGAGATAGCTCTTGAAAACAGCCTGAGATGGCATTTATATTCATTAATAATGAATGTCTTCAGGAAAACCTTTGTATATGAAAACATGTCAGTAGACTAGGCCCAAAATTAGAATGGCTGTGTTCATTTAGGTCTGTGCCTGTACTAAAAAAATGTGATAGTCACTTTGGGATAGCTTGCTTTGGGAACAGAGTTTTGGTATCAAGACATTTCTGACATAATTTTAGCAGGATTTATAAGTTATACAAGTTATCCATGCACAACAGAACTCATTGTCTAAAATTTTCAGATAAATTGAGTTGACAGGCAATCAGTTAGTTAAAAATGGAGTTAAAATGTTAGGTGGATAGGAATTATGGTATTCCTATGTGATAAAATATATATTAAAAATTTCACAAAGGATTCTATTTCATCTCCAGATCTTTATTGTCAGGAAGAGAACAAATTCAGGTTTTATTTTTTCTTTCAGACATTCTACGTATTACCTATATACTTGACTTTAATGCTGGAATTACTCCT
>JAWWLV010000121.1:76956355-76973160 GCA_035041135.1 Platyrinchus mystaceus | reverse complement strand
ATTTGCATGCAAATCTAACTGCAACATGGTCCATACCAACCTTTAGGAAAACAAAAATCTACTTTTCCTCAAAACTTATCTTTACTTAGCAATGCCTGATCACTCTGAGATATGGGGTTTACAAAGTAATCTCTAGTTTCTATATTTGGCCATACTTGTTTATACACAGTCATTACTTTATCATTTGAAAATTGTGTAAACCATGGCCTCTTATGTATAGTTTATACATACAAATAAAATTCTTCTATTTCTGCTTTCTAATACAGGATCAATGATAGTTGAAATCAAATGAAAATTAAGTTTTCTTATTTGCATAACATAAATATTAGATACTAACTAGATGTTTAACATATTGGATGCTGCAACAACTATATTTTAATTTTCTATAGAAACAACAACTCAGATAAAAACCAGAGAGCAATATTTAATGAAAAAAATGAAGATATATTTACATTTACTGACAAAATCTGTTATGGTAAAGATAACATTTTCTGTTTACTGCTCCGTAACTTGAGAATTATAACTATAGTTCCCAAGCCTGGCATATGATTAATGAGTTCTAACCTCTGCTGCATTAAAGAATGGAATGAAAACCTAATGGCCAAAGAGCGCATATATATGTCTTCAAAAATAACAAATATAAAATAAACAAAGAGATAAAAGGTGTCTAAGTTGCTCACAATTCCCTTGATGCTGATATTTTTAGAAATACAGACACGCATACAGAATGGATAGATGTACATCTTGTGAAACATTCAACCAACTCTCTGTTGGCCCACATAGTTAAGTTAAGTTTGGAATAGAGGTAGTCCTTGTATCACTAAGTCAAAATAATTTGGTAAACTAAGGAGAAATAAGTTGAAATCCTAAAGAGGAAGGTGAAAATAAGAAGTGAAATGAGAATTTGCTCAGAATGGCTCTCTAGTTGAAAGAGCAAGTGAAAAATCACATTGCTAGCTTGAGATATTTGTCTTAGAAGTAAGCTCTCCAGAGTCCTTTGTTGTAACTGAACATTTATATATATGTCTATGTGTGCATATATAAAGATATGTGTATTAGGCAATTGCAGATTGCTGTGACGAGAATATTTAGAATACTGATGCAACAATCAGGGTACTAACTAAGGGAAAAAACTTCATTAAATTTACTCATTAACTTCACACATCATGCTAATGATAAACTCTTACCATTATCAATGACCTTCTCTGCAGATACAGTCTTTAAATTTATGTCCTACATTAGTTGTGAGTATACAATACCACTGGGATGATTTTATTTAGTTGGTACAGATAGGAAGTGCCCTTGATAATCTTTAGCTGCTGGGTTGAGGCTTTTCTGTCAGAACTGTATTGGACTGTCCTCTCTCTTATTTGATTTTCCTTTGTTATATCTGTTGCTTTTATGCTATTGTATCCCTCCCAAAAGGGTAGGTCTTATTTGATCCTGATGTGGGTTTTTTCCCTTTGCTTGTCTCCTGTTCATTTAACAGGAGGTCTTGTCTGTTTGCACTCTTTTACTCATATCTTGTTCTTTGTCAGCTTGGGTGTCTCCTAAATAGGGCAACATCTGGCCCTTTTTACCCCTTTAGTGGTCCCATATCCCACATGCTTACATAAAACCCTTACAACTCATTCCACTTGCCTGTCCCATCCTTGATTTATAAAACGTTTAACTACTGCTTTTAGTTACATATTTAATATGTAAGATATATTCAAGACAATAATATTATTTATATAATGATCAATACAAAGTGATATTATTTATATTGTGATTGACACACAAAATTTCTTAGTGTACAGACATCTGCTTTGGCTACATCTTTTACCAGGTCTGAGGGGGCTGTCTTTGGGCCCTCATCCAGAAGCAAATGAGCCAGACCAACATCTGTCAGAATGGGACTGTCCCATTGCTTCCACTGAGCTGTCTGGCTGACTCATAATCTCTTAGTGAATTGAGGTAGTTAAAACGGTAGAAAAATAATCCAGAAAGAATCTTTTAATTAAATTGATTTATTTTGTGACCCAGTGAGAGCTGGAGGCATCATTCTGGGGAAAGGTGTCATTTAAATGGATTTGTGGCAAGAAGGAGAAGAATAGGTGAAAGATGAGAAAGTGTAGGAAATCCATAATAGACATCAAGGGAAGGAAGTATCCAAAGAGGTTTCCTTAATTCTGCACATGTGAATCATTCAGCTTCCTCAGTTGTACTGTGTTTTCTGCCTGTTCAGTAAGGCTTTTCTACTGAAACATCATCTTCTACTGTCTTGCTATTGTCCTTTCTCAGTTGTTGTCAATGCTGTCTAAAAAGTATCCCCATTTAGAATTCTCATTTTGAATCAATTAAAAAGCAGTAGGTAACTGAAGAAATAAAGCATACTAAGTAATAGAGTAAAACCTACTGGAAAGCTACTTTCTGTCTCTCTCTTTTTTATCTCTGATCTTTTGTTTCTCCTTAGCCCAATCTTTATATTCCATGTCTAGACAGGGCTCTTTCTTGATACAATCCTAGAAAACCATGGATCAAACCTTTTTATGTGCTGGTTATTAAAAGGGAAAAACATAGCTCTCCCTGGGTAAATGGCAGTCATTTATGACATTTATAGCCCATTACAAATAGCAATAGACTTGAATCCTGAGTGAAATACAGTGTACTGTTTGAAGTAAAAGGAAAGGGACTTAGCAGCCAGGAAGAAGTTAAACTGTGAATGGAGTAGACAGGGAGATTCTTCACATTAGTCTCTTGGGTTGGCTAGGATTTTTTTCTGTTTGTTTTTCCACTTTTGCTCTTTGCTCAGACCTTAGCTCAATGACACAAGAAGACTGCCATGGGTCACAATGCCAAAGATGAAAAACTGACCAGGCAACCCCCAGTACTCATGGTAAGTTTCACAGTCTTTCTGGACCTACAGCTTAACAGTAGGACTCTTACAATTGTGTTTCACTTTCATCCACTTTTTATGAAAATTTACAATAGAAATAATGATTGCATGAGAACTTCATGGTATTTAATAAACATAGTTTTGAGTTGATTTGTGTTTACAAACCAAACCAGATTGTTTGTAAAGCTCAAAAAAAAGATTATAAATAATTTTCAGAGGAAGAAAGTCAAGTACACAGAGACTAAGTAAGTAGCCTAAAGTCACTTCCAGAGCTGGAATTTGAAATAAGAACTCATAGACACAGGTCAGTGAGCAATAGTGGTGGAACCTGCCTCTATTTTAGTATGGTAATCAAGATGATATGATTCCCATAAGAGTTCCATTTTAATTTGTCCTGCATGGATAAAAAGCAATTTAAATTGAGAAATAACAAATGTATTATTCTATATAAATAAAAAATGAAATAGAAAAAAAGGTCAGAGAAATCACTCAAGCAAAGAAATAAAATTTTCACTAAACCAGCTGTGAGCTTTTAATCCGGAAAATGTTACTTTTCTCATATTGATTCCACAGGAAAAAAATGGCCTGAATTCTGAAAGGAGAAAGCTACCACTTTAAGTTTCCAGAGAAATGGAAAAAAAAAAAAAAGTTGCTGATCTTCTGGTCTTAAAATAAGCGCATCATTTAATAAGCAGTTATCTTGTCATTTAAATGGCAATCTCCCGAGTACATTTTAGCTACAAAGTGCTCTCCTAAAATACGCCAAACACTAAACTTTTTTCATATATTCCAAAGAATAATTAGGTGAGTTAAAACTGTACTTACTTACATCAAATGTACATAAAGTTCCAATCTATGGCTTTATGATTTAAAAAAACCCCAAAAACATCCATTGGAGAAAACAAAATGTAAAAGATTGGACAAGATGGAATAAATACTCAGTCTTGAACACTAAATTAAACATGCCAATAAGAACAATAGAGAAGCCAGACCATAGAGGATAGGGACTGAGATAGTTAGCAGAGAATAAAAACCGAGAACACTGGGATGTGCACTGGAACCAGTTTTTAGACTTTCACTAACATACACGAAAATATATACTTGTCAGGGTATTTAGGACACCACAGGTGGGTAAAAATCGTAAAGGTTCTTAGCAATATATACAGGGAAACTAAAATAAGGTAAAGGGGATTATAATTTTACTCTTTTTTTCTGTAGAATAAACCTCTAAATATTGTAGAAGTATATAAAAATCGTTTTTCAGATGTTATAAAGGTAAAAAGATTGTTGTTTTGATTAAAACAAAGAAAAAAAATCCAAAAACACACAGCAAATCAACATCAGAACAACAGGTATCTTGTTTTGCTTTGTTAACACATTAGTACCAGATAATTTCATGAGAAAATTATTGAGATTTACCATTCCCTAATAGCTACCCATCAGCCAATGAACACTTGAGATTGTTCTTTGTCATGATGATTCACAGGACAGAAGGTACAAACTGAATTATTCATATTGAATACCTGGTAGTTATATGTATTCAGTAATTTAGGAGATTGCAATGGTAAAATATAGAATGTGGTTATTTATTTTTGGACACAAAGACTAAGTATTTTCTCAAGGTTGTATAATTTAAGAAATATTTCTTTGAAAGTTGATCATGAGCAAGAAAATTAGAAAGTGAACAAATAAAACAGAAAGCTGTTTTTTAAGGTCTTGCTTGTTCTTGAGAAGCACATATTAAGACTGTATTTTAAGAATGAATTTTATTTGTAACCAGGAATTTAAAAAAAAAAAAAGTAACCAGTGCTAAAATCACTTAAATGCAGTAAAGTCAGTATTTAACATGGTTTATTATATAATCTATAAAATCTTAATCTGTTAGATAATCTGGTACCATCCTTTTTGTCTAGGAGAATCGGGGCACTTTAGGTATTTCAGGGATTTTAGTACACTTTGAATTTCTCAGAATCAGGCAGAAGACATGAGGGGACAGGGAAGATATGTTTTTTATGACAGCCTCTTGCATCAGATTCTGCAAATTTGACTTTTTTGACTATCATATTTAACTTTCTTGAAGGGGAGAAATTCTTTCCCCTTCAAGTTAACACTTTTCATGGGCTGTAGCACTAGGGTATTTGTTATGGTAGCAGCATAATAAGGTGGCTTATGTTGTGTTTATTTTACACCGTTAAATTGACATTTATATTTGTTTAACTGAAAAATTAAGTGTATTGATATCCTGAACAAGGACATAAGGTGTCATTTTTTATTCTGCAGTGGATAGTGAAGATAGAAAGTAGTTTATGTGAGGCTCTTCTCAGATGTCTTGATCTTTGCTAGAATGGAACAGAACATGTTTGAAATCTACCCATGACCTCTCATCTTTCAGGGAGATAAATCAGTTTCTCCAGGTTTGTAAGTTACTCCAAGATAATCTTTAGATTTACCTCTGTGTAGGGCCAAAGCATTCACAGAAAAATTGGATAATACATTCTTCAGCTGTTTTGTCACACATAGTCCTATCAATCCAGCAGTGGGTTACATGTGGCAAGAAAAGTCAATGAAAATGTTACAATAATTAAGTTGAAAGAAGAAAAAAACCTCATGTAATTAATTATTCTTTATTCTTCTCAGTATCACTCAAATAATTCATTTTTTTATAAACCTCCCTCTTAGCAGATGGAAATCACTGAGAAAAAATGCTGATTGAGTCATTCAAGCCTCTTAGAATGATAGTCATAAATTCTATCTTTTCAATCCAGTTTAATGTATATTATACTATGACAATCTATAGAAGCTATAAAACTCACCAGAAGCAAAAAAAATCCAATACATATAAGATATTACATAAAAGGCACTTAATTTAACTAATGTTCACTGTAACAGGAGTGACATACATAGCCAAGTAATAAAAGCAATACTGTTATTGAAATAGATTCTACTGCAAGAGTTATAAAGTAAGAGGTAGTATGAAAATCTCATGGAGAAGTTATTTAGATGGATAATAGCTGTGATGCTTCACTGCCACTTAAGCAAATGAGGAACACTCTGACCAATAAATACAACACTGGAATCAAGACCAGTAATACTTTTCAGAAATGATTGGTTATTTTTTGTCTCTTGCTTTGTCATCACATTTTCTTTCCTCATGTACACTTCATAGCCTTCTGTATTCACCATGTTTTCCCTCATTATTCATTGTTTTAAGAAACAGATTTTATGATAACTAACAATGTCCTACACATATATGTTCTGTCCGACATGATGGCCCACTGCAGTCTGCTCCTCATCCCACATAAATATTGAAATGAGAGCAAGAACATTTCTTTGAACTGCTTCACAAGGAAAACTTTCCTTTTCTGAATGGCCAGGGAAAACCAAAAAAGATCACCATATTTAGTGAAATGTAGCCCTTTAAATTAGAAGTCAGTGGTTTTAGCCCAGATAAACAACTCTGGAAGACGAGAAAAGCCAAGCAGAGAAAGGATAGATGAAATTACTGCCTTACATCATTGCACTGCCAATCCTCCTTTTTTGTCAGTATTGGCAAGCCTCTTTTCATTTTCTTGGTACTCATCCATGTTAATGTTTGATGGCAAGATATCATTCTAACGTCCTTAAAAACCCTTGAAGCATGCTGAATTTTGCTAACTGCTCAAGGCTGAAATACAGGCGTATATGTATATGTGTGTCTCTATCTTTACATGTGCATATGTATGTAAAAAACAGTAAATTAGTATGTCATTAGTAGATAATCATAAGGATCTGAGTTCCATATTCCTTCTGAGCCATGTTCCTTCTGCCTAAGAAAGTCAGGAACATACAGAAGGGAGAAGGCATTAAAACTGTATATCATCTTCCAGCTGAGAAAAAGAAGACTGAGTACAATAGCAAAACAATTCTTCAACTACTTCTTTGATACTCTTTGTTTTGTAAGTCATCCCCATGTCACTGTGAGTCTCTTTTATGTTTCTTGAATATTCATACAAGCTAAACTTTACATGGCAACATATTGTGCTAAATTAAATTAGTATCAAACACTGTAGTTGTATGAGGCAATGAATTGTAGTAAAAGGTGAATAATGCACAACTTCAAAGATTCCTGTATTTCAAGTAATGAGGGCAGTCTGTATCAACAATATTATCTTGGACTAAACAGTGTACAAAGAAAATTCAGCAGCAATGAATTATCACCAAAAACTATGAGGAGAAGAGGGAATAGGTCATTAAAATTTAATCACCAACACATCTTCAGCAGAATCCAGAGAGAAAAGGATCTCCTTCTCCTACGGAATAGTGCTAAAACTCAGGGATGTCCTTGAAACTGAGAAAAGTGTGTTGTAACTGGACTGTATTACATGTTTTTCACCTGTTTTGTGATGTAGACTGGAATATGTCCTGTAGTCAAGGACAGAAACATTACTGAAAATGTTTCAATATGTATCCTAAATTTTATTCTAAAAATGTATCCCTCAAAGAACAAATATTTAAAAACACACTGAATTATTTCTGAATATTCTGTTTCTAAACGATTGCTAGCAAACCTACTGCATTATTTATTAATTTGATAATCTATTCAGTAATTGTTATACTTAATAGAATTAAATAATAGGTTGACATATGGTATATAAAATCAAAGATGAAATATAATATAGATATGTTTTCAATTTTGTGTCATTCCTTATATGAAAGTTGTTACTTCCTTTTTGGAACTAGGTCAGTGCCTGTATTTTAGGACAAAACCTGATATCCCTCAGTCTTTGTTATCTGCCTTTTGGTTATGATTTCAGTGGAACAGACATAGAGAAAATCTGTGGCATATGGACACCCCAGGATCCATGTTTCTCTGTTACAAATACCTCAGACAAGGCTGCATTCTCCCTCACTATCCCACCCCAAAATACACCCATTATATGATAGATCACATTTGGTAAGCATCCTGGAGATGAGCACAAGAATACACCCTTGCTGGCTTCATATCCCTTCAAAGCGTAAGCTAAAGAGCTCTGGTCTGGAACTGACTGTAATGGCCTAGTTTGAAATTCTTCAAATAGTACATAGATTCATAGAGAGACAATGTTCTAGAAAATTTCTGTGTGAGCACATTTTCCGTGTTTATTTTTAGAATATTTTTCAGGATATGTGTGTGTGTTGTTTTGGCAGTGTAGATATCTAAAAATCGGATGCAATGATACAAACTTAGTACTAGAATTGTGCAGTTCACAGTATCTATCTAAAAACTACTTTACAGAAGGCAATATGCTTATCCTGCCCATTCCTGTAAGCTTATTAATCTTTTAAGTATTCACATTAAATACTAACATATTTACTTTTAGGAGTTTGCTGATTACATTAATTAATATATATAAATATTTATAAAAAAAGTCAAGGGGAAAAAAAAAGAAAACTGGGTGACACTGCAGACTTTAACAATTCTTTCACCAAGGGCTTAATGTTGGATTTGATTCAGTCAAGGAGGAGGAAGACAGAGAGCATCTACAGGGGCATAAGGTAGAGATTGAAACATTTATTCATTTTTACTCAAAATGGATTTGTCCATTACTTTCTAGTTCTTTGCCAAAAAGGGTATATAAGGAAACTTTATAACTGCATAACTCTATAAACTATAGGATACCACATATTCATGAGGAAGGTTCACAAGGGGAAAATTGGAAATAAAATTTCAGATTAAACTCAATGTAGATAAATGTGAAGTGATTCACGTACATTCATGTGTACAAACACAGAAACACAGCACACAGATATGTACAAGAGAAATCAAAATTTAAGAAAATTACCTCTGAATCAACTATTCCCTATCAGGAACAGGATCTTGGGTTCTGACAATTATGCGAGGCCCAGAGTTCAGCAGCAAGCAGAAAAGTTAACCAGATGTTGGGATTACAGACAAAAATCATTCTTTCATAGAATAAATACATAATTCAGCCACATCTTGAATACTGTCTTAGGTTTTGGGTCTGTCTCCACAAAAATATTGTATAGAGTTTAAAAGAAAATCAGAACCAGCAACAAGGAAGTTTGACAGTATGGAATGGCATCCATATGAAGAATACAAGTAATCCAGAGCTCTTGAGTGTGCAAAAGTGGTAAGTAAAGAAAGATATAATAGAGCCCTACAAAGTTACGAATGGTGTCAAGATTGTTCACAGGTATTAACTGTTCACTACATTTTATGCTACAGGTATTAGAAAGCTCAGACTACCAAGTTAGTCAGAACCCAATTCAAAACAAGAAGGAGGCAGTTCTTCAGAAGCTGGAGCAGACAAGTGCAGTTCCTTGACAAGTGCTGGCAAATCTACACAGGCTTAGGAGTGGAAAGGAAGATGAATTCATATAAAAGAAATACAGAAGTGGGAATTTCCTGTTAAAAACTAGTTGGGGACTGAGAAACCATTAGGTAGAAGAACAAAGCTTCCAAGGTCTTATTCTTATGCAGAAAAGAATCAACTGCCTATGCAGACAGAGTTCTGGGTCAGACAATCCATCAATTGGGCCTATATGTTCTAACTTTTCCTTGAAAAAGGACAGTTAAAGTGGAGACAAAAGCAAAATAGGATTTTTTTTTTTTTTTTTTTTTTTGTGACATTGATAACAGTAGATTTTGGTGGTAATCATTAAGAGCACATTTTCAGGGGAATGTCCTTATAGAGCTGGAGTTATGAAAAAAAAAAAAAGAAAAATAAATAGGAAATGCATGAAAGCTTTCAGGAAGGAATATATCAGAGGGTATGAATCTTCAAAAGTAGTTCTAAGTGAAGATTGGTGCTATGTTGATTCCACAAATAACACATCACTGATATGTCAAGCCAATAAAGGGCCTCATTGTAGCTCTTGGAATGAAGTGCTTTAGAGACTGGAATGTCATTGTGCCTGACTCTTGGTTGACCAGGAGTTGAAGGAACCAATTTACAAATATTAAAGGACTTCATCTTGTTTGTAACAACTAATTTGTACTCTCATCTTGTGCTCCTTTCCTTTAGGGTTGAGCTAAACTGATTAGCAATCTGTAGAGGCATGCAAAGATGTATAGCAATGCATGAGATTTAATCACTGTTTGAGGTTTGAAATAAAAAGATTTGATTTGAAATAAAAAAATTTCCTTTAAAAATTGTCAGACCTATCACATCATTTAATATTCCAAATATACTGTTTATTTAATTAAAGTTTGTTAAATATTTTTTTCACTTCAAACATTTAGAGCTTCAGATGAATCCTTACAATAAGGATTCTAAATTTCAATGTAATTTCAATATTGATTGCTTCAGTTATTTATGCCTGAGCAGAATGAAAAATCATTACCTACTTTTATTAATAAACTGAAAAAAAAAAGCAAACAGTACATTAATTAAATTTTCAGATTATACTAAATTAAGATCTGATGCAAAAAACCCAGTGAGAAATGAGCAATACACAAACATCTAAAAAATTAAGAAGTTAATTGTAGACTGGAAATAAAGTAACTTCAGCCTGCAAACCTGCATGCAAGCACCTGTGGGGGTTAATAAATAAAAACACAGTTATTTATAAAGTGCTTGGAATACAGTAATACTCAGTGGGAATATCTGCTCTAAATGGACAGTATTAGAAACAATGGAGCTTTTAGCTGCTTATACACAAATCTAATGTGATGGAGTAAAAGATTAAAAACCAGGGAATTTTATCTTCTGTAGTATATAAATCAATCAATCATATAAGTCAAAGGAATGAAAATGTTTTTCTATATGGCTGTATGTGCCCATACATGCAGAATGCTTATGAAGTTCTGGGCACCTTATTGTCCAGATGACATCAGGAACTACAGGAATTCAAGGAAGGATGATCACTTTGATTAGACATATGAACAATCTATGGGGAAAAATTAAAAATTAGGATAGACATTCATTAGCTAAGTTGTAACTTAAAGATTAGGTACACAATTCATGTGGCATCCTGAGGAAGTTGTATATATGTTCTTTATTTCCCATCATATTTAGATTAGCAAAATATGGTGGCATACAGCCTCCTTAGAACACACATATGTGCTGGAAGGGTAACAGCTTCCCAGCAAGATCAAGAAGATGGAGAATTGTGATATGAGAGAATAATGATAATAATAAGGTCTTACTCAAATCCAAGTATCTGAAACAATATGAAAGAGATTACTGAAAAATACAGAGGAATAAATGCCCTTTTTTTTATTTTTTTTTTAGTTATTTTAAATTTGCCCTTGCTTACAATTGCCTTTTTTAGATATAAGACCTATTCGGTTTCAGTGGAGTAGTAATCATCTGTGTAACTGTACAGAGATGGTAGAAGTTGCACACATGTTGAATTTTGTCCCTTGGATTTTATCTCATTCTATCTGAACAGTAAAGCTGTAAAATGGATTAGCCTTCAATTTTAATGTAATATTGCAAAGTACGATAAGATGGTTCAGCATGATAAGGTACTATAAAGTTTAAGGAGCTGTTCCTGCGATAACTCTGTGGTAAGTGATCAACAACTACATGCCAGTAACTAATTTACTACATAGTTTTTCTTCTAACAAGTGGTTCATAGTTTCAGCAAGTATAAACAGTGGTGAATAGAATGGTGAATAGAATGGAAGAAGCTTTACACTTTTCAGATGTTTTAGATATCTACTGCATTCATAATACATTTTTTTCATCTTTCATCACAGATAACTGTGAATACTCATTTTTTCCATTAGGAATTGGTGTTTACTTAAGTTGAAATAAAGCAGAATACCTTCCTGAACTGAAATACCAAAACTTCTGAAGTATCACAGACTTCTTCAATGTTATTTGATGCATCACCAAACTAAGTTGAAGCTGGATACTATGAAAATTTCACATTATTTCATTTCACTTCTGTATTCAAAGTTATTTTTGGAGTGTCAGAATACCAAAGGCGTGAGACTTATTTTAATCATACAAAGTTTATCTTAGTTCTTTAGCAGTACTCAAATAAGTGGGTATAATCTGGCTTTAGGATTTTTATAAAATGTCCCCTGTACGTTTAGTGGCAAAAATTGCATATATATTTTATAATTACCACTTGAACTGTGTTTTCTTCTATTAAAAGTGTTCAAAGTCAATGTTCATTTACTAATAATATTTTATATTACCTTCTAGTCATGGGCCTCCATGACTACAGGCCTACAGGTCTTAATGTGCCTGCTTATATGTGCATGTAGTAAATAACATTTGGTCCTATAAAACAAATTATTTCTTTATATACATATTTTTTTAACTATTATATAAGGGAAAGTCTGCTAATAAAATTATTTCTTATGCTGCTGAACTTAATTTTCATCATCAATAGTTTCCTTACAACCTTATGGTTTCTGTACAATCCCATGAGAATGGTGTTACAGTTTTAATATTATCCAAGAGCTTAAAAAGGTGTTGTTAAAAAGGACTTGGGTTGTCAAAATGAGTTAACATGAAGTTTGGGTTCTTTGAATGTCACCTCTACATAACCTTGAACATGACAAATGAGGATTCGAAGGGCATTAATAATGTATGGGAAATGCAATCTATTTTCTGGCTCCACAGTCGTAATTAGGTTCTGATAGAGCTGTCTGTACCAATTTACTGAGAATCTTTTATTCAAAAAAACCCTCCACTTTTCCAAGAGTTTATCAGTCATAGTGAGAAGACATCAAAGCTAAGTTTAGAAGTAAAAGGATCTGGAAATTTGTGGAAGTTAGTTGCGTTTATGCCAGTTATTGTCACCATCAGACAGGTAAGCCTAGTCTGCTTCTGACTGAAGTAAGGTATGCTAACATTTATGCAAAAAAGGAACAGGTTCTACAATGCATGTAAGGCCCCCATGAACATAAACATGTTATGGTTTATATAACCCAAATAATTAGAAACAAAAAACAGGTAGCAATAGCTTCTGTGATAATATTTTGTATTTAGTTGGTAGACTAAAATCCTCTAGTTATGAGGATGTTTTATTATGATGATTGTGATATTCACCAGAGCTGTGCTTTCATTTTATATTAGAATTACTTGTCAGTTTTATGCACTTATGAAAATATTTTCTAGAAAGTATAATTACATATTGCCTTTTTCCTCCCTATAGTTCTTATGTAATTTTTAATGGTCAAAAGAAATACTGTATTCACATACCATAATTTTAGGTGCATAACAAAAGCAGCTAATAATAAATCTTGTTTTCCTGATTTGCTGATAACTCTATTTTACA
The DNA here is from genome assembly GCA_035041135.1 of Platyrinchus mystaceus. Taxonomy (NCBI): domain Eukaryota; kingdom Metazoa; phylum Chordata; class Aves; order Passeriformes; family Tyrannidae; genus Platyrinchus; species Platyrinchus mystaceus. The sequence goes on along the minus strand of JAWWLV010000121.1, from coordinate 76,960,064 downwards.
TATGATAAAGCAAGCACTAACCAATGTACTTAGCTGTGCTCTTGCAGTAATGACTTGTGAGGAGAAGCTGTGACCTGCTGGAATGCTTGCACTCAATAGTTCTCTTTGTTCTGAGCCAGAATAGGGGTAACAATCATAATTTTTAACAGAAATACTCCACTAAAACATTAAAAAATTATGCCAGTACTCATAGGATGCTGAACAAAAGCGACTAATCTCTTTAAACTAGATTAAAAAAATAAATTATTTAAATTATGTTAATCATTGATTCAGGTAATGGGAAACAAAAATGGGGTGGTTGCATCTGGTGAACAGCAGTTTCTCTCTGCAGCCACTTCATCACACAAGAAAAAAAATTATTAGTTTTAGACTGGTGCAATGGTGATATTCTCATATTTTCTAAAAAAAAAAAAGTCTTAGGATATATAGTGTGCCTTAGTTCCTCTAACAGATCTTCTTCTGTATCTGTCTATTCATCTGAAAATTTCTGTTCTCACAGTAAATTATCAATTACTAAATGACAATTATATTGGTTATTTTAGTGTGAGCTTATAAATATTGCAGCAGGTTCATAGTATCTGAGAAAAATTTCAGTTATCAAATGTCAAAAATTTAAAAAAGCAGAATTTAGAGGCTGCGGTAAAAGGAATACCTCTCAACAATATATTATTTATAGGAGATATCTAATTAGGAACAATTCCTTACAAATGCTCCATTTATTGCAGTTGGTGAGGTGCTGTCCATGAGGGGCTGCAGGGGAAGATGCTCTGTGAGGGCGATTTCTCTTCATAGACAGAGCAGGAGGAAGCAAAAAAAGTAAGAAACAGCAGAGGGAATACCAAGGCCAAGGTCAGAGGAGGAGGAACAGGTACTCTATGGAGAAGAAGGCATTCCCAGAGGCCTCTGGAACGACCCACACCCGAGCAGTATATTCTACAGACTGTGAAAAGTCCGCAGTGGAGCAGAGGAAAAATGTGATGAATAAGTGGTGGCAGAGAGAAACTACTGTCTACTACCTGCAATTTCCCTCTTCTTTTTTTTCCTGTTACCTGAATCAATAACTATTTATTTTATTTGTCAATGTATTAATTTTCCCCAAATCAAGTCTCTTTTTCCCGTGTCGGTAATTGGCAAACAAACTCTGTTTTTACCTAAATCCATGAACTTTTTTTTTCTTTTCTTCCTATTTATTCTCTGCTGCCCTGACAAAAAGGGAGGGGGAGTCAGTGAGCAGCTGAGTATGAGTCTCGCTGCTGGACTAGAAAAGCCTACTGGAAAAGTAAGCAAAGTGTAAATTTAGTTCTGGTTCTGCTCATGTATATATTTCTGCAAAAACTGGCTTACCCACTGTAACTTGGAATTTGACCTCCATCACTGAATCATGGTGTCAGTATTTGTTTTGTGCATTATTACCTCTTCTCCTATTGATGGGTCTGGGAAATAAAATTCAGTCTATTATTAATACTATGTTGTATCACAGCTTTGCTGCAATTTAGCCATACAGTAAATGATGTCATTTCCTCTCTAGCAATTGCCAGCATTATTAACTCCAAGGCTTAAAAATCATTAGTCAACTATTTCCTCTTTCCTCAGGCAGTCACAGCATTATATTAAAATACTTTAAAAAGAAGTTATCTTAGTATTTTGTTTGGTTTTCTGGTTTTAGTTTGGGTTTTTTTTCCTTTATGTTATTACATCTGAAATACTGATGTGCACAGTTTAAGGCTTTTTCCCTTAACTGTGTGAAAAACATTTTACTCATTACAATAAAAACTGTCATCTCAGGCAGTTGCTAATGGTGTTCATGAGTTGCTAATGAGTATTTCATGATCAAATACTAAATTCAGCATGGGTGTATTTACATCCATAGTTATTTACTGCTTTTTAAACATCCAAATATATGTTTGGATATATACTCAGAGGCATGAATATGTAAGTACACATGCATACATGCAGACATTAAATTGTTGTGTGTACACAAATGAATTTAGGACCTCAGTAGACAGAATGTATATGCCCCTCACAGCTGAAAACCCACTTTTAAGATGTTAATGAATTATAATGGAAACACCTATGCCATTAAAAAAAAATACCTCACTCCCTTCCATGCAAGGTAACACTTTGGGGTTTTACTTATCTCCTCTGGATATAAATTCAAACCATTTTACAATGACCATAAATTGATACTGTATGTAAGGATCTGATAATGACACAAATTCATTGTAAGGACTGAGAAATGACAAAGCATTGCTAGATAAGGAGTAGCTGCTAAATACATATGCAGTCAGTGTCTTGTCCTACCCAATGTATACAACGGTAGAAAGGATGTGGTCTGTATGAGTCCTGAACAAAGAAGTGTCAGCTAATAACCACAATGGGGCTCTGAGATCTCAAGATAAATGTTTTATTGTTATCTGACTCTTTAAATAAAAGAAGTTGAAGGCTGCTTCAATCTTTCAGGAAGATTTTGTATTTTTATGTTATTTAGCCAATATTCACAGTAAAAGATAAATATGTCACCTTGTGTGAGTCCACTTTTGAAACAATAGTTGCCCATGTGAAGTCTTCTATTTCTTTGCTTTGTCACATGTCAGAGGAATGGGCTGCTTCTCAGTTATGAGGATTAAAAAGACTGAGTACCTGTGGACACCTGTGTTTCTCTGTGCTGGCAGACAGAAGTCAGGTGACATACCTTAGACACTTTTAGATGGCCAGAGTCACAAGTTAGGCAGCTGAACTGGCCCAAGTGATGGTATTGGCAAGGGACTTGACTCAGGTCCATGCATGTAGATGCTCTGTTATCTCTGCTATGCTGTGGGTTTACTGCATGACCTCCAGGCGCTGGAGGTGCTGCTCCAGTTAGAAATATTCCCATATGATTCCTGTGTCATATTTGCTAACCGTGGTGGGTGTCTGTACTAACTGCCCAGCTGGTAGCTCAAACAACATTAAACACCTACGCTAAGTCCCTTGGCTAAGATAAAGTTTAATATTAAGACATCTATCTATGTTTAGAAGTCTAGGTGCTTGTTGGATGTTTAGATTTTCTATGTCTTCAATGACATTGAGGGAGCAAATCAGCTTACAAATCACAATATTCAGAGTGGCTTGTGATGCGTGAAGGGAGTGATCAGATGAATGAGTGAATGTACCACAAAGTGGAAAATGCAAAGCATGAAATGTTGATCTATTTAGGAAAAAGATTTCATAGGAAGTGGAGGAGAGAGAAGTATTGATAATCAAAGTGTATTATTTTGGGTTTGATTTGGCAAAGAACAGTAAAGAAAGATCATAAATTCTGTAAATGTAATAATAAATTTTATAATTTTATATTTTATAGTTGGAAATTCTATAATCTTTAAAAGTTCTAAGAAAATTGCAGGTGTTAAAAGCAGTAATTTAAACAAAAAGATTTAGAAGCAAAGCTTTCAATATTTTCTTAGCAAAATAGAGCTCAAACTGACATCTTAGATAATTTTACATTCCTGGACTTTCATACTATGAAATATTTGATGAAAAAACTCTTCTGCTGAGATTCTGTGATGTGAGGCCATATTAGAAATTGGAGAAGAAAGTTTGTTGAAATGCCATAAACAAAAGCGTAATAAAAGTATAGTGTAAGACAGATCAAAAAAGTCTTCTAAAATGATATTAAGCAGCCGAAGAGTTAAAAAAAAAAAAAAAAAAAAAAAAAAAAAAAAAAAAAAAA
>JAWWLV010000121.1:76944919-76956240 GCA_035041135.1 Platyrinchus mystaceus | reverse complement strand
GGTGGGCTCAGTTCAGCGCAGGCTGTGTCTCACCTAAAAAATCCATTGCACAGGCTTGAAAGGTAAAAACACCTTTCTCAGATCTTCGTTCGTGAAGACTGGCCACTTACTTTACTTACTTACCCCTTTTACTTTAGGAGAGAAAGAGGAAAACAGCATCAGAGTTTGGGAATAGTTCCTAGAACTGAAATTCTGTCGTCTCCCTTCTCTGCATACTAACTGCGGAAATTGAGGAACTTTGGACTGGGTTTCACTAAACCCAGCAGCCTGAGCATTAAGAAAAATAAACTGAAAATAATGATTGAGCTTGTCTCCCATATAACAAACAACTCTGAGATCAGAGTGCCTCTGAAAGCTGTGCTTACAAACAAGACTAATTTATTGATTTTCAGGTCTGTGTCACCTTGACTCACTGCTAAGGTGAAACTAATGCTTTCCTAAGGGATGACATGAGTTTACATGTGTAGGGAGGTGAGGAGCAGGAGCACTGACTGGGTGAAGACTGGGACATAGACAGGGAAAAGTAAGAGAAAAAAAACCTACAGCAGTTGAAGAAACCAGAAAGTGGTTGAGAAGTCTTTTGCTAGTTTCTCATGTCATACAGGTTTATTATAGATGTTGCTTCTGACATTGCAGTCAATTTAATTATGAAAGCATTTGTCACTACTAGCTGAGGAAGAATAAAAATCAGTGACCACAAAGGTGATCACATTAGTCATTTCTATTATTAAAGATACCATTAAATCCCATTGAAATGAATGAAAAGAATCAAGTGATTTGAAAGGAATTGAGACCATGGCATGAACAAGCCTAATAAATAATCTATTCTGATTTTTTATAAACTGCTGTGGTTCTTTAAGTAACCAGCAGGGAAGATCATGTGGAACATGGTTGCTATTACAAAAGCTAGTTGATCTATTCCATGATTGCTGTTCTGTGTTTTGTTGCTTGCAACCATAGACTCTATTTCTGTGTGAACCTTTCATTAATCTCCAGCTAGGCTGTCAAAACTATGATGGATATGAAAAAAACTTTTCATTTTTTCTTTTTTTTTTTTTTTTTTTGAACCAGTTTCTCAGGGGGATCCAGCCAGCCTACACATCTTATACTAATCAGTAATTTTATAATTATTGACAAATCAGCTAAAGTGCAAGCTTCATTTTGAACTATATTTGACCAGCTACTCTGTTAAAGTAAATTTTCCTGTCAAACGGATTGAAACTGAGTTTCTTCATTATTTTAAAGATGATAGCTGTGATAAGAATAAACCTGGCAGCACAAACTGAAACTCTTCAATTTAGGTGCTGTAGAGACACTCCAGTTAGTCCTCAGTGACTTGCTTATATGTTATATGTATAAATTCTTTCTGATTTTTCCTTTTATATAGGTTTACGTATCACTATCAAGTTTTGACCTGATTGATAACTTGCAATAAAACAATGGGGTAATTTCTTTCTATTTATCTACTTGCTTTTTTTTCTGCAACAAATATAAACTTAGCATCTTGAAAGGGAATTTTCACAGCTATGTGTGTGTAGAGTGCCCTAAAATTAATTAGTGGTAACAAAATGTATACCTATGTTTCTCAAAGGCTTATCTGAAACTTGTTTGTTGAGTTTTTTCCTTACCTCTTGGAATCCAATATTTAAACTTTAAGAATAAAAATATATCTTTTAGGTATATTAAATTTAGCTTCCATTTCACTGTCTCATGTTAATAAATGTTGCTGAAGTGAGTGCCTGTACAGTAATAAGTTACCAAAACCATTACACTACTGATATAAGTGTCTGGACCTTGTCCAATCACAGTGTTAGGAATATTATGGTTGCCTATTCAATGTACAGATAGAATAAGGGGCTGGAGTCAGAAAATCTGCAAAATGGGACAGTTGTCCACATGCTTAAGTGAACCAAAAGGCAACATGAGAAAAAGAGTGAGCTTGTAGTCCCATCTCTTTCCTTGACACAAAGCACATCCACAAAACCAATTTTGAAGTGCATCTATTATGTTATTCAAATGCACCTACCGCTCTAGATACGCTCACATCAGTCCAGAGGATCTGCATATGAATGTCTATTGTAGTCGTATAACATGAAGGCACATTTTCTGTATGACAAAAGCTGTCTCATTTTGGATATGTTACAAGGAACCCTTGGTACGCCATCTTCTTGACAAATGCACTACTAGTATGACCAGGACTCTATCTAACTGGCCATTTTCCTTTGAAAAGAGGTCCAGTACTTCTCAGGCAATGTAAATTATTCAGGCACTTCCTCTTCCAGTTGAGTTTTTACTTGAGATAGTGCAGACATAAATTCACAGACCATGTTAATTTTCCCAACGAGAAAATTCTGTGCCCCTATGAAGCACCTGTGGAACCAGCAGTGACAGCGTGCAGGAGCAAGTGACCATTTCCTTCACTAGAAAAAAGCCTGAAAACACTGAAAGGCAATGGAAAAAACAGGAGTTGAATTTGTGGCAATTGAACTCTAAACTTATCCTCTAACTTCTGGGCTATGCTTTCTTTATGGTAATGATGCTGTTGTAAGAACATATTTTCAGTTCATATGGAGAGATAAGCGTGTATCCAGTCTGAATGTGGAAACCAATGAAAAGACTCTCAGGGGGTTCATTGAATTCTAGTTCCATTTTAATGCACATTTCAATGGACATCACAATTTAAAGTTGTGTTTCAGGCAGCTCAAATCATGTTATAGTATTAGAAACTCTTTCAGCTCATGATGAGGCAGTTAATAGGCCTTGAAGGATATAAGATGTACTCAGAAGAATCAAAGCAATGATACTTAGCTGAGTCATCAGAGAAGACTTCTTCCCTCATCAATTCTGGCATCTGTTAAAATGAAGATATTTCAATCTATTCCATTAAAGACTGATTAATGATCTATGGAATTTCTCTACCTGCTGAAAATATGCCCACAGAGTTACAAACCTTCTCATGATTGCTTATTCTATTTTATTATGGTGTCCCAAAAGACTGCTATATGTTGCATATAGAAAATATCTACCTCAATTTTTTCTGCATCCTCTAGCAGTATCATCATTGTCTTTTTCATTCTTTCTCATATTTGTCACATACTATTTTATTTTTGTTTTCATGTTTCTATTTCTTTGTAATCTTATAGTTTCATGGATTTTTGTATTTTGACCTCTGATTATTTTTATGAGCGAATTCCTATCCATTATTTCTTTCTGAGCAATCAATGTACATAGTATCTTACATTGAAAATATCGTATTTATTCCAAAAACATTTGCTATATAGTTCATGCATTTAAGTGCAAAATAAAATACTTATCTTTTTTTCACTTATACTGGAAAAATTATTTCTCCACCTAAAATGACAAATCTAGTGTTATATTCCCTCAATAAACACAGAAGAACAGAAAAACAAATAAATGAAACCCCCTTTATATTTCTTTAATAGTTGTTTGTTTGGGTTTTTAAGATCAATGAATAAACAGTTGCTATATTTCTAAAAGGAAAGTCTAGAACAAAAAATATTGCTTTTTTCTCTGTTTTTTCCTGAGAAAATTAAATTTAAGAGAGAAAGAATAGGTAACTATTCTGAACACTGAACATTTCTGGTTTGGTTTCTTGTTTTCCTCACAGTAAAGAACAAGAGAATATTATTCTAAGTCTCTTTTGAAATGAAAAATTCAGCTTCCAACTCTACTTTTAACTTCAATGCCACTCTAAATCAAGTAAGGATTTAACAGAATGAGGCCTTTTGAAGATATAGGAGCAATTGAATTAAAATATAACAAATAATGTACTTAATAATAAAGCAATCTCAATTAGGTAACACATTTGTCAACTCAACAGTCTTTGTTGCTGCAGAATTAATCATGAACCCACACTCACTTGCACTGCCACTGGCATTAATCCAATATGTGATACCACAGCCACTTATTCCTTATTTATACATATCTGGGGAGGGAGAGAGATACAGACTGTACATAAAAAATATCCACACTTCAGAATTGCTTTTCATTCTTCTGCATGCTGTTTAATACCGTGAAGAAAAGACCATATATCACCAGTTTGGTGAGTTTTTCAAGTCAATCTAGGCCAAGCATTGTAATTGGAGATTTTAAATGAATTCTACTACTAGCAAAAGAGTTAGAATCTGTAGGTTGCAAACCGTGTAAATTAAGCTTAAAACAATGTTTTCAGAAATGCCTCTGTCATGCAATCATAAGAATTAAGGGAAGTCTGTAAGAATATAATCACATGAAAATGTTTTGGAACATATGTAATTTGTAAAGGCATTAGAACTGCATGGAAGTTCCCTCAAATTATTGTGGAAATGGGACATTTGACTGTAAATCACATCAATATAAATTATAGTTCACTCTAAGTGGTTTTTATTAGGCATGCACAAATCCTTGCCTTTGTAAGACACACGTAAAGTCAGAAACAGTCTTATATATACTATTACTTTCTCTAGATCCTTTAGGAATAAGTTGGCAAATTAGAAGATGAATTAGCTCCAAATACATGAACAATTATTATTTAAGTGTATTTCTTTAGTAAAATGTAAAGGTAAGAAAATGTCATCTAAATAATAGTTAATAATATTTTGGAATTATGATAGTTCATCTGATACAATACAGGCTGGAAGGCTTTAACTAAACTAATAATAGATAATCAGGAAGATACAGCTTTAAGGAGAAAGAACTGTCTGGGTGGTCTGATGTGAGCTGATTGCATAAGATCCATTATCCTAAAATGGATACCAGGTATCCAAGCAGAGAAGAATGTATAAACATTAATTGTGAATAGAGTGCTGCAGACAGAGAATCCTTAGGGAAACAAGAAGAAACAAAAGAAACTTAAACACTGACGCTGATTGCATTGTATCACAGAAAGACACAGCATCAGCATAGTCTGAGGAATATCTGCTGTACTATCTGCAGTGAAACATTAGTTCTCTGGTGAGAAGTGACCATCATCATAATGAATCTCTCCTCCCATACATAAAATTCAGGTCAATAATTGCTGCAATAAGCCTATTCCCTCTGGCTGAACTACAGTGTAATTATTAATTCTTTTAAAAATTTTTGAGTAGGTAAACTAATCATCAGGTTGGTGAACAAAAAGATTAAAAAAATGTAAAACCAATTTTTGAATTTATGCTTTATCATTTCTGGCAGAAATTAATTTAATATTTTAATGGTTTATTTGTTATTCCTCATAAATGGGCAGGAGATGGAAGGAAGAAGAAAGGAAGGAACTTTCAGAACTGCATCTGCCCAAGGGAGAAAATTTCTGTTTTCTTCTTTAAGAACAATCCTCTCTTTTTTTTATGCTCATTTTGACAACACTGCTTCTCTTGAATGCCAGATCAGGTGCTCATATGGTTACACTACATTGAATAAATGAAAAGAGAGGTGGGAAAGAAAAGAGGACCTCTTCAAACAATAATAAAGCTGTGAATGTCTATGCCAATTACAATGACTGGCAAGCCAGCCCTTCTCTTACGAAAAAAGATGTTCTCATCTAGAATTAAGAGTTTCAGAATGTGTTTTTCTTAGTGAGCTTAGTAACATCCAGTGGTCTCTGTTTAAAACAAAGATCTTGCAACTTCTACTGTTGACTAACTGATTTTGTCAGGTGAGTTAAAGGGCCCTCTAGAAATCAATTGTTTCGTTAAAAAGCTTCTATATAATAGCAAGGATGAAAACAAGAAAATGCAACCATTATCTATACCATAAATTATTTCTTTTGAATACAACAGTCTAGGGAAATAAAATCTTTGGCAATAATAATTTTTCACCATTCAGAAAGGAAACAATTCTGGAAAAGGAAGCAAGAAATTTTATCAAGGTGGTCTTGGAACAGAATCTTGAAATTTTACTTATTGTGGTTTTGCTGTTTTCGAAATAACCTGGTCATTCTTACCTTTCATTGTGTAGAAAACCTGCAAATTTTTCTCTTGTGAAAAATAGATCTCCTCCTTTCCCCCAAAACATGAAAATCAAAGCCAAAATAATGCAATATAGTTGAGAGAAATTATTTCAGTCATTTGAGTAATCCATGGAGATATTGTGAAATTCTAAATTCAAGCAAACAGGCAATAAAAGTGACTTCATGTTTCTTTCTCCATTACAAAAGGAAGACAATGAATTAAACAAAATAAATTCAGACGTTCTAAAGCAGTACAGATCTTAAACTTTCATAGGTAAATCACAAGATATAAAATACAGGATGTTAAGATTCTAAATGTGAAGCTAATTTCTATTTGTTGATATGTTGAGACTTTTTTTCAACTGCATTAGTTATCCTTTTGTGCTCTTTGACAAATTGACATGTAGTTTTGATGAATTTATTTCCTTCAATTTGCTTAACACATATATATATAGAGTACACATGCATATATAGGGGTTATATTCTGTATATGATTCCTTGATTACCCAGAAGTGAACTCTATTCTTTCTGCACCTCAAAGGCCATTCTGGTTATATGATCTTTGCAACTGCATTTTTGATCACTATAGGTGCAAACATAATTTTACATGGTATAAACTCTATGTTCAATTTAACACTACTACCTTGTTAAAAAAATATTACCTCTATGAGTTTCAAAACCCCCCTGGTGCCTGATGGTGCTATCTAGTCAGGTTGCAGCTAGACAGCACTGCAGCTAGAAGGAATGAAAACCAGAATCCACTTTATTATCTAATGGCAGCTGCTGTGAAACTTAATGTAATTTCTTTTTTTTGTTTAAAGTGTAACAGAGTCTGTTGCAGCAAACCACCTCTCTAACACTTAACCTCTTAACCGAACCTCATCTTTTGTGTTAGATTAGGTATTTTACTTCCCTTCTTGCTAAAACTTCTGACTGACATTTCCTGTGTGCTTTCAGTATCCTTTCCCCCACCTTCATAACATTTCTAACTCACTTTCTCTATTCTCATTTACTCTGTCAGAGCTTTTGTTTTTCTCTGGATTGGTTGAATAAAAATAATAATAATTAAAAAAAAGTAAAAGAACCTGTCTTCCTGTATTAGATAGTAGATCTTTCCCAAATGTATTTTGTTTCTCTCCTATGGATCCTTACATCGCACTCTCCTGATTTAGCCAAAATTAAATCTCACCATTTCTTTGTGCTTTACAGTAGATCTGATTAAAGAGTGTAATGGAAAATTATAATCATCTTTCTGGGAAAAGTTGAGACAGTTGCTCACTGATTTTTATAGTGTCTATTCTAGCACTAAAACTGGAAAAATTTGAAGTATACGAGAAAGCTTAAATGTGTTTGTTATACTTCATTTGTTCACGTTAGTTTCTTTGTTGATTTTGTTTTCTATTATCCTTTACTAAAAGAATCACAGACATGAGTGATCAAAGACACAGATTAGTTCATCTGATCTATTATTGTCTTAGCACTGGGGGTTTTTTTACTTTATTTTGTCAGAATAAATTGTCCAGTCTACTTTTCCATGACTCTTTTCCTTACAGAGATATTTCTGCTGATACTCATCCAGCATTATGCTGTATACAGTCTCAACCAAGTAATTCTACTTAATATGCCCTCAGATTATGCTATAAATGCTTTTCTGTTCTTTGAAAAAATTCTGAAATGCATAAGCAACTCACACTGAAGCCAATGTGATGTGTTTGTCAGAGAATGAATCTGTCTCTTAATGGTGACAGTAATTGCAATTCTTTTGTCCTTTTTATCATTCTTGATTTAATAGATACTGTGTATGAAATTTCAGATTATATCAGATATATGTTTTGGTGTCCATAATTCAAAAATTATAATAATAGCAGCAACTGTTCCCAAGACAATATCCGTAGCTTTGAGAAAATTCCCAAAATTCAATGCAAAATGCTTGGAGAGAGGAAAGCATTACAGAAAGACATGTAAAAGAACCTGCATTAGCTTAGAGCTAATAAATAGGGAACACTGATTTATCCCATCATTGAATCTATGGCTTCTCATCTCCAGGCAACTCCTTCCAGCCACTCAGCATATAGCATCTCAAATACACTCTTTGAGGAAACAAAGTTTATTCTTCTATTTTAAAGTATAACCCACTTTAAAATGTCACCAACAATTAAAAACAAAACAAAAAGAAACAAATAATTAAAAAAATTTTAAATAATTTTTTTTTAAAAAGAACACAAAATGCCCCACAAATTACCCAAACAATAAATCAAGCAAATAAAAAAGCCCTAAACAAACAGAAAAACTCAAATAAACTACAACAAAACAAAAAACCAAACATGATAACCTTTCTGAACTGCTCATTCTGAGGGGACAGGAACACTAGGCTCAAAATAGTAGCTCTTACATCCAAGAAGAAAACTCCAAGCAGTACTCACAAGCTTTCCTCCTTTAGAAGCACTCTAGGATGAGTTCAGTGTTGAATTATTTTGGACCAATAGGAAAACAAAACAAAACTAAAGGAGAGTTACTTTTCTAGTGAACTACAGAAATTATTTCTGATGTATTTTCTCCATAGAAACAATAAGTTTTTTATGAAAAATAGTGTTTTTAAATAATCCTGTGACTCCAAAAACTGAAACTAAGGAAAGAACAACCATTGTTAATCGTGATTAAAAAAAATGAGGTTGGCAGTAGTCACATGTAATGTTTTTCATCCCTGAAGTTAAAAGGGTTTGACAAAATTAAATTAGGCCTCTCAATACTCATAAGGATCAGATAGTCTGTTCTTACAGAATGGAAAAGAAAGAGAGATTTGGGAAGGCTAAATATTTCAGCAAAGTTCACAAAACAAACCAGACTTAAAGCTGAGAGAGGAATTCACTAGTTCTCATAATATTCTGTTTCTCTGCCCACTATTTGCCCTCCTGCATTTCTCTTGTTTATATTCAACATTAGCTCAAAAAATCTCTGTACAGTTCTAAACTTTCATGAGTGCCTCTGTTCTTTGAATGCATTCTCTCACTGTTCCCTTTTTGTCTTAGATATTCAGCATATTCTGCAAGTTAGATTTGCAATTATATAAATCAATATCCTTTTTCTATTGTAAAGTAAATAGTTTTCCAATCCTGATAACAATGTGTATAATTTTTATTGTTTTCTAAATGTTTCAACAGTGGACAATTATGCGTGACAGACTTTTCTGAGTCTGTCTTTGGGTTTTTGATGTTCTTTTTTTTTTGAGTTTCATTTCTTTGATCTTCAGGATTGGATTCTGCTCCTGAGAAATCCAGGACAGCCCTCTGCATTGTGACTGTAGGTTCAACCCCGATGAGTAAATGTATCTATATATTTATGATACATCCTGCATTATTGTACCAAGGTTTTTTTCTTGTCTTTTTATATTTTTTTCATTTTTGTAGCATTTTTAACAAATATGAATGCCCTATATTAGGTCTTTGCTTCTTAATGAGTGATGAAAAACCTTGGGAAAAGACTTCTTCACATCTCCTTTTCTTTCATGCTTATCAAATATTCGGAAAGAATCCATTTGGATCCAGCATTTTGTCAATATTTCAATTAATCTTCCTTTCTAGACATGCTATGATCACAAAACTGTTGCACAAATCTCTGATCCTTTCCCAGGTTGTTTCCTAGATTTGATCTTCATGTGAGGGAATAAATTCATGCTCATGGTAATGTCAAAGGTGTCTACCACTTGTTTACTTCTTTTTTTTTTTTTCAATGCTGAGTCCATAACTTCATTTTTTCCTGCTATTCAAGAAAATATTTCATTGTGTTTTAAATGCCCCTGGTTAGTTTATCTTAATTTAAAAGGTTTTTAAAGGAGATGTCAGCACACAAAATCAAATTTATATCCTGTAATCTCTGACTTCTGTGTGCTATATATTTTCTCAAGAGATGAAAACTTGTCTTGAATCTCTGATGCTGCCAAATGTTTACTACTAAATAACAGTTCAGTTTTGCAAGATAGGTTGAGTAAGCATCCAAATTAGTATCATCAAACATACACTGTAATATCCATATGTTATTGTCACAAAGACAATAACGCCCATGGAAAAAAACTTTGTTCTGGTGCATCTGGGTAAATTTGCAGCTGTTTGTACTAAGGTTTAATTTTCTAGTGTCTCTTTTAAAAAGAATTTTAATATTATGCACTTAAATAGGTTTTAATGATAAAATTTTTATATTAAATACAGTCTGTGTAGGTTAGATCACATTCTCAGGGACATCATTCACAAGAGGTGATCACGCGGTCATCTCTTTACTTCAGGGTGAGATATATCGTAGCTAGCCTAAGACATCTAAAATTAGAGATGTAGCTAAATCCCGTCATGGACACTTGCAGATGACAGTTCGTCGTGACTTGTGAGAGTATTTCTCTGTCTCAGGTTATGAAAGCTGTCTAGATCACTAATTCAAACAAAATTTCTTATATTCAGTGACTCTTAGCTTTTATATTAATTTCTTATCTTTATTCTCCTTGATGGAATTTACTGTTTTCTTACCATATGAATTTAACTAAAGAAAAGTCCATTTCACAGATGCACATTTTTCAACTTTTCTTACAAATACTTAACAGAAATATAACCAGGCAGTTTTTTGCAAGGATCAAGGATAATCTTGTTATTTTATGTCAAATCCCTTGATAATTTCTGGGTCCTTTCTCAGCTGTTTAATAAAGATAGAGATGAGTATCTCAAGCACAAAAATATAGTCCTATGGAAAGGAGTTTCAAGGGTAGAATATAAGCATTATTCACAGTAAGTTTATTCTTTGCATGAGTATTACAGTAATAGTGTTTACAGTACCTGTTGTTTTAATTTTTTTTCAGTGATAAACACTAAATATTCTGAAGAGCCTTTCAAAGAGTTTTATTATTGCTTTTTATTATTATTAACTTTTTAATTTTTCAGTGTGTTGTATTTTTAACATTATGTAATTGGTAGAAAAAAATTTCAATTTCAGATAGTTAATGAGGAAACAATGCACAAGTGTACCTGTTGTGAAATTCCTTCTGTGCCTTGTGTACGTATAAAGTACATTTCAAAATTTTTAATTCTCTCCTTTTTTTGCTGGAATGGAGAAGAGAGTTTTGGATAAACTTCAGTCATCATCATCACCATGGTTGGGCTTCGTGAATGAAGATTTGGGAAGGGCTCTACCCATGCTTGCTAAAAGTGCGCTAATGGCTGAAAAGGCCAACACGAGATAGACAAGTCCGGTTGCAGAAGGCACAGCAGAAAGACTCCCCAGGTGAGATCGACAAGACGTGATTCTTTATGCGTTGTCTTTTCTCCTCAAGAGTAATCCTGTGTGTGTTCTCAAAAGAAGCAGCAGCGTTATAGATGGTGTGTCTCCAGGCCTCCCGGTTGGAGGCCAGAGTAGA
>JAWWLV010000121.1:76908414-76934691 GCA_035041135.1 Platyrinchus mystaceus | reverse complement strand
TTTCTGCTGTGCCTTTTGCGGCCGGTCCTGTCTATCTCGCATTGGCCTTTTCAGCCATCAGCGTGCCTGTAGCAAGCATGGGTAGAACCCTTCCCAAATCTTCGTTCGCGAAGCCTAGCCATGAGTCATGCAATTTTCCTGAGGAAAATTGTCACTTTTCGCTTTTATATATATATATAAAGTTGACTTGATAAAAGGATTATACTAATATATTCTAGCATCATTTCAAGAACATCATCTAAGGTTTTGGAAGTTTTATTATCTTAAACTAAATATCTATGTTGTGCCTGATCACCAAAGTCACATAGTACCATTGTTGCATGCTCATTAGAAGATTGACAAATTCAGCTGTCGAAGTGATTGCCTAAATTCTCCTTCATAGATTAATTTGCATGAGTATTGACAATACTTTTTTCCTGAAGATTTATTTTTTTCTGTTGGGAATTTCATCCAAATGTACATATAAACAAAATTAATGTTATTTAATATATCTTAAGGGCAATATGTCATCTTTTATAGAAAGAAAAAAATCCCTAAGAGCAAGTGCTGAGTTAAGATAGTCCATATCTGACAGCTGTTTCTTCATTTATTTCGAATGGATCTGAAATATATACTTCTTTAAGTCAGATTTAGTCTCTCTAAAATGTAAAAAAAAAGAAAAAAAAATGCTTTAGAGATCATAACTATGTATTTAATAAAGTATAATTTTTTAAAGTAGGTACTGGAGATTGATTGCAATCATAGTGCAACTAAGTTGGATAACAAAGGCAAAATAATGAAGTATCAACATGGAGGATTTTTTTGTTTGTCTAGTTGTACACCTGAATTATTTAGTAATATGTCTCCCAAGTATGATTGTGAATATGTTAAATTATTTTACCTGCCAGAAATAAACACATGACCTCTGAAATTGCTATGCTTTCTCACTAAAATTCTTAGATAATGGATTTCAAAGCATTCATGTAGTTAATATGGAACTGAAAAGCCTTAGTATTTCAAAATATTGTATTCCATTCTAGAGCTTTTTGGGTGTAATAGATTCCTTATCTATGAATAAACATGTGCTTCAATTAGTTGTCTTTTAATCTTCTGAGAATACATTTCATATGTGACAATACCTGTAATACATTTAAAAAATTGTATGTGTTCTTTGCTTTAAAGGAAAATCAACTTCTAAGTTGTTCAGCAAATAGACTTAGAGTGGGGGGATAATCACACTACAACCAAAAGACATGGAAATTATATATTTCTGTGACCTACTTCTTAATTCCAAACATTTGTCCATACCAGTCATGAACTAACATTTCCCTCTAACTTTTATGCTGTGTCAGTGCCACAGGGTAAAGATACCTTTAGTACAGTAGCATTCCTTTGATTGAAAATTTTGTGAACAAACATCATCTTTTAATTTTGAAGATCATTGAAAAAATTTTCCTTTTTAATTAAGGATGTCAATAAATATTGCAAGGAATCCATATGGATATGGTGAATTAGTAGTCCTTTTTGAGGTATCCAGTATGCAAAGCACATCAGATTCTAGTGTTGTCAAGTGAAAGAAAATAAAATTTATATCTTAAAAAAGTATAGTCTTAGAAGGGCTATGGGTAATAAAGGTGGTATAACATGAAAATCCTTATGAAACTGTATACATCATGTTTTCATTTTATTATAGTTTTTGATCAGTGACATTCTGTTTATTGAGCTGAAAACTTTAAATGCTTGCTCAAAATACAAATTTTAGATAAAATGCCTTGACTGATGTTTATATCTCTCTCTCTGCTTAAGACAAATAACCTTTGATATTTTTCTAAATCTGTACATTTAAGAATACAGCTTTCAGAGGTAAAGTCTGAGGCTTTGTATGCAGTACTTTACAATACACAAACACATTTCTAGTTTCCTTTCACTTTTAGGGCTCTGGATTTCATTACCAATTAAAAATTGGAAATATCCTAGTCTTAGCCCTGGTTATGTTACAAAGCTTATCTGTATATTTTTCTTTCATTCAGAGATTGTTGTGTGTGTGCATATATATAGAAAACACTATATTTATATGTTACTAGATATATTTAAAATACAAACTCAGAATATGTAATTATGCGTTCATCAGTCTCAAGGAATCAAGGCCAAGCTGAAAGACAGCAATGTCTGCTTTTGATTAGTTTCATGCTCTGCTCTTTAAGTAACCATTGTCCCTCAGAAACATTTTATGTAAGATTTTTACTGGGAAAAAAAAGAATTTCTGACAAGCATAATAAAATCTTTAAAATCAAACCAAGGAAAGAAAATAATAAATAAACAGTCCACTGCTGTGTTAGCGTGGTTGAATAGCAAAACATTAGAAAGAACACTCTGAACGTGTTCTATTTAATTAGCTGACCTTACATCTCTGTCTGGGTTCTGGCCAGAACAGGGTTAATTTTTGCAGTAGCCAGGAGAGTCATGGCAAGGACACTGAGGTTTTTCTGTACCACCTCATGTAATATGCAGGAGCAGGGGAGAGAGGGGGCAGAAAGTGGTCCCATCTGGTCACACTGGTGATGAAGCGAATGGTCAGAGTAACATCAAGTTCCACCTGGTGAGCACTTGTGTGTGAATTGTTCAACTCTCTTGTGCACTCTGTTATTAATATTGTTGCTGATACTATTCATTTTCTTGTCATAATAGAAAAGGACTCAGAAAACAGTGATGTCAACTGCTCTGGCAGTCCTGGTAAAGTGATGTTCAAGGTGCTGTGTCTACTTCTGGATACTCTAATACAAGAAAGAAATGGACTGACAGGACTGAGTCCAGTGAAGGGACACAAAGAAGACAGTGGACTGACATGAAGAAAAGCAGAGAGAAAAGGGAGTGTTCAGCTGGGAGAAGATTCAAAGGGGATATTATCAATGTGAATAATATTTTGATGGAAGGGAATGAAGAAGAGAGTGCCGAGTGACAGGACAAGAGGCAATGGGCACAAATGACAACTCATTAAGTTCCATCTGAACACAAAAAAACCACTCTTTTTTCTTGGAGAGTGGTTACATACCAGCACAGATTGCCAGAGAGTTTGTGAAATCTCCATCTGTGTCTGTAGATATATTCAGTATGTGACTGGACTGAGCAACCTGTTGTAGCTGATGTGCTTTGAATAGAGTGGTTGGACTAGATAATCTGTAGAAGTCCTTACCAACCCAAAGGATTCTGTTATTTCATTAAAAGAAAAAAAAAATCTCTTTCTGGCATATGTTCATGGAATGATCTATGGTTATAATCATTAGTGCAGTACAGCAGGGGTGGGTCTGACAGAGGAATTCAATTGGTGTTGAGGACCAATTGTGGAGGGAGGGGCGGGGTGACTAGTTCTGGTTTGATTCTGTTTCATGAACACATGTTAATGTCTGAAGAATACTAAGTGATTTTTTGGAGTGATTCATCACTCCATTTCACTTAAAGAATTTATTTCATGTTGTCCAAAATCATTGCATGACACAAAGCAATGATCAGTAATTAGAAATGGCTGATTTTCTTCAAGAGTGCTTTCCTGATCAGAAATAAAAACCTGGTGCTGATTCAGGACATAGACAGCTGTTAGTTGCTTATTATTCTATGCCTTATAATTTAGATGTTGGCCTCAATACTGTGGCAAAAATACTAAATTGGGACTACTTCTTTGTTAAAGTCAAACTGAGGCTCTGACCCTGCTGTTCACCAGAAGAAGGAGCTGTGAATAAAACATGGAAGAGGTTCAGTATAGGTACAGCTGGTGTGCATAGGACAGCACAAATGAACAGGTCTGAACAGTTCAGGTTTTGCTTTGGCAGGATATTTCGTAAGTATCTGAGGTAATTCTCTTGCACATCAAGAGTAGGAGTTATCTTTGCCATTTAATAATTCACATTATTCTGTGTCTTAATGTTATAAAACTAAAGGGCTGAAGGGGACAGAATCTATTCATATCCACTCTCTATCAGCAGAATTTGGGACAAGATTATAAAATATCACTAAGACCCTGAGGACTGATATATCTGTAGATTATATTAAGGTTAGGAAATAAAATTGGTGACATAATACATTTGCCCTCAAGAATTTCCATCATAAAGTCTCTTTCCCGAAAAGCAGTATGAACAAGCATCAGATATAGAGTGCAGCCTGTCAAAGTTCAACAGTCCAGAAAAATGGAATAAAACACCAAGTCTGAAGAAAATAGTATTAATTTTCATTTGTTCAATATTTTTTAAAATTAAGTTTCATTAAAATGTCTTCTTTTTGATGGTCTCATATGGAAATACTGAATATACGAACTAAGTGCACTTGTATTTGAAACAAGGAACAATGTTACACTCATTTTCACATGAGGATTGTCAAATACTTTTAGGAACTTTGAAAAGCAAGGAGACTGTTTGACAAAATAAAGATTTAAAGTGCATACCTATACATTAGCTAAAAATGTTTTTATCTTAGTCAGATACCACAGTAACTTCTATTAAATCTGAAGTTGTCTGTTCCTTTTGTATCAGGTATGATAGATTTACACAGATAAAACTTTCCCCAGACATTTCTTCAGTGACTATAAGAGGTGATTTAAGAAGGAATGACTGTGTTTGTATTGGAAATTAATTAATTTTCCATGCTATGGTCCCAGCAAGGGCTCTGATCTCCTGCAATGATGTACAGTGGCTCTGTAATGTGGGCTACTAAAGGGAAAAAGGCAACCAGAAATTACCAAACACCTTCTAAAACTATATATCAGACTTTAGCTAGAGGAGAAGCTCATATAGGGCTTAATCCAGCACTTCAAACTAGTGTAGACATAAGATGATGGAAAAAGAAGATTTTGGCAGAAATAAGTGCCAAATATAAGCTTTTGTTTTGATGTTTAAATTTAAGATGTGCTAAACATCTTGAAAACAATTATTGGTGATTAGTTCAATCTGCTGGTTCCTGAAAGATGCAGATGGTACAGCACTAATGACAGTAATTACAGTTCAGATACTTTAAATCCACTTGCAATCTATGCACTTTCAAAACTTTTATGAATAAGCGAGATTAAAATTGTCTGAGCAAAAATGAAACTCCTCTGTCCTGTATCTGGTTTAATAGAGAACTTGGTTGAATAACCTTAGAAATGAGGCACATAAAATAGAAAATATTGTATCTGAGATATTGTCCTGGTTTCACCTAGGATAAAGATGATGGGTGGTGAGCAATCACATTGTGCATCACTTGTTTTATATATTCTAATTCTATTATTATTAGCAGTAGTAGTAGTAATAATAACAATCATCATCATAGTAATAATAATAATAATAACAACAATAATAATAATAATGTTATTAACTTCTTTTTCTGTCCCATTAAACTGTTGTTATTTCAAACTACAAATTTTACTTTTTCCTGATTCTCTCCACCATCTCACTGCAGAGTGGGGCACGATGAGTGTGTGTGTGTGTGTGTGTGTGTGTGTGTTTGTGCGGGAGAGAGAGAGAGCAGCTGTGTGATATTTAGCTGGCTGCCAGGTTAAACCACGACAGACATACACAGAACGTGTACATACAAAGATAAGAGACTCCTCAGTACAGTTTTGGTTTTGCCTGGTGTTTGTAAGGACTATAAACACAGCATTAACACAAGGGACTGAACACATTTTATTGTGATTTATAACAATGTAAAAATATTCTCATCTGCTAGTCTAGGTGCTGTTATTTGAAGTAGCAATTCAAACAACATCAGCAATATGAATGCGAGGTGAATAAGTCTCCTACAAAACCATCACAGAATAACATCTTTATTTTGGAAAGATTTAATTCTCAAGCATTTTCACTCAAAACCTGAAAAAAAAGGCCTAAGTACTTAGGTTCAAACATATTAGTGGTCAGTTTTGATCACAGAACAAGACAACGCAATCTTAATAAAGACAGAAAGTCAAAGTCAGCACTGTTTGGATATACATAGGTTTAAGATCACAGATGTACAAACAGAATTGCTGATGCAGTGCCAATTTTAGTTAAAGAGTTTGTATTGAGTCTGGCTGAGCTGGAGTTCATTTCCCACAATAGCCCTCCCAGTGCTGTGCTTTGCATTGGTAGCTAGAAGGGTGTTGATAACATATCAGTGTTTTGGCTACTGCTGAGCACAGCACCAGCACTGTAACATTCCTTCTTCAGTCGAGGGCAAGATCCTGGGAGGGCACCCAAGGAGGCCAGCTAACCCAAACTGACCAAGGGGATATTCCATACCATCTGACGTCTGCTCGGATAAAAAAGCTAATGCAAGGAGCAGGAAGGTGGGCATTCATTGTCTCAAATGGCTGCCTGCTGAGGAACCATTACGTGTCCTGAAGCCCTGCTTCTTGGGAGTGGCCGACCATCGCTGCTGATGGGAAGTAGAGAATAAACCCTGCTATCTTTTGCTTTGCTTCACTTTTGCACATGTAAGCTTCCACTTTACATTTTCCTTTAAATAAACTGCCTTATCCCAACCCATGAGTTGTTTTTTACACCTTACTCTCTCCCCTGTCCAGCTGGGAAGGGGAGTGACAGAGCAGCTGGGTGGGTACCTGGCATCCAGCCAAGGTCAACCCACCATAGAGTTCAAAAGAAGGGTTTAGCAGGCTATATGTTTTCTTGTAGTGCAATATGACAATAAGGCATTAAGACAAGTAGGACAGGAAAATTTGTCAGAAAGAGCAAAGTGTTTGCTAAGAACACCCTCACAGCAAACATAGGCTGTTATGTGTTGCAACATATTTTATATATTATCTGTTAAATATGTAAGCATGCAGATAATTTTATTTTAAAAAATTAAATATCAATATTTCAAAACCATTTTATAAGGCAATGTGTGTTTTCTGCCTAATGTCCTCAATAAATGGTCTCAAAATATTGCTACAAAGTAAGCCATTACATTCCTTATAAAGTATTTTTTAAATCGTAAACTCCTGTTTTGTAATCTATATGATTTTTTCATTTTTTTTTCCCTCATAAATGCTGATGGAAATTTAAGGTTGCTTGCAACAATATAAATAACAGTTCAGCAAGTGTGGAGGAAGCTGTTTCACCTTGAGACTTCTGTTAGTCACTTCCCAGCTGGATGCCTCATGGGTGGTTTACCTTACTGGTAATTTAGCCTCAATGGAAATGGCCTATTTTTCCCTGCTGCACTTGAAGTTATACTTTATCTCTGACCTCAGTCTGACTCAGTAGTTACCTTTTTTACCCAGAACAGATGGTTCTAAATTGTTGAACATATACAACTTGGCTTTACATCATTGTGTGATAACATAAACATTCTCCACACTGATAATAGATATGTGTCTACAAATGTGAAAATACTTGCATGATTTCAAGCATATGCAGTCTCAGGTTCTATATTTGTCCATGTGTGTGAGCTATCTAACCCCTTTTGTTCCCACTGAATTAGTGCATGTTCTGCTTTTCAGTGAGGGAATGAGTATGTATCTCATTCACATGTAGATTTGCTGAGATAAGGAGAATTCTAGTGATTTGCCTGATGCCATGCAATGATACAAAAGAACGTTGCTAAATGTGCTTCTGTAAATTACAAAATTTTTTATTAATTATCTCTTCTAGTAGTCAGAATCTGCCCAAATGTTTTGCAGAATTTTTAATTACATACACTAAAGTGTACTGCATGTGTAAGGAGTGTGAAATTCTGTGTGCAGTTACATTCATGATTCTTTTGAACTTATATGGGGGTTTTTTGTTTGTTTGTTTGTTTTCCACAGATCCCTAGTATATTTTGTGTTCCAGTTAACCTAAACTATGGAAATAATGTGCTTTGACATTTTAGTTAGGATTGTTCTTCCTGTAAGAAAAAAACTTAGCACCCTCCACTGAAAAAAAACAAACCCCTAAACCAAAAACGAACCAACCAACCTGCAATTCCACCCCTGCAACCAAACTCCCCCGCCCCACAATCAAACTACAACAAAATAATTAGTGATGTGCATAGTGACGAAAGTGATTTGATTAGAAATGTCAAATAGGACCTAAGTCTGTATTGGTACCTTCTGCAAGAGTAGTAATGACAGCTTGTAAGGAATTAAACATTGGGGAAGTAAGATCTAATGGCCAGTAACGTTCACATAAGTCTTGTGAATTATAAGAACCTAATCAGGATATAACATGTTATATGAATGCATCCAAATCACTGGTTGATGCTGGAAAGAATTATAGGACACACATACTTTTATTGTTTCACTTTTGAACACACAGGTGGAAGCAAGGAATACAAATACCCTCTTGTCCATATGGCCCCAGTATACCCATGCACCAGGAACGTGTAAGTCAGCTGCAGGGGCAGGGATAGGAGTAGGTAACTTGGTTCTCAGATGTAGAACTGTTACCCAAAATCCAAGAGCACAAAGGGAATTTAGCAGTACTGGGCAACAATGTTGCTGTTTTATAGACAGGGTAGAACAGTAGATTAATGACAAGTTCGCTATGAATGTGAGCATTACTACCTGCTGAAGATCTTGGTTGAGTAATTTCAGGAGAGAGGAAGTAGGGGAAAGAGGAAGATGATAAGAAAGAGGAGCCCCATCCTCAAGGAATTGGTTCAGTATATACACTGGGGGGGGAAAACAAACAAACAAGCAAAGCCAAACCAAACCAAACAAAAAAAAAACAACAGAAAAGTGTGCATCTCAGGCAAAAGGTAGAAGTGGTAAAAAATCAGCAATAACAGAAAAAGAGGTTAAATATATAGCAGATGTAGTATAATCCAGCAGAACACATCCAGCAACAAAAATACTCTTGGTATTTTTGCTTCCTGAAAAATAAAAACACTCAGATGAAGGCAGAATTTATAGATATTTTCAGACTTCACGGTATGTTGCAATACAACTAAAAAAAAAAAATATTTCATCTAATTTTCCTCTTAAATATAAACAAAAAACCTCTTCTGAAATATAAGAGAAAAAGTTCTGTCCAAAATCTTATGATTTTTTTAAGAGTAAAAGGTTTTTTTGCGAGTATTTGCAAAACTCATTGCAACACAGGAATTTCAAAAGGTACTGAAGCAACCAAGCTTCCATCAATATGAAATCAGGCAATACTCACTCTGTGTTGCTTCTTTCTAAGGAGCAAAATAATGAACATTTTTTCTCAATTATTTCTTCTTGATTATAATTTTATCATTTTACTTTTGGTACAGTATTGAATCCCAATCTATTACTGAACCCTTACTAAATTAATTTAAAAGTAAGTGAACATTGCAACTCAGACTGATCTCAAAAACAACTTCAATCGGATGGTTTAGCTTTTAGTAAACCTGGAGAAAAAGAAAGAAATTTCTTAATTTTTTTAATATTTTTTTTCTTCTCTTTTTCTTCTGTTTCTGGTTTTTGCCTTTCTTGACTTTAGTCTGCTGACTTTTTTTTTCCAGCTAAGCTTTAAAATAGTAACTTTTAAGTAGTCTATTTGGATTCACAATATGTTTGGAAATCAAATGAGGTATTTTCTATTTCTGTGTTGTAATCACTTATCGATTCACTTATTTGGACATAGAAGCATGTTGCAATCTTTTTAACATTGAGTTGGAGTGTTGCCTTTTTTTTCACACAAAGAAATTACTTTGCCTTTAATATACACTGCTCACTTCTTCAGGATTCCTTGTTATTCCAGTCACACCCTCT
Source organism: Platyrinchus mystaceus (assembly GCA_035041135.1). NCBI lineage: Eukaryota > Metazoa > Chordata > Aves > Passeriformes > Tyrannidae > Platyrinchus > Platyrinchus mystaceus. The sequence goes on along the minus strand of JAWWLV010000121.1, from coordinate 76,925,051 downwards.
CCAATTTTCTTTCTCATGGCTAATCAGCACAATAGAGTTCAACCTCTGGCCTGCTTAGAAAACACCAATATAAACCACACAAAAAAGCAGACATAAAACAGTACCTCAACAAAATATTCATGTCCTGAATGATGCCAGTCACTTCAGAAGCTCAACTGGTTTAAACACCCAAATGCAGTATAAATTTCCCACTAATTTTGAGCAATTTTCAGAACGTTGTAGGTTCAATCTTCAGTATGGACCGAAGGGACACATTCAGGTCTGTGGCAAAGAGTCCCATGGTGTTATCTAAAGATTAGAAGTTATGAGAAGTTTGTTTATCAGTGTTTGTAACAATGGTGGAAAGGTTGACTGCAGTTCTAATTAAAAAAAAACTTGGGAGGATTTGTTTTGTTTTGTAAGACTGGTGTGACATTTGTTATGTATTTGTTTCATAGCACAATATTTTATTTGGCTTTATTTTGACATTTCAGATATATCTTCCACTATCAATACACAGTTTATGTATTTAATGAAGAAAAATCTATACAGGTAGCTAAGAATAAGCATAAGTTAATTGAATAGTTTTTTCACCCCTGAAAAATCTAGGTTCTTTGCTCATCTCATTAATCGTATTTTTTGATATCTTTTCCTTAAATATTCCATTTCTACAAAATTTTAAGAAGTTGAAAAGTAGTCAAAGTGATTACTAAAAAATTCAATCACTTTCACTTCAATTGCTTTTCTTGTGAAACTCTCCAATAGATGATGCGTCTCACTGACAAGAAGACCTTCATGGTATTGAGTATAAATATTCCCTTTAAAATTTTTTTCTTATATATGGCCCCTTTGGCATTGTATTATAAGACATACATAAAGTTAAAACAACAATGACTACCTTTCAAATATTTATATGTACTTATGTAGTTGATTTAGGTATTTATCCTGAAAGCATTTGTGCATGCCTGTAGATTTTCCTTTAAAAGAGAACTAGGAATCAGTCAGAAAAATTACGTGGTGCAAGAATTGCTTATACGAGTGGGATGATTGCTACCCAACAAGGAATCCTATGTGAATTTTCAACAAACTTCTCATAACTTTTAATCCTTAGATAACACCATGGGACTCTTTGCTGCAGACCTGAATACGTTCCCATAGACACTTTTTCAGCTCCTTGCACCTCTTTTTTTTAACCACTGTCTAGTGAGTTACTCTGTGCACCTACATAAACCTTCTAGGACTAATTCTGACATTTTTTGGGTCTTACACAAGGCAATTAATAATTTCAAATAAGGTTAAAAGATACAACATACATAGTTTTATCATTTGTTTAATTAATTTTACTATGTAAGAGGAATTGCTTAAGCTGTTGAAAAACAGAAGCCATGTGATGTCTTTTCCTAAAAGAGTACTTAAATTGACTTACTAATTTCATTCATTGTTTTGAATATCCTTTCTATTCCTCTCTTTAATGAAAACATTTCAACAATTTTTCCTACTTTTACTAATAACTTCAATTATGGAATATTTTTATATAACTTTAGATGAAAGATACACAATAAGTCTATACAAAACATACAAATGCTTTCAGACATGATTTCCACCTATTGTTCATTTGTGGTTTGCTGCTTTTTTCTTTTTGTTTTGTGGGGTGTTTGGGGTTTTTTTTTTTGCACTCAGATGAATGTTGTGAAGTTGTCTTAAAGTTCACCCAAGGAGACACTAAAAGAGAGAGAAAAAGAATATGTATAGATTTATTTTGGTTAATCTTTTCTTATTAATATTGCCTTATGTCTCATGTATCGTGGAGCTGTCACATTGTGGAGAGCAGTCTACAAAAAAAAGATGTTAGGTTGCCTAGAAATGTACACTGTTTCCTAACATAAACTACACTTTTCACTCTGTCCTTACTATTACCCTCAGGCTTTTTATATCACAAAAAATAACTTATTCTGCTGAATTCAAAAGTAAAATTTGGTTTTACCAGGATTGTTTCCTCAAGGTACTATATGGCATTTATATTTATCATAGGTGCTAGGAGTTCCTAATGGCAGTTTTTGTGTGACTGGACAGGTTCAGTGCATCCCCCAGAGCCCTGCAATTCTGTGTCTATTGAGGGGGCTGCTGGAAATAGGTGCCCTTCCAGCCCTTTGCTGATCTCCAGATTACTCCTGTCTTTTTTACACTTTTCAGTAGCTGATGAATTGAGAAATTAGTCCTCTCAATTCCTACTTGGTAGCTCAGCTTTCAGGCAGGCATTCTGTGGAAAGATCTCTAGGATCTCTAAGACGAGACACCTTTACTCATTATGTAGTTATTATTTTAAAGTGTTCTAAATAATGCAGAATTTTGCATAAATGTCTCCATGTCCAGTTCAGCTACATGGATTAGCTATCAACAACTTTTGAATATCATATTTAATTGTCATGAAAAAAACCCCCAATTTGATACTATGCAATTTCCAGACAGATTTTAAACTTTCAGGTTTATGATAAAGTTTCTGGCTTTTTTTTTTTTAATATCACATTCCACTGTTAATATGACCACATGTGTGCTTTTTTATCTTCTTCATTTGCATTATTATACAGTAAAAATCTTTTATATAAGGTACTCCAAAAAGTGTTAATCCCTTTAAATCCTCTTTTTCATCCACCCACCCACTTAGGGCCCAATTTGCTCTGGTTTCATGCATCGTTTGTTCTTAAAATCTGCAGAAGTTCCATAAATTGCTTAATGCAGCAAAATTTGCAAAGTGCAAAGGAGTCTTACTTATTCCCTATATGTAATTTCTTTATCTTTAATTAGACGCTATCAAAAAGCAAACTTTTTTTTATCCTCCAAAGCAAAAGGAGTAGGTTTTAAAAATCTTAATTAATTAAAAAAGTACGTCCCAGTTAAAAATCAGCCTGACATTTTAGAATAAGTGGATGCCACATAACTTTTGCCACATGTGAATTATATTTCACATTGTACTTCAAAATACATTTTTGTATCCAAAATAATGTGGCCAGCAGGACTAGGGCTGTGATTGTCCTTAACACGGCACTGATGAAGCTGCTTCTCGAGTACTGTGTCCAGTTGTGGGCCCATCAGTAGAAGAAAGACATTGAGGTGCTGGAGCAGGTCCAGAGAAGGGAAACAAAGCCTGTGAAGAATCTAGAGAGTAAGTCCTATGAGGAGTGGCTGAGGGAGCTGGGATCCTTTAGCCTGGAGTAAAGGAGGTTCAGGGGAGACCTCATCACTCTCTACAACTACCTGAAAGGAGGTCGTGGCCAAGTGGGGGTCGGTCTCTTCTCCCAGGCAACTACTGAAAGGACAAGAGGACATAAGCTAAGCCTGGGAAGCTTCAGGTTGGACATCAGGAAGAATTTCTTCATGGCAAGGGTGGTCAGGCATTGGAATGGGCTGCCCAGAGAAGTGGTGGAATCACCATCACTGGGGATGTTCAAGAAACAACTGGACATGGCACACAGTGCCGTGGTTTAGTTGACATGATGGTGTTTGGTCAAAGGTCGGACTCGATGATCTTCGAGGTCTTTTCCAAACGTAACAATTTGATAATTCTATGAATATATTACTTTTCCCAGTCCAATTTTTATAACGTGTTGTTTGTTTGAAGATATTTTGAAAACTATTTTCTATTAATAGTTTTAATATAGATAACACCAAGTGAAACCCTAGCCATAGTTCTACCTACATGTGTAGTGTATATTAGATAAGTCATATCGTATAATATGACTCTTAAAGGCTCTAGAAATAGAAAAACCACAAAGCTCTAACAAAGTTGAAATAGAATTTCCTGCAGTAAAACTTATAATAATGCAAGACTTGTGGAAACTCATAAAAGGGGCACAGAATTTTTCCTTATTGCCTTAAATAGTTTACAACAAAATCTCTTGTTTTAGAACACCATCTGTATTTGAATATGACACTTTGACAGAGTTGCTATGACAGTTTGTGTTGCTTAATGAGAATTTAATACATTAAAATATAGGTTATCTTTAATAGAAATGTATTTTTTTCAAAAATAAGTAACAGTACCAAAAATATCATGTGTATTGAAAACATTTTCATTTTCAATATTAGAGCCCTCAGATTGTGAAAATAAAATCATTTTGCACAGGAAAGTGGGTTACAGACTGTTGGAAACGTATCAAAATATTGAAATACCTAGACACTGTCCTCTGTGTTCCTGCCTATACTTTGCACAATTACACTCCTCACTTTTCTTCTTTTTTTCCTCCATACTAAGGCTCAATGTCTGCCTTTACAGAGAATACCAGAGTTTGAATGACCATTCTCTGAATTTTCTAATGCAAATGCAAAAAAAGAAAAAAAGTCACTAATATAAAAAAATTGACTTTTCATTATTAGAACCTAATTGAAATGATTATCCAGTGAATTATATTAAAGACAATTTAGGTCAGATCCACATTTACCAATGTAGATTATACAGTCATCATTGTACCATACCCATGCTGAAATTCATATTCTGTTCCCTGGCTTTTCATTATTTGACTAAAGTAGCCCATTTTATTTGTACAGTTTAATTTAATGATACCATGTCCATTACTTACTATCATAGACTATTTGTCATATTTGAGCAGGATGTAATAACAGACTTTTTAAGTGGAAGTTATGTGAAGCATTCAGACTGTTTCAGGGGTTTTATAATAATTTTCTTTTTCCCTGATGTCTGTGCTTATTTTTGTGGTCTGAAAATGTGTTTTAATTCTGTTTTACTTTCTAGGGTGAGATAGTAAAGCTGGGGTTGGACCTGTAGGTAAAATTTTATATATATAAAATTAAACAGTAGCTTTGGCTTTGTGCTGTTTTTAATGAGAGGGTAGAGAAAAAAATTTCATTTGTAACACTGTAGGGAATTCTGACTTAATTGAAAAAACTTTTGAGTGGTAGAATTGATTTTTTTTTAGTCTGGGAAAGCAAAATTTATATATGAAAGCAGAATAAAGAGCTGAAGGTCAAGGGGTAATCTGTTTGATACAGCACAACTCAAGCTGAAAGTCAGTCCCATGATCTGTGTCACAGAGTATAGGGATTGGGCAGTTAAGGCAGACCCCAGTGTAAAAAGGATATTTTAAGATAATGCCTGAAACTTACATAAAACTTTTCTTCTGCTTGGTATTATTCTGTATGCTTGAAAAGCATTTAAACATTAATTTCTTCATTTTAAAGGTCCTGACACATTCTAGGAGATACAAGACTTGTGAATTTTCTTCCCCTAGGACATGAAGGACTGCCTATAAGCAGGAGCTCCTAGTTAGGATCCTCTCTAGCATGCTTATACTGGATTAAAAAGGCTAGAGCAGTATGAAGGAAGCATAATATTTTTGTTTTCCCTGGGGTGACCTTCCTTAGGACTGTCAAGTACTCTTGTCTCTCAACAAGATTTCTTGTACTTCCTATCATAGGGAACAGGACCAGGACATAGCCTCAAGAGATGATAACCCCAGTCTCTGCAGACTGCCCAAGGGAAGATGTCACAAAGAAATCCGCCCCCTATGTCTTCTTGCTATAGCCCAGTAACACTGATAAAGTTACCAAGTGGTATTTTGAAGATTCTAATGTTGTATATATTAAGGTCTAGGTTTTATATGAGCCCAATGTTTTGGGTTGGTGTTCTTTGCAACAAATATTGACAATAATAATATTGTCACAAATTTATTTACTGAGATAATTAAGGCTGTGATTTGCCAAAAGCTCTCATTTTCCAGTCTTGTAAATGGTATTGCATTCATAGAATCCTAGAATCGCAGAAAGGTTTGGTTTGAAAAGGACCATTGGCAGAGACACTTTCATCCCCTCATAGGATTACTGGTCAAATCCCAACTACTAGTCTTTCTCATTTTGTATAATAATAATGAACACAAAAGTTTCTTCCTATAACTTTTATCTCATTGACAGTGATAACACTTCCTCAACTGGCAAGCAAAAAGCCCTTTCAGACAGTGCAAAAAATGCAAGAAAACTTCAAGAGAACTAAGGTACATTTTTTGTAGCAGAGGGTCAATAAAAACCATTATTGTCTGTATTGGTGGTTTGTCTTGAAGGAATACACTTGCATGCTTGCAATAAAGGAGGACCAAGCTTTCTGCTTTTAAAACAAGCAGATAGCAAGCAATAGTTTTAACAATTCAAATTTATTAGTTCATGATTTTTTTCTAAAAACATAACTACTCACAGGTGAAATACAAGGATGGCATAGATGAATGACATTTAGATAAAAAACAATCCAATGAGAGCTGAATCAAAACTGGAATGAAAAAGAAATCTTCTTAAAACTTTGCCCTGTCTTTCAAAAATTATCTTTATCATTAGCTTCAAAAATCTACTCTTGGTTTGGGCATCTAGAGCACAATTTTTTTAAGATTTTAGCAGATCAGACATTCATTAAAAGGATGATCAAGTACAACTTCCTGTTTAATACAGGTCGTAGAACTTATCTAGAAATTACCGAGTCTCTTGATACCATGCTGAATACATAACTTTCAAGTTGACAAGGGCCACTTTATCTCTCCCAGCTTTAGCAGTCTAAATTCAAGGTTAAGTTTTAGCCTGGGATTCTCTTCTCCTGATTTTCTCATAAGCATATATTATACTAACAAAAATTACACTTCCAAAATTAATATTTTTCCATCACATGATGAACACAAAGCCTCTATTGCTTACTTGGACTAGCAGTATAGTTGCATATCCTGGTGTCTCACTCTTCTGAGCTGCAGTTTCAAGCTCCTTGTTATTACTCACCTTTTTTGCCACTAGATTCAGGAGCCACCAGCTGTGAAAGAAAAAAAAAAAAATCAAGCTATGTTACATCCCCAGAACATCTGTTTGATTAAACAAAATGTACTGAACTTCATTAATTTTTGATTATAATGCATTTTTTTTCCACTTACCAAATCAATCTTCAATGTCTGTGTCTACCCTTGTCATTTTGTCTTAAGAATTTTAAAATACGGACAGTGGAAGTAAACACGCCATTCCATTAGCAGCCTTCCTCTCTCATCCTAGAAAATTGGTTTGTAGCAATGAAAATCTTGAAACATTCCTTTAGTCTCCTTATGCTTGTCTGCCATGTGTCTTGTCACTTGGACAGAGTGAAAACTTCTTGTCAGTAACCAGGCAGTGATACCTTGTTAGAAGGCCACTCCTCATGATTACGCTTGCATGTGCTCCTGAAGACATAGTGTGGGCCCACCAGAACCTGGATGTTTCCATGTAGTTATGTATACTTTTGCCATACTCTGCTCTGGTCCTAAATATTGTTTTCTCTATTGCCATCTAGGGGGAACTCTGTGTCCACTCCACCCCACCCCATTTATGGTCATTCTGATTTCCTCACTCATCGCAAAAATTTGTCTTTGATAAAGTACAAAATGGTGCCCAACACACCATGGTTATAGCTTGCTCTTGTTAGACTGAAATTGCTTTAGGTCTGGAGATTAGTCATTCATTTCCTGCAACCAGCTCTACTATTGCTTACCCAAGATTTATATCAATATGCCAAAAATCAAGGTGTCCTGTTATTGGTGACCCAATAAGTTCCCTCTTAGTTGTTACCTTGTGACATACATCTCAATATATATACATATATTTGTTTACACATTGTATTAGGTCTGGCTGAGCTAGAGTTCATTTTCCCACAGCAGCCCTCACAGTGCTGTGCATTGGTAGCTAGAAGGGTGTTGATAACACACCAGTGTTTTGGTCACTGCTGAGCACAGCACCAGCACTGTAACATTCCTTCCTCAGTTGAGGGCAAGATTCTGGGAGGGCACCAAAGTAGGCCAGCTGACCCAAAGTGACCAAGGGGATATTCCATACCATATGATGTCTGCTCAGATATAAAAGCTAATGCAAGGAGCAGGAAGGTGGGCATTCATTGTCTCCAGTGACTGCCTGCTGAGGAACCATTACGTGTGCTGAAGCGCTGCTTCTTGGGAGTGGCTGACCATCACTGTTCATAGGAAGTAGAGAATAAACCTTGTTATCTTTCACCTTGCTTTTGTGCATGCAAGCTTTTGGTTTGCTTCTGCTTTAATAAACAACCTATGGGTTGTTTCCATCTTACTCTCTCCCCTGTCCAGCTGGGAAGGGGAGTGATAGAATGATGAGGGGACACCTTGCATCCAGCCAAGGTCAATCTACCACACACATTAATAAAGGTTGCCTCCAGCCTAGTGAAAATTTTTGCAGAACCACAGCATCCTTAAGTTTGGAAGGGATGTCTGGAGCCTGCCTCGTCCTACTCAGAGCAGGGTGGCTAACTCAGGTTGCTCAAGACTGTGTTCAGCTGAGTTTTGAGTATCTCCAAAGATTGAGATGGCACAACTTCTCTGGTGTATCATTTAGTGTAAGTTAAGCTTAGTTGACAATGCTAATAGCATATAAACATTAGTCTCAACACCGTCTTTTGGTTCATAAGTGCAATAGCTGGGCCAGCCATTGCGATGTTCAACCACCCTCAAAGTAGTAAAGCTTTCTTCTGATGTTTAATTGGATTTTTTTTTTTATTTTTAAATTGATGTTTCAGTTTGTGTCCATTGTCTCTCGTCTGGTTAGTGGGCACCACTAGGAAAAGCCTAGCTCTGTATTTTCATTCTCCATTGCCAGGAGGTAAACTCATAAAATCTCACAATGTTATGTCAAATAATGTCATTACCTAAATCTTAGCTTGGTTTAAAATCTGACATATTAAGAGTAATCACAACAGTTGATGGTTCTAGACAGTGTAAGATGTTTTGCAGCTCACAGTAGCTTTTACCATGACCTTATAAAAGTCTTTTTAAAAGTTAAATAAATTAAAGCAATCACTTGTTCTTTCTGCCACTTGTTTATGCATCCCTGATAAATTATAATAACTAAATATTTGCTCCTTATAACATCCTGACCTTCTCTCTGTTTTCTTTATTACATAAATAAGAAAAATGCATCAGAAAAGCTTTCGGGGTTTTTTTTTTCTGTAATTATGTCTCTCCATTCAAAAGATCCAGAACTTCACACTAGCATTTAGCACTCCATCACAACCTCAGGGGTCACTGCCATCATCTTGCTTCTTCTGCTGACACCTACACCATTACCCAGATGCTGCAGGACCCAAAGTCTCTGTAAGCCACAGTTGCAATCTCACAATGTTTTGTGTGGTGTGGCTCAGTCATCACGGGGAAAGATGTCTCCTGCTTTCTTTGACCTTTTCACATTCTCAGAGCACTTCCTTCGAGGAAGGACTTTCAGGGAAAGGAGAAGGAAGTTTTAATTGTCCCCCTCCAGGGTGGCTGGCCCTCCTTACACTTCTTGGATCTTGATAACCTCAGTCTTACCATTCCTTATCAGTTCTGACCTCCTCTGTCACTTGTCCATTTTTAGAGGCAGGTTTTTCCTTCTGTTTTTTCACATCAGTATCTAAAAGTTAGCATGTGCAATCACAACTGACAAAAGCCATTGCCCAAATGCTGACCACAGAATGTGACTGAGTGGTGGTGGAGGGGGAGCAACAGGAGGAGGAGGAGGAGGAGGGGGAGACCACGTAGCAATTGATAGTGTATATAAAAATGCATTTTCTTTGCTGTTTCCCAGAACAAACCCATTCAGGTAAAAGAATAAGGTCCCCTACTACACCCAGCTGAGAAGCAGATCCACCAAAGCAGCTGCAGAGTGGAGAATGGGGCAGAATTCATACAAGACAACTTTTTCCTCTTACTTTGTCCTGCACTTTTTCTCCATAAGTCTTTTTTTTGAATCTTTAAAGAGGGTCGAACCCTGGAATTAGAACTAGGAAATAATGACAACAGTCCTAGAATCTTCCTATCTCCCGACTTAGGGGGTGGGAGCTTTTCCAAAACTGAAGGTACCATGGTGGAGCCCTTTGCTTCATCCATAGGAAAATTCAACTGGTAAGATTGGCACAGAGTCTGGAGACAGCACTGAAACTGGTATTTCTTACCTTGTGAGGTCCCTAATTGAGAAGGTCCTGTGTTTTATGCACCTGTTTTCTCCGGAAAAGCATGGTTTTCCTCTATGGCTGTTGGCAAGAACTCTTCCATAACGAGCCAATCTGATAAAGAACTCTTATATAACAATGTCGTATTTAAGCAGTCTGAGGTGCTGGGTTGTCCTTGCTATTCAGGTGGGACAGGTTCTCTGCAACTTCTTACATAAATCTCTGGGCTTTGATGACAGCCACAAAATTCTCTTTTACTCGCTTCCTAAATCCTCTTCTAAACTGAATGACAAGCCCTGAACCAGTTCCTGAAATGCTTCTTGTTTCTTGAATCTACCCCAGCAAGCAGTTGGGGTCTGAAATCTGTCTGAAATCCCATCTAAAATGCTCTCTATTTCTCCTAGCACATGTGGCTTAGAAACACAAAATTAGGCAGAAGTGCCCTAGGCTGAGGGCAGTGAAGAGACTCAGGAGAAGCCAGCTTTTTTTTTTTTTTGTGAAACTGCTTTAGTCTACAGACTCTTCAACATCCACAGTGCCCTGGGAGCTGTGGTCATCACTAGAGAAATCCCCACTCCAGGTGCCTCTGCAGTAAAAGAGGAATGATGACTTAATCCTTTGGTTCAAAAGGTGGAACATGTTTTCGCTCCAGCAGTTCTAGATCTGTCTTTACATCTTCCCACAAATCTGTGAAGAATTTTTTCTTTTCAGTATCTCTCAATTAAGTAGCAATACCACACTCATTAATAAAGATACCAACCCACTGGTAAATCATATAGTAGCAGCATTGCTACTTACCAGAAAGAACAGCAGGATAACCCTCCACAACGTGCTTGCACAGACTTGCACAGACTGTGATTATAAACCTAATTTTGGGCATCTATCACCCAAGAAATATCTGGTGGGGTGACAACTCTTACCTACCTGAAAAAAGTGCTCTGTTATTGCTGACAAACAGATCTCTTTTGAGCCCATTGCCTTATTAGCCACTCCTGCCAAATGTTGAATACCACTTTAACAAGCTTTAAAACACCTTTCTGGCTAATCTCCATTACAGAAACATGCCTGGAAATACATTCATTCTCAATTTGTTCCCTTTCATCGTTCTTTTGCCTTTTTCTAATGAAGAACAGTCAGAAGAACAGGTAACGAATCCACATGGGCTGGCATGTCTGAGCTGACAGCTCATTAAGGATATAAACTGAAGAATCCTCCATGGGCTGATGTTCATGCATTGGCTCATATTGTTTAGTAGCCCCTGATAGAGTTCACCCTAGACACTGCAGTTGTGAATTCCCCGAACTTTCCATTTTTCCTTAAGGATTCCACACCCTGGCTAGAAGACAGTTCTTTCTGTACACATTCTCAAACAAACTGCTGGTGAACCACCTGGCATGCCACAAACTCATTTCCAGCATGAAAATCTGGAGAGAGCAGTATCATAACATGCAAAGGTTAATCAAAGTATCTCACTTATATATGATGGGTAAAGTGAGAGCTGATTTCAAGTAGCTTTTCTGTCCCTTCACTAATGAATCTGGTTGGTCTGTGCCAATGATTTCTGTTTTCATTACTTTGCTTTCCAATTCTGTTTTGAAGTCACATGACTGCTACACATAAACTAAATCAATACATGAAATAAATATCCTCATTATAATTAAAATATGTAGACCTTAATACTTCCTATCCAATCTCAGACCAACAGCTCAACTGGTTGCTAAATCTATTCATGAAAGATTTCAAAATAGGGTAAAACTGGTATTCTGTTATAAGGAAATGACCAAAAATAACCATTCCCAAGTATAATTTCAAGTCATAGTTTATGGAAATAATCAAGACAAAATAATGCTTGATTGTACATACACTAATTATAAATAAACTGTGAAATAAGCTTCTATAAAGTTTGAGGGTTATTATATTGTTTTGAATTTTTCCCCCCCACAGGTGGTTTTAACAATATTTTGGCACCATAGATAAGTAATAAATCATGGGGTTTCCGTGGTAGCCAAGTAAGCTGAGTATCACATCTGCTGTCTCTGAACTTCCAATGGATTTTAAACCTTATTTAGCCATTCTTTTAAAGCTACTGGCTGTCTGATCCATATCTCCTCCCTACTTTAAGAACATGTTGTAGCCAGTGACAGATATTATTAAGAAATAAAGAAATCATGTCATATTTTATTTCAGTCTGTAATTTTTTGTTTGTTTGTTTGTTTGTTTTTGTTTTAGATTTTTCAGTTAGATTCTATCTGAGCTGCTGCTCTATTTGAGCTGTTGAATATGTCTGTAAATAACCTGGTAAAGTGGAGAACTGAGCAGTAAGCTGACAAAGTCTATTGATGACAGTAAGTTTTTCAAGGTGGCATCACATACAGAATTGCAAATATGTTTTAAAAACTGAGCATCTGAGATGTAAAAAGTCAAGTTCAACTGAGTGCTGATAAGTGTCAAGTGATGCACTTCCCCACAGGTGGGAGAGAAAACAATAATAATTTCACATGTGAAATGTTGGGTAGTCGACATTTGCCTAAACATTTGCCCCAAGACCTTAAGGAATGTTCGGTGAAAACATCAGCTTAGCACTCAGAGGTGATAAAAAATGCAAATCAAAGTTTACAGATTACAGACTGTAAGGAAAGATAATATGAAAGATCACAGAAATATTCTATTGTATAAATCCATGGCACACCTACATCATGAGTACATCATATAACTGTGTGACCTAATGTAAAAATAAATACCTCAGAATGATTCAGTTAAGGGCATCAAGTCAAACTTTCATAAGAGGAATAATTAATTAAACTAGGAGTTCTCATTCTTCAGAAAAGACAGTTAGGAAATATTGAAAAAGGGATTCACAAATGCATGGAGCTTGGAAAGGCTGAGAAATTTCTTTTTTAACTTATTGTGTCTTTTGTATCAGAAGAACAAGGGAGCATCAACTAAGGATATAAGACTCAGTTTCAAAAGAAGGCCCAAAAGGACGTTCTCTGTGCTGCTGCAGCAGAGGTGTCAAACTCCTTGTCTTAGGATTCTGTGGACTTCATTGGATTCAGGATGAGGTCTTCAGTTGAAAGCAGTCCATTAAATGCATAAATGAAGATTTGGCCCAGCTTCTGTTGCTGTTGTTGGAATGTAATTTATTTCTATCCCAAGTAATTGGAAATTGTGTGATACTGTGGGATTCAATTTGATCAACCAGATAATCAGAAATTATTTCTGATTGCAGTTTAAGAAATTATGACAGCATTATAATACTTTTAAACCCTTTTTATCAATTTTATAAATTATTTTCTTTTAAAATTATATATAACCAACACTACTGCTTAATGGACACACATTTAAATGCTATCATGCATTTGTATTAGAAAAGGGAAAGCTAAAGAACTGCAGCTGGCACTGGAAGGGAAGGCTTTGGGGTTTTTGGCAGTTTTTAGTTCCCATGAGAACAGGTTGTGTCCACAGCTAGAGAAGACCATTTGGGAAATGTCTGTCTCCTGCTAAATGAAGTTTAATTGTATTAAACATTTAGGTTACATCTCCAGGGAACACATGAGAGCAAAAATGGTATCAAGAAAACTTTTGGGAGGAAATACCTATTTTAAACAAATCAAAATATTCATAACAAAAACATTCTTGAAAATCCAGAATTTTGTTATAATTAATTTTAACAGCACAAGTAACACTTGTTGTAACTGTTAATATTCTTACCTTGTTAATCATTTTAGGTATTTGAATTTATTTTTCCTTCTGGTCGGTTAAAAACTGGAGTATTTTAAATCACAAAAATGTTTTAAATGCTTGTCTATGTTTATAGATATAAATACTTTTAAAATATTCTTCATGTATTGATATTTTATTTCTATCTTTCATCATAAGACTGTTTTAGATAATTTTAGTTTTAATTTTTCAGGAAATAAAATAAATTTGTCAAGACCAGAAAATTAAAACTGCTCATTTAGAGCCTATGTAATGCCTATGACATTTCTTGACTACTAGATATTGGCCTCTGTGTTCCACTTTATTGAGATGTGTTAAATGGAGAATTTATGGAGTTAGTGATATTTTTCTGCTGACTGCCACCTCCTCGTTCTGCACTGCAGCACATTGATCCTTCCATCCCCAGCTTAGCCTTGCCACTTCAGCCTGACCTCGCATCCTGTTCTTCTTGTGTGCAGGAACAGCACACGTGCTGAAATGGGATCCTTTCACACCATGAATATGGAAGGGGATTTGCTTCTTAATGCTAATCATAGTTACTAAAATAGTCCAGAAGGCTATGCTCTCTATGTTAATCTTGCAAAGACATTCATAGGACACCTGTTCTGGATTAGACTGCTAGACTGATTTTGCAACACAGTAGTTGCAAAAAATGCTTACAGACCATATATAGACATTTGCAAAGGTTAAACACAGGCCATGTTTGGCAAAAATATAATTCCAAAAACCTCTGTCCAAGGGAGATCTGTACACTGAGACCTGTGGGTTAGCTGAAGTCTTTTTCCCTGGTCATTTGCAGATTTGTCAAAGGAGAAGTTCATCTGATTTTGCTGTACAAAAGGTTCAGAAATATTTTTGATTTATAAACATGGATTCATTTCTTAGGTGCTTTGCCAGTGGTAGAGAGTAGTTAAGTAGCTGTGATGTTCTCTTTCTGTCTAGCTGTTGATCTCTCTTTCTCTGTGTGTGTGCATTACAGGCCTAGTGTAACTTCCAGATGAAACATAATTCATATCAGCATATCCCAACATAGTATTATTTTATGACTGTATCATTGGAAAGTGGCACAATGGTTAGTGATTTCAAATATGCCTGTGGCCATTCCCAGTTTTGTCAGCTTTCATGATTGTTATATTTTATGAAATCTCTTTCTCACCGTTCAAAAGTTTAGAGATATTATAGCTGGAGAATCCCACATACATTGAATAGTCTGGCAGTTCTAGGAGAGCAAAAACATTTTGATTGAGATATGATCTAGCTTTTCAATTTACACTAAGTAAAACAATATAAAAATATTTAATTTTAATTTGTTCCATATGCCACTGATGAAAACAATGTAATAGGTTTTCCCATATGAGTTTATAAAAACATCCAAAGGCTCAGATGCTTCATAATTTTCAGCTTTCAGATAATATGTAGTAGGTTAGCAGGATTGATTCAAGTATGTATGATAGAAATTGATAATAACATTAAATAATATTTAAGTTTACAAAAACATTCTTTTAGAAATCATAAACTATCTGCCTAATATTTCATCATTAATTCTGGCCAACTTTTAATTTATTTATAACATGAAGTACACAATATTCCAGAGACTTAGGTTTCTGGAAAAGATGTATGAATGATAAAAGAGTGTATCATTTAAACACTTTTGTTAGAGAACTCAACCTCTAATTTGCATGTGTTGCAGTTTTTCTGGATTTTTGAAAGCAGAGTTTTCTTATAAAAGTACAAATTGTTGCAGATAACAGATTATCATGTGCTGCTGAACTGGTTGCATTGAAGAAATAATCTGTAGACCAGATCATAGATAAGGGCATAAACATTATTAATTTTACTAGATAGGCTATATAGACATTGTAAAAGTTAAACACAGACCATGTTTGGCAAAAATATCATTCCAAAAACTCTGTCCAAGGAGATTTGTGCATTGAGGCCTGTGGGTTAGCTTAAGTCTTTTTCCCTGGTCATTTGCAGATTTGTCAAAGGAGAATTTTATCTGCTTTATTATATTTGAAAAGAAGTGTTCTTTCTAGGGAAAAAAAAAATTAAAAAATTAAAGGAGGAGGAGATTTTTCTAAAGTTATTCGACCTTTAATTAATCTGATTTGCTTATTTTAATGTTGAAGTGTAACAGGAAAACAACTAATTAAAAATAAAATAGTTCAACGGAATGCAAATCTTTGGCTTTAGAAGTGTTGCTGTAGAGTGCCTGTTATTTGATGTGTTTCTCCAGGTGAAATCCAGTGGGTTACATTTCTAAATGACGGGCTCCTACATAAATTTCTTTCAAACTTTTTTATCCTCAACAAGAAGAACAATTTTATGCAGACCAAATTATAGCTTTAGTGGCATCTTAGTGATTTCACTGAGTTATGGTAGTGCAGGAGAACATGTGGCTATATAATTAGAAATTAACAGCTCTTCTGACAATGTACAAATAAGATGATGTTCCTTTTTTATACCTGTCTTGATCTTGTGAGGGTCAAATGAGAGAGGCAAAAAAAAAAATCTATTTAAATTAATAGAGATAATTTTAAGCAAACGTCTATGCACAAGCTGATCTGTCAAATATAAATGCATACTTTATTCCTAATCAATTTGAATAGCAGATTTTTACCTAGGCATAACTCTCAGCGTAGACTACGTTATGCCTACAGAAATTACATATCAGCTTCAGCATCATGTCTTAACTAGAACTCTCTGTGTAGTCATACAGAAATTAGCAGAGGGAAAAGGGGTGGAAGCTGGTAGGAAGAGTGAATGGGACGGAAATTCAACTTTGTTCTCACATGTATGTCCGTATTCATTAAAGTATATTATCTTTTGTTGACATTTAACAAAAGTTGAGCTTTTCCCCTGAGAGTGAAAAAGAAACAAAAGATAAATTTGTCTATCACTTTTTTGGGATAGTGAAATTCAGGTCATGACACTCCATTTATACTACTCTCAAGACACAGTGTCATGAGGATTATAT
>JAWWLV010000121.1:76884093-76908314 GCA_035041135.1 Platyrinchus mystaceus | reverse complement strand
ATCTGTAAAAATTTTAATAAACTTTCAGATTATTAAAGATATAATGCTTTAAAAATATTTTGTCCTTTTTTTAATGAGTATATTTTATGTTTCTATGGGATTTTTCAGCTTGAAAGGGATCTCATCTGTTTTTATTTGCATTTAAAAACAAATTTAAAACTTTGCTTCATTGAATCAACTGAGATGTGTCACCATTGCCTGGGTTCACAATCAGACCTTTATTCGTGGAGAAAAAAACCCAAAACCACAAACTAAAAACCAACAATCAAGAAAACCCTCCAAACTCAAAAGTATTCATATCAGCTATAGAGAGACTAGTTCTTATTATTCTTATTGTTGTTTCTACATTTGAAAATGTGTTCAGTGTTGAGTCATAAAGTCTAATTATTCTCAGTGGCTAAAGGCATTCAGTGTTGTCCTTTATAAAGTAAATAAGAGTACATTTACAAGTTAGATTTTAGCATTTCTGAATATTTCAAATCTTCTTTGGTATTTAGAACTCACATTTTTATTGAATAATGAGATGCTTTGCACAGTTTATTTTGTTTTGTTTCAGAATTCATATTTATGAACTATATGTTTGGAAGCAAGTGGATTTTGTTAGTCTGAGAAACAAAAGATTCCAATTTTAGGCACATTTTTCCTGCAACAGCAGCTGGAGATCATGAAGAAAATGCATTCCTTGATGTATGAAGCAAAAGACAAATAAGTAACGGCATCAATTGTATTGACTGCAACAATGTTTCCCATGAATACACTTTGTTCATCTGTCTCTGCTTTGACCATAGAAGATTCATTCTTTATAATAAATGAAACCAGTGATTTTCTAGACAAAGATGGGTATTTCTCCATTAAGGTATCTTTTGATGCATTATACTTCATCTCCCATAATCCATCCTTTTTTTTTTTTCCCAAATAGTTACTCCACAAAAATCATAGGGCTCTGTGCAAGAAATCGATAATTAATATAAAGTGTTTACAAATATTTCTAGTTGAGAAAATAATTTCTTTCCAAGTCTAGTCCTTAATAGCTAATTAGATTTTTTAATAGCACTGGTTACCATCATGGGGATTATGTATGAAAACTCTTCCATCAGCAAAATTAAAGTATAAAGCATTTAATATAGTGTTTTGTTTTGTTTGGTTTAGTTTTATGCTTCACTGGTTGCTTTTTCTCTTACTTTTAAAAATACAGGCAGACACTTTCTTTAAAGGCAGTATGTTAACCATTTCCACACTGCAAATTTAACAGATAAATGTCAGCTTGGGCAGTTTTAATTGGAGTTAAGAAAATTTAAATTTGCAGCATCCCAGACATTTACCTCACAAGCTTGTTAAAGAATCATAACAATGAGAGATTTTTAACATAATCCTTGAAAAACAACTCTTAAAACAACTCAGAATAAATGTTCAAGACCATCAGGGAAATGGGGTCCATTTGATTTTTGTTCCATTGCTTTCTACATGTTTTCAAAACCTGTTCAAACTGGTACCTTTAGCTGTTTGCAATATCTATGTGTTTCTAGTGAGGCCTGAATCTGTCTTATATAGAGAATCCGATTATACAAATCATGTGATAGCTAAGGGATGCATTTTTCAATAAAAAGGTGTGTTCCCTCTCCTGCAATACTTTAAAGTTCTTTCTTCTGCTCTGTTCTTGAAGGCGAACAGGAGATTTCTGGTTAGTGTACAGAAAAAAAGTGTCAGCAATTTTCTTTAATGTAAATGATCAGATATTGGTCTCTGAGGTTTGGTGACTTCATTTCTTAATGAAAACAACAACAAACAGCTGGATTGATATCTTCTCTGACTGGATGCATTTAAGTCTAAGAGTGAGGTTTATATGTCAGGCTGTTTTCAGGACTTACTTTTGACTTTTGTTTGAAGTTTGTTAGCTTTTTTTAATGTTAGTAATTAAACATCAAGTTGTCATTTTTGGGTATGGTCCCTGTGCAGGGCTCGGAGTTGGACTCCATGATCCTTGTGTGTCCCTTCTAACTTGGCATATTCTATGTTTCTGTGATTCTGTGATTTTTCTATACTTTCTATTGCAGGGAAAACATCCATACATTTTACAGTTTCTTGACCTTTCTATTTGTTAGTCTTATGAGCATTTCTGACAAGGTACCTGTTTGCTAAAATAACTGTTGAAAATGAACACAAATATCCTGCTTATGGATTAATTTCTGTTTTGTCATTTCCTACCTGTACATTATAAATACATTTGATATTTATTACATTTCTAAAATACAAGGTCTTAGAACTATCTATTTTAAAATGTAAAAATTGAAATTTGGGAAATATGTTTTCAAATTTAAGAATGAAAAAGAGTATCTAAAAATATAAGCAGACAGCAGACTTGAAGTTTAAAAGAAGCAGAGATTAAGAAATCATAAAAAGAATATTTTGAAAGTTTCATAATTTTTAGGGGTCTTGCACATAATTGAATTTGATCCTTTGTAATGCAAAGAACATGTGTTAGGGATACTTTTCTTCTTCACTTCCTCTGCCAGTAATTTTTCCTCCTTTGCACAATTATCTCACATATTTATTTCCTGTATGAGACAGATCTACACCAGAGTGCAACCCACCACCCACAGTTAAGCAGAAGTATAATGTCACAAGAAAATAAAGAAATGTGTCCTGTATCAACTGCTTTCCTTTGAATGAAAAAAAGAAATATGTTGCCAACCTTTCAGCTTGACAAGTTATGTATAAACCACAGAACAAATTCCTATTTATTTATTTTAATTCGTAAGCCATCAGGATGATTAAATTTATATATACAAATTATATAATGAAAAGAAGAAAAAAGCTGGTTGAAAAGATGGATGTAATTACTTCAGTGCTCTTTCTAATTGTCTCCAGACAGAATATCCTCATCTCACACCACTTAGACAAAATATAATGCTTTAGATGTGGAGATATGCTTATTATTTGCCTTTTCTAGAACACTTGACAAAACAGTAGGTATATGTTGAGTTCTTTTTGATGTTGTTTTTCTCCACATTTCCATGAATGATAGGCTTCCTTTCCTAAATTATATTTTATCTGTGAGGTAACAAACGTACTGAATGTAAGAATAGCCATACTGTGTCAGTCCAGTGGTCAGTCTTGTCCTATATTTTATAAACGAATATGACCAGGAGTGCATGATAAGGTAGACAGCATAACAAACAAAGGCTGTGTAGAACTATCCTGTGTAGAATTATCCAGGAACACTTCCTTGTCTGGGGATTGCAACCAGTAAACTTTTCCAGACAGTATTCACAGCTGGTATCTACTGAAGATTTCCTGCAGAAGACTCAAGCTTTTCAGTGCTCCTATCTTATGATGAAGACAATCATCCTCCTCAGAGGCCCATTTATCTCCATTGATGCCACAGAAATGCTTGAGTGCTGGGCTTAAGCATAAATAGCTAACTTCCAGTTACCTATGTTACGCTGAATGAGCTACATTATTGGTGCACTAATCTGTATTTAGAAGCAGTCTGATATGGTCTTATTATAATTGTTTTTTCTTCATAAGATATCAAAATTACAAATGAAAGTTACAAAATATTTTAATGTATTCTAACTTACCTTTAGAACTATGAAACATTTACTTGCCTAAACTTGACTACAAATGTACTTGGTGTATTATCATAAACATTGTGCAAGCGATTGACAGCTTATACAGACACACACAAAAAAGAGAGAGGTAATCTGTTCTGTAAAATCCACCTGGCATACTGATGCTGTAGTACTGGAAACAGCAGAAACTCAAGCAGGTGTAGTGTCACACAGTTGGGCCATGCACCATTAACAGCTAGAGCTAAACAATGATATATTTGCATATCTTTGGATCTGAGTCTGAATCTGCAAGTCAGAAAGATGATTTAGCCCGACACTTTCTTCATGCTCAGGCAGGCATGCTGCTTCTTTCTGAACGCCCTGTGTACTGTGCTGTAACCCTGGGAGAAGCTTTCTCAACCTCTCTACACTTCAAGGCTAAATATAATTATAGGATACCTTTCTGATGGCTTGGCTAAAATCAGCATTAGGGCTGGTTTTAACAGAAAGACCTGCAATAATTTGCAAGAAACATGTCTCTTCATTTATTTGCATAAATTGATTTGAATAGATTTTCAAATTAAACTAGTTTTCATGCAAATGAAATAATATTTTTGTTTTAAAATAAAAAAGACACATTTTCATGTCTTCATTTTCAATTGCTGCAAAAACATATTTTGACATAAATACACCAAATTTCAACAATGGAAAGCTATTTTTAAAAAGTCAACTCTAAAAAATATCAGTCAGATGTAACTACAAGTCAAAAATACTTTACGTTTCCTGAGAAAATAACTTTAAAGTTATTCTTATCCTTATATCATGGTCCTTTCAGTTCAAATTTCCTTGTTTCTTTCATTTGGTAGAACTATTGATTCATCTAGAAAACGAGTAGACCAGATTATAATATATTCACTCATGCTCAGTAGGTGCTTAATGCATAGATAACGTTACTGAAGTCAGTAAGATAACTCAGAGAAAAAAATTACCCAACTTTATTGTAAAGTTTTTACTATCAAATAAACTACACTCCTCTGGTTTCTGGAAAACTGTACAGACAATTTCTTTTTACATAGTGTTCTGGACTGCATTTTGCCTGCACTTTGCAGTTCTCCAATTTAGGGTTTCTTGATATGAACTAAGTCTCCTGTTACAAACGTGTTTTGTCACTTGAACTTGTCAGTGTGAATTTTATATGCATTTCTTTCTGAAAACAATATTTTTTTCTTTGTAAAGAAGGAAAGTCTTCTGATGATTGCACGCATATCACCTTCATTTGTCTTTTTCCCAATGCAGAGGTCATCTGCAATTTCATTATAGTTCCCAACTGAGTGCATTTTTTAGATCACAGAATCACAGAGTAATCCAGGCTGAAAGCAAGCTCAAAGCCACCTAATCCAACCCCTTGCTCAAAGTGGGTCTGGTCAGATCAGGTTGCTCAAGGCTGTGCTTGGTCAAGTCTGTTTTCTGCAAAGAAAGAGAGATAAGAATTTTGTATCCTCTTCTGCATTGCTGCAGGTTATCTTAATGATACCTCCAATGAAGTGAAAATAAGCTTGGGAGAAGTTACACAGACATTCAGGGCAGCTGCTGAAACGTAGTACATTGCTCCTCATTCGTTATTCATTAATGCCAAAACTAGCCAGATACATTAACTTCTGAAAGTGTTTAACTGTCTAGTGACTCATTTCAGCACCATCACAATAAATCAAAGTCTCCAAAAGATGAACAATAGAGACAAGCTCAAACCAGGAACAAAGGAAATGAGAACAGCGAGAAAATATCTTCCAGTAAATGACTGAGACTTTATTCTTGAATGCATATGCTATCGAAGTGGCACAAAACCTTTGAACTGTATCCCTAAAAAAGATACCATTCCATCAGTGATTAATATCTACTGCCTCTGTTATAGAAAGAAAACTGTGACCGTATTTTTAAGAACAAGAAAGCCCCAGTGGCCATATGCCTTGGTTTCCTTAACATGACAGTAATTTTCTTCAGGCTTGAAAAAAGGAATAAACTCTTTTTTTTTTTTTTTTTCTTTCCTCTGAGTTTTCAGACAAATGACCAGTGTGTATGCACAGTTTACCTGCATGTGTGCTATACAGCTCACTTGAATATGCCCAGTGGAGGTAATGTGTTCCAGATGCATTAGGCTTACTATGCCTGTGCTGCATGCCACATGCTCCCACATTTCATTTGTAGATTGTGTGCCCGGAAGTACAGGAACACTAGGCATAAAACAGAATTCTGCTTAAAAGACTTTAAAGTAATATTCCTTGAGGCTTTTTGACAGCTTTTTGTATGGATCTCAGTGCTTCATATAACAAAAGGGTCAATCTGATTCTTCATACATGATAGAATCATAGAATATACATTGCTGGAAGGGACCCATCAGCATCATAGACTCCAACCCCTGGCCCTGCACAGGACACTCCAAGAAGCACACCATGTGCATGAGAGCAGTGTCCATATACTTCTTGAACTCTCTCAGGCTTGGTGCTGTGACCACGTCTCCAAGGAGCCTATTCCAGTGCTCAATCCCTCTCTGGGTGACAAACCTTTTCCTGACATCCAACCTAAAACTGCCCCAACACAGCTTCATGCCATTTCCTTGAGTCTGGTAGCATGGTAGCATGCTCTTCATTTAAATAAGTATTTTATGTTATTGTTTGCTGTAGGTTTCAAGGTTTTCTGTAAGTTTAACATATAGCACATGGAGTCTTCCAGACAACTAGAGAATCTTCACAAACTAAAGGGCGAACAGCCCAAGGGCAGTATCTGCATCAGATCACCCTTAATTCACAAAAGGTTCTTCTATGGGAAACCCAGCACATGTGGTTTGGGATATAAGGATAACAAGGAGCAGATCCATCTCATGTTGCCATGGGAATACTTTTTGCTATATGTCTGGAGAGTGTAGAAGTATTCATGAGTCATCTCTATAAACCACATAATTAAAATAGGGAGAAATAGGACTAATTGCATGTTTTCTGCAGAAAAACGCTCACTATCTATATACAGATAATTTCAAAATATCTGAAAGAAATTACCTTTGATTTACTGCAAAAAGAGCTCAACACATTTCTTTTAAGAGATTTTTAAATAATACATGTTTCAAAACAAGACAGTGCCAAAAAAAGAAAAAAATACCTCCCAAGTGTTCTGCTGTGGTCTCTTTTCTTTGGTTTCCCATTCTTTTTTTGTTATAGGAAGCAGTCAACACATGAAATAGTCAACATGGATTTATGGAAGGAAAATCATGCTTTACTAACCAGAGCACCTTCAGTAATGATATGATTCCCTGCTAGGTGGATTCTGCCTATGTTGACTCTTGTAAATTTTTCAACATTGCCTTATCATCATATACAAGTTACTAAATATATACTAGATAAGAGGACAGTGATGTGGATCTATAACTGGGTAAAATTCTGGGTTCAGAAGGTTGTGATCAGTGGCATGAAGTCCAGGTGCAGGTAAGTCATTATTAGTGTGCCTCAGGGAGTGACAGGGCAGAAAATACTTGTTAATACTTATTAAACTAATGAAAATAAGTTTGGGTGAATACAGTGAAATTATTCATGAAGTATTGTTCATGAAACCACAGATCCAATAGAGCAACTCAGACAATTTCCATGCATGAAGTTTGACAAAAGAATAAAAAAAAATGTTATTCAGTATTATTACTCTCAGAATTGATTCAAGCAGTTGTAAATAAAGACAGAGATAAACCTTTTAAATCTCATATGGCTAGGGGAAAGCATGATCTGAAAAAATAAGATTTGAAATATACTTTTCAGTATTTGCATCCTGAAGTGCAATATTTTGACATTTCTCCCTCTTCCTACCCAATAACCCCTAAAGGTCAATCAAGGTTATGGATTAAATGCTATTGGAATGGGTCAAAAAGAAATACTGTGGGACTTACAGATGAAAGGATTATAGGAGACTAAATTAAGTCGACAAAAATGAAAATATAATTTAGTCCATATTCCTTGTTTATGTATTTGGCACGTTTTAACATTCTTTGAGGGATATATAAGAGATATGTTATGAGTTAAAAAGGAAAGCCAAGAATAATGTTAATTATATTAAAGGGACAGAAAAAAAATGTGATCATAGGAACAGTAAGCTACACAATAACCTCACTCAAGAGGAAAGAATGCACACAGGTAGAACCTATTGAAAAAAATCCATAATCACAGTTCAGATACAAAAAACTTACAAATAGCTGTTATAGTGTCTACAGCACACTTTTTTGCTGCATAAATAAGCTGCGAAAGATGATGTCTGGTAGTGAGAAGCTCTCAAGTTTCCTCTTACCCAAACTGTTCTCTCAGAGAGTTTAGCATTGTTTTTCCTTAGGAATTAAATATTTCACTTTAAGCCCTTCAGAGAGGTACCTCTGTGATATCACCCTAGGTCTGATATTTTAAAATTCCCACTCCTCCTCTGTGACCCTCAATTACTCTTCCTCTGGTGTGTGTAAGGTGCATTTACACACCTGTGAAGGAGGATGATGAAGAGTTGCTACTGTTGCATGTAGCACCATCTATCCATATGTTCTCTAGAGGAGAAAGATCACATGCCCACTCATGTTAAGTTATTATTTAGATATTATGCCTCTGTCCCCTAGATAAACCTCTGCGTTAGTGCAAACTTAACCTCTCTCCTCCGGAGAAAAGAAGTTTCTTGCCTCTTCCATGACTTTCATGTCAGATTAATTGCAATTTTATTATTTTTTTTTTTTTTTGGCAGGGGAGAAGATGGTGGAGAAGAGTAAGAAGAACAGCTTGTCTTCATTACAGAGTCTTCTGTAATGATGCTCAGTACTATTGCAATTAAAGTCTTACCAATGTGAGTATGAAGAACTATGTCTTTCTCTAGGGTATTTTTATGTCTCTCTATCTCTTAATGCACTTTAACAGTATTCACTGTAAAACAAAAATACAGGACAAAAATTGAACTTTTAAAAAGTACTAACAAACACTTTGTAGCCAAGTGTTAAAGATGATGTATTATATCATGGGAGTCTAACCTAACATCATGGGAGTCCTACTACCTCTGCTAAAGGTAGTAGGAGAATCCCCACAGTAACAATGATATCAGTCGAATCTTCAGCTAGACAGAAATATATTCTCATAAAACTGATGTGAACAAGGGGAAAATTTGAGACAGCAAGTAACTTCTGATGATAGTCAATTACTTGACTTCCCTGATTTATCCCAGCTTAGCTGTAAAGTCAGTTTACAGTCAAACCACAGTATCTTACATCAGCAGAGTAACAGTTCTAAATGTTAGTAAAACATAGATCTTTAAGACTATCAGTATTAGGATGCTTCAGTTTAGTGAAAAACTCATACACTATTAAGAGTCATGTCTAGGATTATATTCTTTTACCAATCAATAGTTGGTTTTAAGATTTGATATCACAGCATCTGCACTGTGTCACCCTAATTTCCTAAGTAACATAATGGCACAGTCTGTTAGTGATACTGGCACTGCAGCACTAATCTGCAGTCTTTGCTTCACAGCATTATATAAAAAAATTTGTCCTTCAGCAAATTAATTCCATTACATGCACATTAGTTCACAGTTACTACAGTGCGTATGGTAGCATACTATCTAGTCTTGGGATTTGTGTCTGTAACAGAGGTCAGAAACTAATATATATTTTAAAAGAACTTCAAAAATCCCTGTAAATTTGAATCCAAGGGATCAGTGACCTTTTTCTACTTGATGTTTCTTCCTTGTCCTATCTTCTCCCAGAAAAAGGTCTTGGATGGAGAATAGTAACATCAGTTAAAGTTATCTCCTCAAAAAAGCACAGGGGATGAAAATAAGTAAATCCCTATGTTCCTTATAAGTTAGTGGATTATAACAGACATTTTGGACTAGAAAACCAGAGATGAAATAGATTTAGTTTAGACCTTGGACAATGTGTTGCTATTTCAAGCCTGTTTGGAAACGGACACACAATTTTGTAAATGTTCAGAGAAAAGTGCTTTGAAAACAAGTACATGAGAGAAATCATCTCAGGTACTTTTAGTCTTTCAAGATGAAGTAAATCCCCTCACCAAACCATACAAGTTTGCCTGTATCTTAAGCAACTTAAGCAACACCTTTTTCTACTGACCTGAAAGCCCAGAGTTTAGCAAAGCAGGTTAACATCTAGCCTCGCAGTTTAGCTATGTGAATGTCTATCCTGGTCTTGTGAACTGCAGAGATGTTAGCCAGTTGCCAAACTTTGCTCCTTCACTGAAGTTAAATATTAAGTTTCTTTTCCTGTTCTGGTCTTACCATTTTCCTAATTTTACCTCAAAACATGAGATACTCACTGATATGTATAACACTGTAGCTGCCAATTTACATAACAAAGTTAGCTTTTATTATAGGGCACAAGTTAGGTAATTACTAGGCATAGAAAAGGGTAAAGAAGTATAACACATTCATTTTCAAAATAAATCAAAACCTAAATATTATAATACTTCTATTTATCTCAAACTATGTGATCAAGCCAATCTCAATATAGCAGAGAACCCTAAACATGACTGACTTTTACAGGTTACACCAAAAGTCCTGCAGTTTATTACTGTTTTTTGTCTATATTATTCTCCTCACATGCAGTTCCCATTCCCGTTCACCAGCTATTTACATCAACCTACTTTAATCTGTTCCTGGGATTAATGATCAACGCCTGACACAGTGACTTCCCAGAATGTCTAGAGCTTTAAACATTTTTATTTTAATAAGGAGCAATACTAAGCACAATAAAGCAGAGATCTGTTGCCCTGTTTCATGCTCTGAGTCTATACAGATCTGACAAGATTTCACTTGTAACAGTAACTGTGGCAAAGTAAACTTTGGTTGTTGTGAGATAGTTGCCGTCCTAGAGAAAAATGTTACCCAGACCACAAATCTAATATACCTGTACTCAATGAGCACGTTTTGTTTCAAAGTGGCATTATATTTATTTTATTTGCATGTAAATATTTTATTTTTCTGGCATCAAAAATATTTGTAGTATATTAATTTCCTAAGCAAAACAACAGAATGTTTTTTTTATTAAATTTTTTTATTTAAAATTTATTTAATGTGTTGTCACTCTGAGCACTGAAGAAAAGCATAATGGGTTAAAGTAATAAACACACTAGACCTGAATAATGTAACTGATTCCACATTCTAAACAAATTTATACAGGTCCATGCTTCATAAATCAATTGTATCCATTCATTTTCCAACTCTGAAGTCTATTCTTAATTTCAAATGGTGTTTTCTGAGTCCTATATTTCATAACCTTTCCACAGAAATAATTCTCTCTCCATGTCCATCTTCTGTATTACTTGGCCTTTATAATTTTCTGAGATTTGTTTGCTAGTTGAATTGTTATTCACACAATAATCTCACAGACCTCTTATTTTTAAACTCTTTAGGAAGAAGTAATTGAGAATAATCAATATTGAAGTTTTGAATGTCATTGGTTGTCTTTGATTAAATGCATGAGGCATGTAGTGTATTTTGTTCCAGAAGTGAATCAGCATGACTTTTCTGTTTTGGTTCAAATAATTTTGTTTACAAATGTCTATGAATATACTTAATTTAAATGAACTCTCTGAGGGAACAATATGTTAGTAAATCCCTGTATGATAATGCTCAGAGAAGGGAATACAGAAATTTATGATTGAAAAAGAAGAGAATTTTATTTACAATTTTGAGCATGCCTTCATGGTGGTATTTTTATTATTTGCTGTGTCTAGTTTCAGCTAATGAAAAGAGATAAGCTTGTACAGCAGAATTTTGCTGGAGCTGTAGGAACTACAAGCATGGCAATTTGTCAGGAATATGACGTTTCCCATTGTCACTTGTCAAGTCAGCTTCCAGTATTATAATAGTAAATACCATTACCCAATAGTATATGAAATAATCACCAATATAAAGCTCTATTCCAATCTGTGCAAATAGATTCTGAAATATGTAATATCACATCCCAAGGCAATTCTATATTTAGCATAATAAATATTATAAGAATCCAAGGTCATTAAGAACACCCATTTAAATAGCATTAATCCTCAGTTTAAAAGTCATCATAGGTATTTTGAATCAACTTATCCTATTTTTTTGAGCTTTCAAGTCCTGGTATATCAAATTCTGACTTGAGATGTAGGAAAAAAAAGGAAGTGAGCGTACATGCAGCAATAAAAATATCTGGAAATGCTTCTGCTCTTCATTGGCACAAAGAAGCTGCTGGAAAACTTACAGATGCACAAATGTCAGAAACCATGATCTGTAGAAAATTAAGTTAGACAGCTGGCATTGACCAAGGGCTTGATCCCAGTGACTACAGTGCCAGGTCACTGAGGTAAATAAGAATTATTTGTTGTTGCCTTTTCCTCATTAAAAAAAATCTTCACAAATAAGTTTCTTTTGCCATTAGCTGACACTACAATTAGCAGAAAGCTTTGAAAAAACTTATGATATAGAGATCCTCAACATTTTCAGAGCCATATGGACATGGGTATGAGTAAAGCTGATGTTTTTTTTTTACAGGATATGTAACATTAATCTAAATGATTTCTGACATCACAGCCATTATATAATAAGATCCCTTGTCAGCAAAAGCCTAACAGCAAACTAAAAAAAACCCCAATAAACAGTCACATTTCTTCTAAATCCAATTCAAATGTTCTTTATTAGAAGCAGTTTAAAGACTGGTTTAAAAGTAACCTCATTTAACTGGAGAAGTCAACATTTGTTTAGAGCACCATGTTTCAAGAAAGCTGTGGCCCAGCTGGAGGAAACCCAGAGAGGAATAAGTAAGATCAGTAATCTAATCAGTAATCAAGATTATGAGGAAAGACAATAAGAACTGTTACTGTTTAGTCTGAAAAAGAGTATGCAGAAGGAGTATGTAGCAAGTTATCAAATATGCAAATATGGCAAAATACTGCTGCACACAAGAACAAGAAGGATTGAAAATCTGTTCTGTACATCTCAGTTGAGAATAAGACTAGAAGTACTGGGAGTAAATTGCAACTAAAGTTATTTAGTTTAGACATTGTAAAAAATTATGAAATATTAAAGAAAAAAGTAATCTCTGGAAGGTTCTGGATTACATTATTAAAGATTTTTATGAACAGATTTGACCAATAGTGGTAGGGAATAACAAGTGTAGAGTCAGAGGTCAATTTACTTCAGAGGGGAATCTGTCCCTACAGCAAAAATCTTTAAGATAAGCTGTGAAGCAAATAGTCTCCCTCTCTCTTCCTCTCTTGAAATCAGTTGCTTATTTTGCTTTAGGTATACAGTGATTTTTGACAAAATCCACCACAAGTACAGTGAGATGCAGAGGAATTTTCTATCAGTTGGAAGCTCATTTTCATTATTATCTTGTTGGATCAAGATATGCAAGGAGATAGAATTGTACTATGTATTCTTCTGGACATACTTTTTGAAATTCAATAAGAAACTCTTTTGTGATGCAGACATTTTAAGGACTTCTGCTTTGATGTCTACTCATAGACAGTAAAGACTGCATGGGTGGCTTTTAGGTGTCTTATAACTTCAGAGGTCTAAAACTGTTGTATAAGCTTGCAATGATCAATTCAAGTTCCTTTCAAATCTGTTGGACAGAAATAGTCACTTGGAACACATGGAACAATCCCTCCTGAACCAAAATGTCTAAAATATCTAGAACAGACCAGGTCAGTGCTCCTGCAAAAGTGACAATATATCTATTTATCTGTTGGTAATTCCAGGATAACCATCTTGTATTTAAGCAGGAACACTTTAAGATACCATAAATTTTCTAATGCTCTCCCTCTAAGCTTCATCCTCTGCCTCTTTTAACTACCTCCCCACCTTGTCTTCACACAGGCAAATTACTTGAATCTGAAAGTATGGTTATACAAGGTAAAATGAACAGAATGACACAAATTGAACAAACAAAAATGATGTCTGTATAAAAACAAATCTAAGTTGTTTTTTTTTTCTCAGAGGAATGTTTTTACCATTCACAGTTGTAACGTAATCATCTTTGTGGGATGCTCAAATGATCCACACGTGGGGTGGCCTAGATAATCCCAGCTTCTAGGGCAGGACTATGACTGCATAGACTGTGATGTGCACAGAACTGGCAGGAAGAGATCTGCTCCAAATCTTCCATTGAATCATAGGATCATAGAATCATAATATCATTTAAGTTGGACAAGACCTCTCAGATCACTGAGTCCAACCATTAACACTGTCAAGTGCACCACTAAACCATGTCTCTAAGCACCACATCTACATGTCTTTTAAATACCTCCATGGATAGTGACCCCACCACTTCCCTGGGCAGCCTGTCCCTGATGCTTGAAAACCCTTTCAGTGAAGAATTTTTCCTAATATCCAACCTAAACCTACAATGGTACAACCTGAGGACATGTCCTCTTGTCCTGTCACTTGTTACTTGAGAGAAGAGACTGACCTCCACCTGGCTACAACCTCCTTTCAGGTAGTTGTAGAGAGTGATAAGGTCTGCCCTGAGCCTTCTTTTCTCCAGGTTAAAGAACCCCAGCTTTCTCAGTTGTTCCTCATAAGACTTGTGCTCAAGACCCTTCACCAACTTCATTGCCCCTCATTGGACATGCTCCAGTGCTTCCATGTCCTTCTGTAATCATGTTACAGAGGAAAGTCACCTCCAGCCTAGTTATCGAGGGTATTAACCAGGAGAAGAGAAATTCTGTTGAATAGAGTAACAGAAATAGAAATATAGAAGGAGACGGCCCGAAAAATGGCATAAAGGCAGCAGGAAGAGTTGCCAGGTGGGGAAGGCTCTGTAGGGGAACCTACAGCAGTGCCAACCAGGCAGCTCCTGCTGCAGTGCCCCCATCAAGACCACCACTCCTTGGGCACATCCCTGCAGATGCCAGCAGCAGCCTATGGCTGACAGGGAGGGGACACATGTGGGGACCTTGCACACCACCGGCCAGTGCAGCAGGGAGCTACCTGGGACCTGAGGGGTGCTGGGGAAGGAGTGGTGGTGTGTGCTTCTTGGGGGTGACTCACAGAGGCTGGGAGATACATAGCTGTTTATTAATGTTGTGTAAGTATCTTGTATCATGATTTATCCACTATATTACCGATATTGATCCTGAATGTATGGTTCACTGTGGGTTAATTACATGTCATTAATAAATTAATAAAATGCTTCGATTCTGATTCTAATTCTGGCCTAAGCTATGTGAACTCACTAGTTTTTTCCTGGTGTCTGCCTTTCCTGGGAAAGGATGCTTAGCAACCAGCTATGATTAACAGTGGATTAGTTGTACACAGTGCAAATTATAAAGGCAAACTGTTTGGTAGGAATGGTGAGAACTTTGAAATGTTTCAAATTTTATATTGGAGTAACTAGAAGCCTCACAAAGTACCCTGAAAGACTTGGGATAACCAAAGGATTTACTTCCACTTTTCTCTCATCATTATTTGCAAGACTATTGGACCTAATTTTTTTTCTTTAATAGAGATCATTACTCCCCAACATTGATATCAACACACACTATTAATAGGAGTAGAACTATACTTTTGTCTTAGACATGTATACCGATAAATTTTCTGTTGTATTTCTGTTATTTTTTATTTCCAGTTTTTAAGATAATTTATCTCGGGAGATGACTTTTCTGTGATCCTGTTATTCATATTATTCATTCCATTAGGAATCTGGTGTGGGGGAAAGGGGAAGTGAAGAACAAAATATTTTCCGTCTTTCCAGAATGAAAAACAGACCTGTTCAAAGATTTGACTGGTAGTTGAAGAAGAAACATACTTTACCACACTCCAAAAGAAAAAATGCAATGCTTGATTTGTTATAATGATAATTACTTTTATTCATAACAAAACCCCCAAAAAGTAAAAAAAAAAACAAAAACCAAACCAAAGAAATGAAAACAAGCAGAACAACTGATGCTTTCCTAAACTCTGTTTTCTGCAGAAGTGTAAGTAAATAGGTAAAGGCAGAATTAAGTCCCTAAGACATTTTGTTTTCTAGCTGTGATATATGTCAGCCATCTATGTAGAGTTTATTTATATGTGCATAATCTGCATACATATGTATATACACACCCAGAGGTATACACACAGACACCCTGGAAATGAAGGCAGGGGAGAAAGACTGCTTATTTCAGAGGAAGCATCTTTAACAAATAAATGAATAAATAAATACTCCTCAATATTTGTGGAAGCAAAAATGGAAATTTTCTGTATGTGCAGCGCTTCCCTTACCTCATATTTTTCCTAGCCCAGCTGGAGGTGTTGGTTAAGGGGTGCTGTAGATCATGTGAACTGAACCTTTAGAAAAAACATAATGAAGTCATATTCTAAGGACCTGCTGCACATTAATGCATTCTTTGTTCAAGAAAGGGCATCATAACATATATAAGTAATTAGTCTACGCAACATTGCAGTAAAAAGCTTAAAACAAAAAATGCATCTCCATGAACCCTCCTTAGTATAAGCAGGCTCTCCAATTTTGCCACTGCCATGTGTTCTACATTCATGAATCAGGACCCTGAATTATAAGAATAGATTAAAGATCTTGTTTATCTTATACTTTTCTGTAAATTGCCGTCTATTAATAACAGCAAAAAAGGCTTAAGGGGTTTTTATTTGCCTCCTAGCTTTTAAACAAATAACCCTAACATTTCTATACCAAATATTGTCATGCAATTATTTAATGTTAAGTTACAAACTTCAGTGCTGGAACACTTTTTCAGGCTTTTCTTTCAAAAACATAACTTACAAATAATACTAGCATGAAAGCTGAAGTTCTTGGAACAATTTTTGAACTGGACTAAAAGATGACATATGATTTTTGTGGAAAAGTATGTGAGTCATGCTTTTAATATTCCCGAAACACACAAACAGAACTCAGAAGAAAAGGGACTTTCTGACTGCTTGTTGGATCCTAGTCCTGGGACAATATAGCCTACCAGGCTATCACCAGGATTTATCAATGTAGAACCACGTAAATGAGGCCACTTGATTTTTGATCAACATGAACTCAATCTTTATAACAATGTTTGCTGCACTTATGTTTGTGGGTGCATCTCTATGGAGTGCATACCATAAACCAGATGACAAATATGTCATCTATATGTGACAGGTTGCATAAATGCATATACATGTATCTGTACAGAGTATGCAGTACTTATACACATGCCCTCATGCAACTGGTTATAAATCCCAACCTCTTGATGGAATGAGGGTTACTAATTTATAAACTCATCTTACATGTGCCATACTTACCAAGCTTAGAACTTCTGGAACTTAATAAGTTATCATACAGAACAATCCAACTTTCTAAGAAAACTTCTTTGTTACTGAGAGCATACAGAAATAGCCTTTCTAGTTGGGACAGTGGGATGGAGAGCACTTACAGCACCAAGCTGAGTGGCACAGTTGATAGGCTTGAGGGATGGGATACTATTTAACCAGACCTGGACAAGCTCAAGAAGTGAGCCCTTGGGAACTTCCTGAGGTTCAACAAGGCCAAGCATAGGGTCCTGCATTTAAATCAGGGCAACCCCTGGTATCAATACAGGCTGGGCGATAAAGGGATCGAGAACATCCCTGAGGAGAAGGACTTAGGAGTACTGGTAGATAAGAGGCTAGACATGAGTCAGCAATGTGCACTTGCAGATCAGAAATCCAATTGTATTCTGAGCTGCATCAAAAGCAGCGTGGAAGGCATGTTGGCACTAACTCCAGGCCTAGCAGAGGTGAGATCTGGTTAGCATATCCTGGGTAATGCATGTGAGAGACTGGAACGTTAGTGGTTAATAGGGAGAACAATCAGGGTGCAAACTGACAAGATGCAAAGAAACCACCCAGGTGCAGAGGGTGTGCTCACCCATCACCAGAAGCTACAGCTGGATGTTGAACAAAAAAAGGGAAGAAGCTGATGGGAGGCAGATCTTGCGAGGTGGGATAGTGCTTTTCATCCTGCCAATGTCCTCCCTTACAAAATGGCTCAGCTGTGAAAACTCACTTTGGGGGAAGCACCAGAACATTCACACATAGGCCTGAAGGTATTCATCCCTGCTGATGGGCCATAATTGACTCATGTACGCTGATGTAAACGGCAGCTGTAAGACTTAAACTACCAAAGATTCCCTAAGTATCCCCTGACTCACAGTATTATGTTATCCAGCGTAAAACCCCGTCCCAGAGGAGGTACTTGGGCATTCCCACCTGAATCGGAGCATAAATAACCCATGGAACTTTTTGTTTCATGGGCTTCCTTGACTCCTGATGGATCCAGAGTGCAACCATCACTTTGACTAACAGACATCAAAATTGCAACAATCAAGTCTCATCATAGGATCCAAGGGTGGTGACTATAAACCTTTATCTCTCCTTTTCCTGTCTTTTTCTCTTTTTCTTCTCCTAATTTCTTAAAGTTTGAAAAGTTAAGTTTATGAAACGCTTTATTTGGATGTTGTTTTAAAATTTGCCAAGTACCTTATTCTACCTTAATATTCTAAAATTTGCAACTGAAAGTTTGTATTGAACCTCCCGTGAATTTTGTTGTTTCTCCTATGCACTGCCCAGAGTAATCAAACAGCCTTCCCCTAAACGTGGGGAGCAGAATGGGGCATCAAGAAAAAGGTTCCCACTGTGGCAAATTGCATAAAGAAACAACTGCTAATACACCTATCACCAATCAAACAAAGATCACCTGAAGTTATGAGACAGATGCCATTTGCTACCACCAAGTCCCACTGAAAAGCCTCCTTGGACACCTGGAACTTGGACCATAAAATAAGTTACCACAGTGGGAACTTGAGATAAGATAAAGCTGATACTATTGACCAGGTGTTATCTCAGGCCTAGAGGCAGGAAAACAAAGCTAGGGGATATGAATGCATCACCGATAATGGATACAAAGAATGCAGAATTTATGGGCCACAAGGAAAGCCATCAAGTGGCCAACTCAGCAACTGTGCCAAAATTTACCCAGCTCCAGCTGGGTAAAAATTCCAGCAGTGGGAGATCACGGCCACTGACTCATGGCCCACCAACCCAAGAAACCAACCAACTTAAAAGAAGAGAAAGACTGAACACGTGGACTAATTAGCAGTAGAAGTGAGAGAATAATTTAACTAATAGAATAAGAGAACTGTGTAGCCAATGAATATTAATTCCTTTGTTTTTTAAGATGCATAAAGAAAAGTTTTGAATGACCTCAGGATTCCCAACAACAAGAAGCCCAGGCTGGAGAAGGACAAATGGGATGTCACTGGATCTGCAGGTGGTGACTATCTTATGCTTAATATCTCTCCCTCTCTCTCTCTCTCTCTCTCTTTCTCCCCTCTTTTCTATTTCTTTCTGTCTCTCTACCTCACATTAATTGTAAAATAAAATCCATATTATTGACTTTGGCATATGGTCTCGTTTGCACCTTAATTTGGACAGAGGCATCTCTCAATAATTGCATCTTAACAAGAGCAAAATACATAATCAGGAAAAAAAGAAAACTAGGGTTTAGAAGCATTCACATTATTCTCCAGAAAACATGTTTTCACCTTGTGGTAAGAGGAAGGGATCAAAAAAAATGTCCGGTATAGGTGGGATGCAAGTCCTCATCTAAAGGCCAGCTCCAGATTCTCTTGCAAAAAATCTAGAAAAGTAATCCCTGAAGCTCTGGAATGATTATTAATATTGCTTCAGTAATGTATTAAACCCTCTAAGTCTTTCAATTAGCCCTTACTAGCATAGTTTATTTCCCCCAAGTTTATCTTAGAAGGACAGATATAAAATATTTTTTCTACTGAGTGACTCTGAAATATTTAAAAGGTATGTACAAGTCTTACTGAGTAAGGCTATATAGAAATAATGCAATATATAAAAAAAATATAAATTAAGCTTATAATCACCCAACATCCTTTGATGGTACATTCTTTGAATAATAATTTGCTCTTCAAATCAATGCTTTCTTTCTTGTTCTGAACACATGAAATGACATCTTTCATGAAGACCTAGCTACAAGCAGACAGAGCCTATTCAAACATATTTAGAACCAAGTTTTCATAGGTACTTTATTAAACATAATTAAAAAAGTATAACTCATTTAGTAGCATAAGCTTGAAGAAATAATGACATGTAACAAAATTTCTATTTAATTATTGACATTTGGTTTGTTTACTGTAACTGATCTTTTTTTCTCAATATATGTGGGTTTTGTTTGGTTGGTTGATTTTAGGGAAAGGATTTTTGTCCTCCAAAATATGATGTTCTACATTATCTCTTTCTCTGAATTCCTCACTTCATCAGCAGCTTTCCCTGTTCCATTAAATACTTCAGACAACTCAGACCAAACTTTACGTTAAAGGTGACCTTATCAGCATAACCCTGCTTTCACTTATTTAGTTATAATCAAAACCCGTTCTGACACATGAAAGATGTTCTCATTATGCAAAAAATATCTGGACTGGCATAATAATTTGAAAGACATCCAACAGCTTTACCTCATTGCCAGCACAGAGCTATCTCATTTCACTACCTTACTACTTGATTCTGTCTTTCCTGAGGTTCAGTGGAAATATCCCCACTGAATTTTAGTTTTTCTGGTTTTATCCGTCTCTACATCACCCTATTGATAGATCTGTAGCACTTAAGTCAACATATAGTTGCAGTATGCATGAATTTCTTCTAAAAAGAATAAATATACCCACAAAAGTAAAGATGAAGAGGCCAACACTTTTTGAGGACAAAGAGGATTTTTAAAATTCAGACTTTTCATTTTATAGCTCAAGTTAGATTTCAGTTGCTGATGGTCCACAGTCATTTTCTGGGTAGGTTGGCTGAAGTTTTCTGAGTGAGATTTTACTTATTTTCGAATGAGAAATTCTTTAGCTCAGTATTTCAAATTTAAAGATGACCATAATACATTATTCTAACCTTTATAAATAAACAGTCTTTTCCAGAAGGCAAGTCAATAAACCCTTGTAATATCTTTGGTTATGCTTCAGTTCTCTAAAGAATACACAGATAACTGGGGGCAAATATTCAAAAACATTTAGATATTTAATTGTTACTGGGTATCAAGTCTAAATGTGTATTGCCAGTAGATCAGTGATGCTACACTATGTCAGTGAAACCAAATTTGTATTGTCTAATTGTAAGATCAAGCTTTTTAAAGGATCAGAATTGACTTTTCTCTCATTTTGAGATTAAATGTTGCAAATTTGCATCCAGAGTGTATTTTGTTGTTTCACAACTCGGTAATAATGTTTAATATTTTAATGTATAATTCAACATAAAGGAAAGGGGAAAAAAATTAATCAATGACAATAAGCAGCAGCCAGAACTTATATACTCAAAAGTAATGAAGACTTTTGGATGTTGTCCTGCAAGATCAGAGAGCAATAGGGAAAAACAGCAATAACATACCTCTCTCAAAATTTTGTCTGCAGTGGAAGAATCACAGAATTACAGAATTGTTAGAGTTGGAAGGGACCTCTGGAGATCATGATGATCTTGTTAAAGCAAGATATATAGCATTAGCAGGAACAAGTATGTCTCTTGTCACTTTCTATTCATCATACTTCAGAACTCAGAAATAAGTTTTTTCATACACCAATTTCTTTTCTCAGTGAGTTGGGAAGATGAAACCTCAAGAAACTGTGATGAGAAAGAGCAAAGACAGTCTTCTGAAATTTCACAGAATCTGGAGGTTTTATAATCTGTAAAGAGATATTGAAATCAACAGACTTTCTTGTGTGCTGGTATAATTAATTCAAAAGTTGCTGTGAAACACAATATTTCTGTTAATAAGAGGGAAAATGAAATAATTAGTAATATATTCATTCTCATAGGACATGAGAAATTTTAAATCTCACACCACTATATTACATGAAAAATTGTTAAACATTATAAAAGAAGGATGAGATCTGTGTAACTACAACTCTGAATTTAAATATGCACAACTTTCTTCCAGTCTAGCTTTGAAATTGCTGTTTCTCTTGTTGCATTGCTTTTTTCCATATTCTACCCCTCTCAGACCCCTGAAACTATTTGGAAATTCAGGAATATTTGACATGTTGGAATCAGTTCTTTGATTTCCATTGAAGACATACAAACAGTTATAAAACTGTACCTATTAATTTACTGAAAAATTTAATGATATATAACCTTGCACTTCCCAGTGCTTTTGTAACATGGGATGTGACTTCAGACAAATTTCATAATGATTCTCTAAGATCCCCTACAAATATGTTTCTATGCTCTCTATAACACTAACATAATATTGACATAAAAATAAATAGGAAAACTTTCCCACTCCAATGAGCTAATGCTTTTGGAGTAAAGTATCTTTGTAAGCTCAAAAGATGAAACAAGAAACAAGACTCCATCTAATATCTTTTTAAAAGTATTGCTAGGAAATTACCAGGCATGTTCTTGCTGCCTCTTTTTTTTCCTTCTGCTTTCTATTAATGAAGTTCTTTCAAATATGGTTCTATGTGCATATACCTATGTAGTGGGTATATGAACCTGGCTGGATGCCAGGTACCTACCAAAGCTGCTATATCACTCCCTTCTACAATTGGAGAGAGGAGAGAAAATATAACGAAGGTTTCATGAGTTGAGATGAGGACCGAGAGAGACATAACTCACTGATTGTTGTCACATGCAAAACAGACTCACAGTGTG
The DNA here is from genome assembly GCA_035041135.1 of Platyrinchus mystaceus. Classification (NCBI taxonomy): domain Eukaryota; kingdom Metazoa; phylum Chordata; class Aves; order Passeriformes; family Tyrannidae; genus Platyrinchus; species Platyrinchus mystaceus. Next base: position 76,886,076 of record JAWWLV010000121.1, on the reverse strand, counting down.
GATATTAATTAAATTTATTACTAACAGAATCATAGCAGGATAATGAACAGTAAAATAAATCTTAAAAACACCTTCTCTCCACCCCTCTCTCCTTCCCAGCAGCACAGGAAAAATAGGGGATAGGGGTTACAGTCAGTTCATCACAGGTTGTTTCTGTCGCAGCTTAGAGAGAGGGGTTGTTTCCCCGCTCCGCTGTGTGGTCTGTACCATGGCCAGTAGTTCTCCATGGACTGCTGCAACATGGGTCACTTTTTCATGGGTTGCAGTCCTTCAGGCACAGGCTGTTCCAGCATGGGTCCCCTGGGGCCATAAGTCCTACCAGGAAAAACCTGCTCCAGCATGGACTCCTCTCTCCATGGGTCAGCAGGTCCCTGCCAGGACTCTGCTCTAACACAGGCCTCACATGGGGTCACAGTACTCCTTGGACATCCACCTTCTCTGACATGAGTCTCCTCCAGGGGCTGCAGATGAATCTCTGTGGACCTCCATAGGCTGCAGGGGTACAGCTGCTTCACCATGGTCTTGATCATGGGCTGCAGGGGAAACTTGCCTCTGGCACCTGGAGCACCTTCTCCCCCTCCTTCTCCACTGACCTTGGTGTTTGCACTCTCATTCAGCTCTTCTCTGGATGCAGTTTTCATCTGCACAATAACTTTTCTTCCTTCTTAAATATGTCGTCACAGAGGCGTTACATCATTCCTCATTGGCTCAGCCTTTGCCAGTGGTGGGTCCATCCTGCAGCTGTCTGGCATTGGCTTTGCAGGACATGGGGGAAGCTTCTGGCAGCTTCTAGCACAAGCCTCCTGTGTGGCCCCCCTGCTACCAAAACCTGGCCACACAAACCCAGTACAACCTACAACTACGATTTATGACCAAAAATGTGTAAAGATTCTTCATCTTGGCAATGATACTGAAAGTGTATTTTATCCAGCACTAGAAGTTCTTCTGAAGTGACGCAGAACAGTTGTGTTTATCAGACACATGGCTCCATGTAGTAAGTCCTCAGGGAGTCACTTAGCATAAGTTCACAGCAGCATATCTTTATGGTAATAGAGCAGACTTAAAACAAACAAAACCCAAGTAACCAACAAAATAAACCCCCAAAATCTTATCCTTGGATCCCTTAGGAAAGAAATGTATGGTCTGTTTTGTATACCAGGATTAAAATTCCTGATTGTGGGTGATATCTGGAGGGTTCATTTGGTACATGACAAAAACCTAAAGCCATACAAAGCTTTTGCTAACAAGTTTTGTGTTTATCACCTTAGTCTGAGATTTTTCTGTGTCAGTGAAAACTGCTGGTCAGAAAACAACAATTGAATGCACTAAATATTAAGGGGAAAGAAGTTAATTTTAATACTTTTTTAAATATGCTATTGAAGATTTTGAACCAAAAATTAAACAAAATTAAAGCAGGAATTAAGATGTCTTAGGATATTGAACAACTTAGTGGTTGGAGAATTCATAAGTAATGGGAGTGATCCATCATTTTATCTCAACTTTTACTAGTAGTATGTTGGATACTTTCTACTGAAATTGAAATATTTCCTCAAACCACATTTTTCACCAAAAACAAATAAACAAATGAATATTTAAAGGAGGATAAAAAGAGTGGTTTTAATTTTTTGTTTACACACACAATTGCCTCAAAAGACTGAAATATATTTGCCTCAAAAAACTGAAATATATTGATCAGGGTCAAAAGTAATTATTTAAAAACTACCATGTGTTGAATTAAGGTACCTAATTGTACATGCTGTCATATAAATGTACCTACTAATCTGCCATACATTTGTCATTTGAAGCAGTAGGTTTCATTGGAAGTGCTAAAGATTGGATTGCACAATATAATTATAAGTATATACCACATAAAGCAAGAGGCAACTCCTGGCAAGATATGCATAAGGATTTCCCAGGACTTCCCATAGCGAACTTGTTATGAGTAATGCTTTATTTGGATAGTCATAAATATTTTGTAAATCA
>JAWWLV010000121.1:76870650-76883993 GCA_035041135.1 Platyrinchus mystaceus | reverse complement strand
GATTTCCCAGGACTTCCCATAGCGAACTTGTTATGAGTAATGCTTTATTTGGATAGTCATAAATATTTTGTAAATCATTTATGATGTCTTCTCATGTCTCTGATATACTGTTATTAAAAACTATGCTAGAATACATTGCCAGCAATAGCAACTTATAATTTATTTTTTAAAGAATTCCACAAATTTTTGATGTGAAGTGGAACCACAGACCTTACCACAACAGCCATACATCTATCATTCTAAAGCTTGACTAAACACTTCACCCAAAAGCTAAGAAAAAGTTTATGGTCTGTGAATACTGAAGGGTGAACTCAGAAAACAAAAGAAGACAGTTTCTTTTTGACATGTAGAAACCTTCTACATATCAGCCCGGTCAGCCTTCATTTATTTTACTTTTTGGATAAAAATTCTGTTTGTAATGTTTGCTTTTAAAATAAGGCTTTAAAGGTCCCACATGAAAGGAAAATTGTTTTACAAAATAAAAGATTACTAGGCAGCATCTGTTACATTATTTGCACCAGAAATCTGGTCAGAAATAATTTATTTATTTGGTCAGAAACACTGATGGGAAAAAAAAAAGCAACAGGGGGAAAAAAAGTGAAAAAAATATCCAAGCCTAACAGCTAAAGTGATGATAAAACTTGACAAGAGTTTTTCAGCCCTACCTTACGTGACACAATCTGCTTTCCTTTTTTTGTCTGATATGGGTCATACTGTTGAACATGGGTCCTTGTCTTCTCCAGAAACCTAACCACTAGGCTATGCTGTTGCTCTGCAAATATATAGTTAGGTATTCTTTAAGTGCAAAACAGTGGTGTTTGTCAACAACCTACCTAGTACCTAAGACTCTCAGTTTTGACCTAATCAGCAGTCAGATGACAGGACTTAGTTCAGAACAGAACCATGGGAATATGATGCTTGACTACTGAAGTGAGGAAAATTCCTTGTGTTTTTTTTTCTTCATGTTGCATTGAGGTTAAACTTCCTGTAACAAAGAGATACCTGTCTCACAAAATTAATGAGATTGAGTCCTAATAGGCTTAGGGCTCACATACTCCATATCAACCAGATCCAGTACACCAAATGTTTTTAATTACATATCAAGCCATAGTATAATACATGTAGTATCTTGTTCTCAGTAGCTTAGAACTTTGTTAAAAGTTTAGTTACTTGCACTGCGCAAGAACTGAGCCCATTGCCAGGAATGCAGGGAGGTTAGAAACCAATTTCCAAGTTCATCAGTAGTACTCAGCAATATATATGGTATCCAGAACTATGTCAGATACCTTTGGGTAACCAGCGAAGGTTACCAGACAGATCATAAGATGTATGGTAGAGCAGTGATTTTCTAGATTGACAAAATCCCTAGAGCTTGATACCTTGGCACCTCCAGGACATCCAAGGATGACTACCATGAGCAGTGGAGATCAAGTCAATAAGGTCAACACCAAAGAGTAATGCAGTTCATCTTAAGGTTCATCATGGGGCCCAGATCAATTATCTGTAAATATATATTTAGATGTATCTGAATTTCCATAAAATATTCTCATAGCTCCTGCAGAAGTTAGTCTTAAGATTAAGCTGAATTCCCCTTGGCATTGGCTGAAACCCAGACAGGCTTACCAGGCTTACTAGGCAAAAGCCTGACATGGGAAACAATGAAAAGAAACAGGGCTGAACCATCAGGTGATGTGAGAAACAGGAATATCAGCAGGAGAGTTGGAACTGAGTGGGATAGACTGAGAGTGAACAAAATAGATGAGATGGGTGAAAGGTAGAGAGACCAAAGGGATTGAGAGTTTGTGAGTAAACAAAAATGTAATTAGCTAAGGAAAATGTTAGGAAAGGTTTAAATTTCAAAGTAAAAACGGTAATGGCTGAATAAGACAGCTGAGGCTGGTAGAATGGGGAGGAAATAAAAGTTGTAGCAGGGAGATTGAAAGTGTAGCATGTACATCGATAAAACCCAGGAGGTAAAGTATAGAATGGCACCCCAAGATGAAAATCTTAGCAATTTTCCTATTTCTATACTTTCCTATTTTCTATTTTTCCAGCAAACTTCTATGAAATACATTTGGCGAAGTGTCACAGACTCCTGCAGTGCTGGCATCTACACAGGGGACTACTGCCATTACATGGAGTGTCAGAGGTCTGTGACATCCATCCAAAACTTCCAGCCAAACTGCCATGCATTGTTGCATGACAAGTTTTCAGCTTTTCCAGTTTGCCTTTTTTCTAAATGGAAATTATATGCAGACCCATCCTCCTCTCTCATCCCCTCAAATCACTATGAAGCTCCAAAACCAAGTCAGAATATCTGCATTTTGACTTTTAATTTTCCTTATATAAGCATAAGCAATTAATTTAAGCTAAGCTTCTCACAGGTGGTTAGTGTTTACTGGTTTTTTAGTCCTCATCAAGTGGATGAGTTTACAAGCATCTAGAAACTGTAGGATATTTTGAAGTACTCCACGTATTCTGAAAGATGAATCCTAAACACCTTATCTGATTTAGTACATTATTTGACACATTGTTCCTTCCCTTCTTCTGTTTGTCTCAATCACAAAGAGTAGAAATGTCCTCCTCGCTAAAGAGCATTGTGAAAATGCATCTATGCATTAAGGACCTTAGTCTATGTGTGAGGTAGTTTCATGATTTGCTATAGCTCAGGAGATGCTTCTGGTACCCAGGAGCATGAGTTGGAGACTGTTCATGCCACATCAACAGCGGTGACATCTGGTGAGCGTATTATCTACAGGGCTTCTGTGAACTAAACCCAGCTCCAGCAGGGCTTGTGTGGCCCACATGCATGTGCTGTGGTTACTCTTAACTGTGTGACCTCCCAGAGCTGACTGGAAAAACATGGATGAGGGGAGAAATGGGAGAAAAGCTGTAAGATCACCTAGAAGATGTCAGAGGGATGTTGATGCAACCTCAGGGGCTATAAGGCAGAAACTAACCAGGTGGGTCTGACAATTTATGTGGGACTGTGTGGGTCTGAATTCACTCATGTTTGTGATAAGATGCTTATTGCAGTGAGGACTGCCACAGGAGAAGAAATGAGCAATTCTGCCTTTGGAACAGGTTTTGTAGTAAATATGCATGAATCAAATTTGGGCCTGTACATTCATCATCAAGGAAAGAAAGCAAAATATTGAACACTTTTCATTAAGTGAGCATTATCCACATATCCATCTGTGCCTAAGTGAAGAAGGTTCCTATGTAAAAATAGCATGTGATCATGTAATTATAAACTGTACTGACTGCCTAATGGTTTATAAGAAGTTAAGATTTGTACACACTACAAACACTCTAAGTCTCACACACATACATATATATATCTGCACATTCATTTTTTATGATCTTTCTCCTGTTCAAAAATTTAATCCAGGATTTAAGGCTCTGGGTGAGATTTATCTGATCAGATAGATTTATCTGAATTTGTCATATAGAAATCTAAATGTAAACTTGCTAATTAGTGGAGAGAGAAAGAGACATTTGATGCTATCCACAATCTGATCTAGATACATATTTTAGTGAAAGCACCCTAAAACTGCTTAATTCCATTGCTGTGACTATAAAACAGTCTGAATTACTTCTCCAAACATAAGCAATGTAGACTTCTAAGATTAGATAACATGAATCCCAGGGTAAATGTTTACTTCATTCTACAATTTCTTACCAATAAAAGCATACATTGTAAAATACATCACAGGTAATTTTATAGCAAGAAAGAAATGCACACTATAACAAATCTGTCTAGGTTAAGTATCTAAAATTTTTATCTGTTCACTGAAAAAATACTTAAGAATAAAGTAAATAAAGTGAAAATATGTAATTAGAGTTTGAAATGTATACTGTGCTTTCATAAACTGTAATATCAGAAAAATAAAAACCTACACTGAAGTGAAAGTGACAATTGAAATAATTAGTCATTGGGTAGTAGGATGTTGAAAAAAACCCACACAGCAAAAAAGAACATTTCCAACATGCAATTACCTAGTTAGTCAGAACAATTCATTATTTTCCCCCAAATCAATATTACAAATGCTCAATATTTCTTTCTGTACACTGAAATTAGATATCAGTTAGATGTAAGTACCAAGCAGAAATGATTTGTAGCTCTAAAATTTATGCCTGCTCAAAATCTGATTGTAAAATTGATTGTAAGCATGGAATTTGACATTTTATCAATTATATCACATTACTGCATGTGCCAGTAAGAGCTCCTGGCATATGGTGTTATATAGGCAAACTATATGTGAAGTGACAACATGAGCAAGTTATGTTTGACTTCTTCAAATGTAGCTATAATTTTCGATTACAGACATGTTGATGGAGGGAAAAATCAAAGTATTTTCCATTTTAATTTAAACTGTTGATGATGACATAATGCATGTCTTGGCTAGTTTTAATATCCTTGCCAGTGTTCAGAAATGTATGTAGTATGCATAAAGAAGAATAAGTTTTACTGTGTATATTATTGAATTCATAAATAATACAGAAAGATTTTGGGAAAGGTGATTGACATTCTAGCCCAATCCAATATGAAATGTTTTCCTATCTCTTTTCCCAGATTTAATTTAAAGATGAAATTTAGCAGTAAAATAAAGAAGCATATACAGCATTTGGCAGCAACAATAGTGGTTGAATAAGAGTGCAGCTCTACTGGAAAATTAACTGTCTTGTGCTCTGTGTGAACACTTTGAAGTTTCACATGAAAAACAATGCTTTTTGCACATTGTTATGCCCATCTTAATTATGTAGCAGAGTATCTGAGGTATTATTATGACAGACAAAAATACTAAATGCACCATGACATATTTAAACTTGAGTAGGCACCTATGTGTTGATTATAAGATGTTTAAGAATAAAATCAGATTGGTGATGTCCTCTGAAACATAAAAGTATAAGTTACGTGGCTATGCATGCAACCCAGTAAGATTTACAGAAGTTTATATATATAAAAGAAAGTAAACTAGTAGAACATTTTAGTTCCTATACACTTTTTGACATCTATTAAAGCATTACACATTTTCTTTTAAAGCTGCTAGTGTTTGTTAGCTGGTTATTTGAAAGCCATTTTATGTGGCAGCCAATATAAAATTGACATTCTACATACTTAGTGAACAAATATATACTTAATATACTACAGTTATGACATGCAGGAGTTGTCGTCTCATCTGGAATGACACAGCTTCACAGGGAAATTGGTCATTGAGAAGATTATATTTAAGCACTAGATGCATCCTGTAGTGGAAAAACTGTCACTGATGTCAGAGTTTTGTGTGAGGTCCCTTGGTCTTGATTGTGCCAGTGACTTTATCAGGACGTATGCTAGTGCTGAATTCCATAAGATTCATACAGCACTGCCGTGGTTACCTTTCACAGGCGCCTTTGTACTGATGACATTAATATGACTGCCTGACTATAGCTCTTTGTTTCTGTTTTCTAAATATAGGGTTAATTTTACTTGTGTCTAAGGAACTCACACACATAGCAACAGATGTATCAAACTGTCTGTATTATAGTATATCTTCAAACAGGCTATCACTCAACATACCACACAAAATTATTTGAATCATCTCAACAGTATCCCTCTGAAGTTTATCTATCTTAAATTTGCTTTTCTCCAACTCCTGCATTATTCAGTCAAACAACACCAAGAAAATGTTTCAATCTCAAAGTCTTATTTTCCTTCCACCTCCACTTCCCTGCCCACCACAAACCCCTATATACCTCTGACTTACTAATTGGAGGGTCTTTTTTGAAGACTGGAGGGATTTTCCTCCACTGCTCAGACAGGTTCCTTTTACCCATTCCCTTTTCAATTTTCTCAATGAAATACCTTAAAACAGGTGAAAATATCTTGAAAAAAAGAGAACACAATCCCACAATTGAGATATTATTTTTTATGCCATGGTTCCAAAAAAATAGGGGGAAAAAAGAGAAAAATGTAAATACATTTTAAATACTTTTAAAAATAATTGTGATTAATTTCCTCCACCCTTTGTCCAAACATACCTATCTAGGAATATTTATTTATTTATTTATTGGAGCAAAGGTAAGGAAAATCAACAGTATCAGCAGTTTGAACCATACTTGGTAGCAAAAAGACCAATGACCATTCTGATATAATAAGGAGCAGATTTCACAATCATTTTCCCTCCTGTCTGAATCTCACTTTTGATTCCTGTCCCAGCTGGACATGGCGCCAGCAGTTGGCACTGATATTCAGTGAATTGATTACATAAGTATATTTATTGTGAAACATCTAAAATTTTCAATAGTAATACCTACAGGTCTTTTAGATTATTTTTTCATCTAATTGCAGAAACTAGAAGTTGATTACAACCTCTTTGGAAATATAGTAGTTATCAAAATAATTTGCGCTAGTCTCTGTATACAGAAATATTTGTGTGCATTAAGATTCCTTTGCAAGTGCTTAATTTATTTTTTTAAAGTAAAATATATATGAGTACTTCATTGAATAAAGTATATGTCAGTCAATATAGTCCATATAGCCTTTTCAAGAGCAGCAAGCTCCCCAATAATAAAAATAAAACCCAACCAACCAACAAACAACAACAGCAAAAAACAACAACAAAAATTAAAGCAAAAGATCATTGTGTTAGACATATGAATACCTTCAGACTGGACAGAAAAAAAAATCAAAATATTTCTATGATATGAGGTTGGTTTCACAGTCAATAGAACTGAATGTACTAGAAATAATATTAAAACTGAATTGTGTGAACTGCACTCATCAGTCTTCAACCCACTTATAACTTGCAGTCAGTGTTCTTCCAAAATAATTATTCTAATAAATCTGCTTGACTGATAAATAATTATGGTTTCTAGAATTAATGTGAAACCAAGGTATTTGATTTATTTATTAATTTTACTTGTAATCCCCATCTCACTTGGTAATTTTAAACCTCTTGGAGTGAGACAATCTCAAATCCTTAACTTTGAATCAGAGAAGATTGACATCCACAAAACTAGTTAGAAGGTAAAAATCTGTCAAAAAGTGAAGGTAAAGAAGTTAAAAAGAGGTTAAAAGTTCTCAAGACTGTCTAAAACATTAAAGTAAATGCAAAAGAAAAACCTAGAGCACTGAAGACTACAAATTCTGTAAGAAACCATTTAGATATTCACTTAATAATTCAACGGAAAAGAGGTTTTTATTTCCCATTATTGTAAAACTTTTCCATCTGAAACCATAAATTAAATGTTTTTATTTTATCTCTAATAATTATTCTGCTGGAATACAGCATTTCTTTTTTTAGTGACATACATGGTTATAAAATACTGAATTCTCTCCTCATCGAAAATGAAAAAAGGTAGATAAATATTGTTTTCAATCACTGGTTGAATAAGTTGCTAAATATACTCAATAAGTTACATTTTGAAAATTAATGTCATACTTTAGAAAGAGTACTTCTCAATTCAGTAACTACTGAGACTCGCTCAAGCCAGACGTCACTCACTTGCCCCTTCCACAACTTCCTATGTACTCCCTCTCCAGGCATGGAGTTGAGAATTGGAGGCACAAAGGTGAAAATCGTGGGTTGAGATAAGAACAATTTACTGGAAACAGCAATGAGATATGAAAACAAACAATAACAGCAACAATATTAATAACAAAAGGTATAAGATAAAGACAATTTATATGGAAAGTAAAATGATACCTGACCATTTCACCCACCACACTTTGTCCCCTGACCTGGAATGAGAGAATCCCTTATTCTAATCCCTGGCAAGTGAAGTGAGATGGTATTGAATAACATGAGGGTCCAATCATGCCCCCTTCTTGGCTACTGAAAAAAATTAACCCTCTCCTGGCCAAAACCTGGACAACTAATTATATTGTAGATGAATATAATAACAAATCAATAATCAATAAAATCAAACAAATCAATAGTGAAGTAAAAAATATAAAATATGGTCCAGGGTTCTATCTAGATTTTTCTTAAGAGATTTGTTCACTAGTCTTCCTTTTTTTTTTTTTTTTTTTTTTTTAAACTTTTTTTTTTTTTAAAATTCTTTTTATAACTGAACTGCTACAGAAGTGATCAAAGACAAGGACTTCTGAAGAGAAGCAAAACAGAAGAAGGGCCTCACAGGGGACATTAGAACCAGATGTTTCCAAGGGAAAACAATTCTCTCTTACAGAAATTATGAATAAAGTGACAGGCTACTTATTCCTGCTGCTCTATGGCCTGGGAGGAAAGCTACAGAAAGAAACCCTATAGGTATGGAGCAGAGACAGACAAAATAAGGACTCTGGGACTGCTGGAATACTTCCCAAACTGTTGGTGGCCTTGTATAACTTTCACAATAGTTTTGTCTTGTTTATTTATGTTCTTTGGGAAAAGAATGGTCTACCTTTTTTTTTTTTTTTTTTTTTTTTTTTCTTGAGAACTGCTTTGGTGTCTAATTCAGAGATCACTGGATGCAATAGATTTTTTATAACCTGCTGCCTTGAGATTGTAATTTGGTATGATTTGTATTATATACATGAGAAATCATTCAGTTTTTCCCAACTTGTGTACTAGATACAAATACAGAAATGTTACAAAATCTAGCAAATAGTTTAATGAAATCAAACAGTCAGTAAAGGTAGATATATTGAATCTAATTTTAAACAGTATTGACAACTACATTTAGGCTAATTGCTTTGGGCTATAGTTAGGCAAGAGAAAGTGACATGCCTTCTGGTGTGTAATTCATCTCAACCAAAGGTAGGCATCTCATACAGGTCATACCAATCTTACCTTAAATGTGCCTATTTCTCTACCATGGCTAAAATGGGAGCCTCAAGTGACTAACAATTGCGCCATAGATAACTGAAGTCAGATGAAGTGCTTCCCATTCTTATCAATTTCCATGCTGACTATAATAGGCATGTGTTTTCTGAAAGCTATCAATAATGTTACTACAATTCTGTCACGTTATTTCCTGCAATTTAAGCAAGCTATAGTTCTTTAGAGTTCATGAGAACATTCCGAAGATCTGTAGTTTTACAGAAGTTAATAGAGCAATTTTTTTCTTCTCTGATATGAATTTCTAAACTCCAGTATCAAGAAATTGGTCACTGAGTTACTTTCTTTGGTTCTTCTCCAAGGTGTATAAGAACGTGTACAGATTTCTGGGTATCAGCAACAGCCACCCATAGAAATGTGAACTCTTCAGTATTAAACATTTGATCAATATGAGAGTTTCAGAGGAGAAAGTAGTGTTAAAAGTTTATTCATTCTGTGCACTCTTTAGAGATGATTAACTGTCTTTATTATATTAAAGCAAACCCAAAGCCATCTGCCAAAGGCGATTGTGTCCAAGCACTGAAACCATTTCATGTGAAAACTCATTTTCAGGCTCCTAATTATTTTTCATTATAGTGGCAGTGTGGAATAGATTGGAATTGGACAGTAATTGCCAGGTCTGAGCAGTGCGGACCATTGCAATGTATCAGTTTAGATGAAGTGTGACAAGGATACATCTAGCTACTATATAACTTCCATTAAGCCACTTCCCTGTCCCTGATCATGTAACACTTCATAGAATGTGGTCAGCACAAGGTCATAATAATGGCTTTCTGTCTGACTTCAAGTATTTTCTACATGCACAAGCTGTTAACCCCCTGTGTTAGCATCACTCTAACAGTGTCCAGTTATTTCAGTTGTCAAGGATATTGACAGTATTCCTTGAGAGGGGATAGAAGGACTTTCAAAAATTGAAGAATTTACATATGTATATTTTAATGCTTCATGATGCTAAAATCTTCTGAAATTGAGAAACAAATTACCCAGAAGCTAGTAAAGTGTTTTTCTACAGCATTTCATGTGTTAGGTCCTAAAGCACAAATAGGAAAACAAATGATCTTAGGTTCAAGTCCTAAATCTATAGACGTTTCTTGCAACAAAACTCTTTTCTCTCATATTTCAGCCATTAATTAATTTCTTCTTCATTTCTGTCTCCTTCTTCTTCCCTTTCCAGAAAAAAGTCACTAGGACTTTATCTAACTGTCTCCAAAGTAAATAATAAAGCTCACAACGGATTTTACTCATCTTTCAGCCCTTTGCCTTAATGAAATTATCTGAGATACAACTTTACAACCTTATACTTTCCCTGCTAATTTTGGCTTATATGACTATTTTTGTTTCAATTAATATTTAGAAAAGTGTACTCCCAGTACTGTGTGTCTCTGTTTCTGAATACTGTCATTATTGACTAAGGAAAAGCATCCCACATTTGAGCAACAGCAGTTAATGATCAGTTCAAAAAATGTACTGACTTCAGTTTTCATCCTCACTATGTAATTCAATGGAAACATCTTTTGGCAGCAGCAGCGCTAAGAATGTTGGCTGTCTCTTCCACCTAGGATGCCAGATTCTACAATGTTGTGTCAGATATTCAATCACATAAAGTACTTTTTTTTTGAAAGGTGGGCCCAAAGTTCATCTTATCTTTTCTTACATACCTAATCTGTACTCACAAAATGAAAGCATGTCAAAGTGAGGAAATTGTATTGTATTCAGAAATATGTCATAATGCTACCTTAGCTATTTCTCAGAGGCATTATATACTGTACAGATAGACATACTATTGGAATGATTGTGCTCTCACAACTTAAGTCTTTGCTATTTGCCAACTGAAGAGCTGTATAAAATGCCAGCTCAAGCTCAGGGTGATTAAAAAGAATATTGATTTTCTCTTCTGGACACAGTACTAATCTTCCAAAATTCCAGGGATGGTAATATATCACTTTATTTTACAATGCTATGTACAATGGACAGCATGGACAATTTTAAAAAATACAAAGAAGTGGAAAAAATATAATTAATGAAGTCATCTGTCATCAATGAACCTGCAAATTGAATATGATTTAAAATGTTCTGAAAGGGTAAGGAAATCATAATGAGACATTCTAAAATTGTTTAGGGATTTTTGTTTTGTTTTCTTGGGTGTTTTTTGGTGACATGCTTTGTTTTTGTTGGTTTTTTTTTTATTATTTTCTCAAAGGTATTTCAGTCAGTTAATCTAACTATAGTTCTGTTTTCTGACTTTCTATTGAAAGTTAAACTTGGGGTGAAAAAGAAAAAAAAAACAAGAAAAAAAGGAAAATCCTTACCACTGTAATACTAAATTTAAGTCATACTATAAGTATCCTAAAAAAAGAAAAAAAAGAAAAAAAAAAAAAAGAAACGAGAGATTTTGAAAGGGCAATCTGTGTCTCAGCTTGAGATTTTCAGATTTTTTGAAAATAATTGCTAAATCCACTATCTCATACAGAGATAGTAGAAACTGTTTCCATAATATATTGGAACAATGACAGTTCTTATTTTTGTATACCCAGTTTCAAAATAATTGTTATTTTACATATGCTATGTCTCTGGTATGCATGAGTCACGATAACTACATATCAAAACTGCATTCAGATCCTGAGTTCTCATTTAGGTTCACTTCCTACAAGTCTGCATACACATGTTCAAAACATTGGGACATAGTTACAGGCTCCACTCCTATATCAGTATGAAAGGTTCAAGGAATTAAAGCTGACTCCACTCCTGTGGGCAGGATGGAAGTTCTACTGTTGGCCCTGACTGACTGCTCATAGACTTGCAATGATACTTTAGTAGACCTCGATCTTTCGTCCTTGCACTTTAACACCAATCTGCCACACACTGTGCTGGTGCCTCTGTTACATTAGATAAATGTATTGGCATGAAAAAGTAAAATCCTTTTGGGGTTCCTCTTCATGTAATATAACTGGATTTAATAAAAAATCCCCAAACTAATGTGAAGTGCTAAAGAATGCCATAAGCAGTCAGAGACAATATGCTTCAGAGCAAAGCCTTTTTTCTGGAAAAATTGCTAAGCATCAATACAAAACTATAGCCAAAGATGTGACCAATACAAGAAGTTTTATATATATGCAAGTCTATGCGCATATAAACAAGAAGTTGATATGCAAATCCAGAATTTTAGGTGCCAGTCTACACAACTGCAGACTTGGAATCTAATTTGACTTTTCTGGACATTACATTACATCCCATCATATTTGACCATTTTGCAAGTCAATGAGATCTGTGTGAGGGAAGTGTCTACCAGTTCCCAGGTAAATCATGAGTGATTTTGAACTGTGTAGATCTCACCTCTACAGCAGGAGTTAGAATTTTGAGAACCTATGTCCGAGGCACTTGTGAACAACTTCTGAGTATAAGGTCATTAACAAGGCAGTAAAATAAGACTGTAGTTTGGCTCTGAGAACTGTTCTGCCACATACTGGATCCTTCCAGTTTTCCCCCAGCATGCTTTGGTCTACACTCACACAACTGTGATAATTAATCTGGACAGCACATGGAATGCTTGCACGTGACTGTTATATGGGAAAGACCATACTTTAGCTGGAGAATGTGTGGGCTTTTTCACATGTATGTACTGATCAAGCAATTAATGAGGTAAGAACTCCATGTTTAGCAAGTACAAAGAGAAGGCCAGAAAGGGCATGACTTCTGTTTTTCTCTTCCCATATGGGAACTCACACTCTGAACTTCCAAATACACCCTCTTCCTGCAGAACTCCAGGGACAGTTCATTCAAGCCTTTATTTATAAGAGATGTTTAGACTTCAATAATCTATTTATATGTTCTAATAACTTGGATAATGCAATAAAGAGTAGATCTCTTAAATTTTCAAACAAGAAGAGAAGCATGTCAGGCAGGCTCGGGGATGAGATTAGAATTCAAAATGACAGTATGAAGAAAAAGCATGATTGAATTTGTTAGGCACAAATGCAAGATGAAAAATAGCAGTGTGAAACTGCAGAAAGAAAGATTCAGACTAAAAAGTGTTTATGAAGGTAAGGTTAGTGACAGGATGAAATGGATTTTCTCGGTAAGTTGTGGAGTCACCATCATTGGATTCTTCAGAAATATCCATAAAGAGTGACAGAGGTATAATCGATCTCCCTATAGAGGTCTTTCCAGACCAACTTTTCTTTTCTCTGATTCGTACTTTGTACTGATGTGCTACAAGTCACCAAATTCACAAATGTGTTAAATGCTGCAATAAAAAAATTGGCTGTGTCAGTGCCAGGGCCCTTGCTGCCTGGGCAGAGCATGCTTGGTCATCTCTCTGCTGTGCTCATGGCAAAAGAAGTGCAGGCACCTGAACAGTAATTTCTTAGGAATATTGTGCTCCTAAAGAAACATCCAATGGCATAAATCCCTAACTCCTCTTTCTTGTTTATCTTGGTCTGAATGGAATACTTCTGGCTTTGTAAGAGCAGTATAAAATAATTTTTAACACTAAAAGAGGTCTTCAGTATTCATACTGTC
>JAWWLV010000121.1:76821803-76852575 GCA_035041135.1 Platyrinchus mystaceus | reverse complement strand
GGGTTTTTGTTCCGGAAATCCACCTGGCAGAACCATCCTCAGCCCCCGGGGGAGGCTGACTGGCAAACCCATGACAAATATTAAATATTCTTTATTAATAGCTAATACTGACAACCCATTCTAAGAGAAAAGACTCAAACTGCAATGTAAATTTCGTCAAGCCCTTTTTATGTGAGATGGAAACCAAACACAGACACATTGTTTTATGCTGGGATCCATAATGAAGGGTTGATGATACTAAATTTTTGACTGCATTGGGCAATAATTATTTTCTCTCTAATAAGTTGCATAATTTTTCCAACAACCTTACATGACACTTGACCTTACCAAGATATTTTCCATACTTCCATTAAAAATATTCATTTTTGCCTTACAGCATTTCTTTTAGTTTCAACATAGTCTATTCTCCTTTAACAGCAAAGGTAATTTTATCATGTGTACAAGTTTTTGAAGCAATTTTAACATTAATGCTACTGAAACCTGTGGCCCAATATTTATCTTGTTTTATGCAACATCAGTTTTACATGAAGCATGTTTTCCTTGAGCTGTTAATCTTGTGAGACAATGCTCTACAATTTTTTTTTACTCCAATATTTTGGGAGTGGGAAACCATTTTAACATGAATCTACATAATGACTGGCAACAATTGTTACTTTGCAGCCTAGCAAATCATTAGACTGACCCTTTAGGATCAACTCAGGACAAGAGCTTGTCCTTCTGGGTTGTTATTAAGGGTGAGGACTCTGTTGAAAACAAGGGTTATGTTCCCAGCCCAAGTCAAACATATATGAGCTGTGCAGTAGAGCTGGTGGGAATCTTGCCTCCCTTGCATCAGTGAATGAGACAAGGTCACAACCTGTCTGCTACAATTCTTTCCCAGCAACTTAAATAATTCCCTGTAATTATAAAACAAAAAAATTTAAAGAACTTTTTTATTTATAAAATGTAAATAAATAAAATTTATTTGTAAAAATATTTATTTCCTGTAGCTGAATTGCATTTATGTTTGTATTCCATTTTGTACATGAAGTAGAAAAGTTTATTAGACTAAATCCTTAATTAATTTTCTAGTCATTGCTTATCAATACTGCAGTGGCAAAACTTTTAAAGTATGGACAGAAAAAATAAATGGCAATAGCGTGACACTTCCTTATTCAAATTAAGACAACCCTAAAGGTGGTTTTATTCTTGGTGTTGGGTTCTTTAACTGTCAGTAGTATTCTGAATGAAGAGATCCAATATTGGAGACTCTTTAAAAGGCAGGGTTAAAAACTTATGCTACCAATTAATATGCCACTTATACCATATTGCCACTAAATTTGATAAACAATTTTAAAATTATAAAGTCAGCTTTTATTTGAAACACATTTTAGTATATATTGAAATAGGAATTATATTTTAAAATGTCCAAACCATAAACACACCATCTTTGGTAATATAAATATACAGAGAGCAGCTATCCACTTTCCTAGTAACCTATATTTAATTAAATATCTATGTGTTTAGTTGAGCTGTTCTTTAAAAAGCAATGGAGATATTAATCAAAAGATAAAACAAACCAGGCTAATTTTTGTTTGATTGGATTGTGTTTTAAAAAAGCTGTAGTCATCTAAAGAAAAAATATTTATTTTCATTCTCTGTTCTTTCTCAAATTTCAAATACCATTAGATTAATATTTGAAATAGTTCTTTCCCTTTTTCTCATATCTGAATACTGTACAAATGCCAGAGACAGTTTTGCTATTTAAATGTGGTCAGTGTTTATTACTCCATACTTATATTGATAGCAACAACTAATCATAGTATTAAGCATCTTTGGGAGATCCCAAAGGAATTTAAAAAGCCTAATGAATAATATTCTCATCTTCTGTATATGGGAATTGGCGACATGGAGGGGAAAAGAATTTTTCCAAAATCTCACAGTAAATCAGCAACAGAGTGATAACTAAAACACAGGTTTCTTGACTCATATTTCTTCTTTAGTCAGAAGATGATCATGTGAGAAAGGATTTTGAAACACACCTATTTAAAATAAAAATTTTCTGCTAGCATGATTCTTTGTTTAAAATTGCTTTCTTTTAGTGGATAGATTAACTGTAAAAAATGAGAGTAAAGGTAGGGAAAGAGATGTGTTCATTTTTTACAGATTTTCTTCTCAGTAATGATCATTTTAGAGGTGTAAAACAAAAGAGGTCTCCTATCTTTACCCTTTAACTAATAACTATGTTAGACTACATGACAAGTGGTGTCAGGTGGATGACTGTATATATGGCAAGATAAATTTATTCAGAGGTAAGATAAGAAATTCTGCAAGAATATATTTGAAAATGCAATTGTACTGTTTTTAAAAATACTACATCCACTCATTGTCTCAGATTCCAAGCAGCAATGAATTTATTTCCCCCTTCTCTAGAGACCTATTTGTAAGAAATATAGTGGCAGAAACATCTCTCAATTTTTCTTCAGAATTGGTCCTTTGGGATACAGAATTAAGTACATGAAATTTTATTATTGATTTACTTCTAGAATTTCCCATGTAGTTTTCCCCTAGAGACCAGATACTGACCCAAACTAAAAACTCTACAGATCTATGATTAAATTTCCCTTTTGAAAAATGTTTTCTCACATAAATATTTGACAATTTTTTTTAGACCCAAATAAAAGTGAAAATTTATAATGTTGAAGAACGTTAAGTTACTTGGAAGAGTATGGAACAATTAAGTAGGGTATTTAACATCTTGGAACAAACATTGTAGAAACACACTGTGATGCAGTAGGAAAGTTTCTACTGATTTTACTGGGCTTTTAAAAGCTTATGGTTAATTTATATTGTTGTACACCAATTTTGGTGCTGCTTTCACCCCTTCTCCTTGTTCCATTGTAGTGCTGTGTATTTTTTTAATGAATCTTTTTTGATGTTTATTTCAAAAGGGTAGGTGTGATCTTTTCACTTTTTATTTATCCGGGAAAATTGGATTCCCATCTTCCTCGACCTTCCAAGAGTTTATTAAGAAAAAAAAAAAAGTATGAAAATAAAATTTAAGAAGTGGAAATAAGTCTGCATGTTTTGTCATTTTTAAGCAAGTAAGAAATGGTCCGTCATTCTTGGTTTTGAATGTTGTTTCATAGCTCAGTACTGTTGATTTAATCTGCACTTGGCTTTTTGAAATACAGGGAAACATACCAAGTCATTTCAGAGAATCAAATGGTAAGAGAAAAAGAAGGAACACATTGTTCTTGTGCATGTACAGCAACACTGAACTTATGACAGCATATCTGTTAGCCCATGGCTACACTTGAACCATAATTAATAGTAAATGAAATCACTGACATGAGGAAATGTAATTGCAGTATCTTCTAATTTACATAGAAGAAATGTTAGCTACTGGGCTAAATTTTCAAAAGTTCAAAATATAATAGAAGACTATGAGTAGAGTTGGATGTGTTGTTCCAGCTGGTGCTGATCTAGATTAAGAGGTGACCACAGCCTACTCACAGCTCCTCATTACCATCCCACTCACATGCTGCCTGCTGCAGATTGACATTTGCACCATCTGAAAGTATAACTACAGAGTTAGCTGCTTCCCACATCCAGCTCACCTTTAACAGTGTCATTTTTTTTGCTTTTCACTACGTTTGAACAAAACCAAGGGTGGTGATGAACATACTAGGATGTGTCTTAAGACCTTATCTGAATGAGTGCTTTTTAGTAGTTTATTTAAATGTCTACTCAGCTAATTTAGTGCAGAATACTGTACAGACTTGCTTATTTCAATTTACACCTTTGAAGTGTGGACTGAATGGCTTTATATCAAGGTATAAGTAAGGGGACTTATGCCAGTGTAGGAGTACCATATGGGCTTGTTGAATCAACTGATTACACATTTGGCTAAAAATGCTGACGCAACATTATTGTAAAACAGTCGAATAGGCATCTCTTGAAGACAATTAATCCTGTATCAAGAAATAAAGCATTATTATTATTTGGAGGTGTTTTCTTGAGTCCCTTGCATTCCACTGTTAGGGTGCTGAAGCTGAAATAAATCACCAATCTTTCTGTAGAGGCTTTCAACAGGATTAAACTTAAAAGTTTCCTGTGTTTTCAGGAAAAGAATTCAAGAGGATGTTTATACTACAAACCTAAATTTGAGGTACATTCAAGGCATTTAAATTCAATGAGCTGGATGTCACTCCTAAAATTCACTACTGTATGCTCATTTAAATAACTAGTTGTGTACATATTGACTACAAGCAATATTAAAAGTGTATCCCTCAGAATGTCATGCAAAAATCCTGAATATTCACTGTCCAACAATGTAGAAAAAGCTGATATGAAGTGCTAAGCATACTTAGTGTTAATACTTCTGCCCCTTAGGCTTATCAGGATCTAAAAATAGGAATCTTTTCCTGTAGGAAAGTCACCAGACTCTCAATTTCTTTAATGAACACAAGAAGGATTCACGCTGTTTAAACTAGACTATGATATTGCAGTGTTTCTCATAATTTTTTTAATAGTGAGTAGAGAATTCACCTATAAGGATACATTTATCCTCCTCACTTCAAGGAAACAGGCCTATAAGTCTCTTTACAAGGCAGCAACTTTTTTTAGCAGTGAAAACTCATTATTAGTTCCTTGATGGCTCAGACATTTTCAAAGAGTGCAAATGTAGTACTTACGTAAAGTCACATGCAAAAAAACAAAGGTATACAAAGTAGCAGGGTGATAGAAGGTTAAACACAGGAGAGGGAAAACAGAACAAAAATTCTATATCAGGCCAGGTCAAAAATCTTCTGAGTACAGAGCCTCCTTTGAAGCAGAGGTTTAGCAAGTCATAGAACATCAGCTGTCACTAGTCAGAAGTTAAATATTTTCCTGAAGTTACACTTGGACCATCATATTAAAATATATGTCTGCACGTGACTAGAGCAAGAAAACACCACACAGCACCCATGAGAGATACTCCATTAGAGACACATACTTTCCTGGGAGTTTCCTGTATAAGTTTAATACAGATGAAGTTGACCTGAGCCCTATTTGCCCCATTTTTACCCTAAGGGGATATATATTCATCATAAAGAAAGTTGAGTATCTTGCTAACGTTGGTCCTAGGCTTCTCAGTTTGGGCCAACAGCTTGAAGAAATTGTTTAGGGAGGAAGTCCACAAAATTGTTCCTTCCCAGTAGGAGGAAAAGATGAAGAATCAATCATGCCATTGCAGTGACATGATTATGCAGGCCTTGATTACTCAGATAATATATTGTTAGACGATAGACTGACAGCCTGATATTGAAAATGTAGTGAAAGCACTGTGCTCTTATCAAACTATTGGTATAAGAGATTTTATTTTTTACATGAAAATTATACTAAAACACAAAAATATTGTCTTTGCCAGTAGTGAGACATTCTCTTGCCAAACCAAAAGGCCAAAATGGAAATTATATGACAATCCAACACTTTCTCATAGTGAAATGTGGTATCATTGTAGAATACTCTAAGGACCTTTTGAAACATTAGATATTTTTGCACTAATTTGACTGGTATATTTTTTCTATATACAGTGCAGCTTCATTTCAGTCCACCACTCATGTCTAATGGAAATAGACTACACCTCTATTAAAAAAATTCAGAAGTTTAAGGAAAGCCATGCTACATTCTTTATACATTTCTTTACAGTATATAAACCACAATTATCATTCTACTTAGTTGACCTTGGTATCTGTAGGGTCATTCTAAAATGACCCTCTTCTTACCTGTCCTCTAGAGGCTGATGGAACCTCTTTTTGCTTTTTCTTTTTTTGTGCCTGGGGCACTTGATGCTGCTTAATATTAACATTGCTTACCTGCTGTGAAAATTTTAAGCAAAAATATTTAAAAAGTAAGATTCTCATTCTCAGTGTTATGCAAATGATATCAAAGGCAAACCTTAGATAACCTCAGCTTAAGTGCCAAGTCTCCGCTTTTCTGGGTGATTCATTAGTGGAACACAGAGGACATGAGCTCACCCTCTTCCCCAGGCGACAACCCACTTCTGTCCATATGGATAAAGTAGATTTGTTTTATAGATAGAGCAATACAAACTTAACAGTGTCTTTAACCACACTCAAAAAGAAGACCTGATATTAACTACATTTTTTTGACTAATCAGGAAGATGAATTCATATTATGAAGCGTGACTCAGACAACCCTCTGACTGTAAAAATGTCTCAAATAATGTAATTTTTTTAAACCTTTTCTCCAGTGACAGGCTTGCAGTGTTTTGTCAGGATACTCAATTTATCCAGCTAGAATGACAGTTACCTCACTAAATCCATTATAAGCACAAATAAGAGTCTAAGAGGAACTGGTGTTGCCAAAGTGGAGTGCAACCAGGAGCTGAATCATTTTGTAAATAACTAAAGTCTACCATTGGGACAGAATGGATTAAAATCCTTTTTGATGTGACTCCTTCAATATCAGTGGAGTTAACCTGTAATAACATTATATGAAGAAAGTAGTTTGTCTTGTGTTTACATAGGTTGTATACATTTCCTCAACTGCATCCGAATTAAAATCATTGAGTTTTCAATGGAATAACCAAGTAGGAGATTTTCAGTCAATGTCATCTTGTTCCATAGACACTTAGGAATTTGTGAAGCCTTTTAAAATTGTTACTCTTACTAAAAAACAACGTTAACCATTTTGATTTTTGCATAGCTATTCCTGTATACATGAAAGGTGTTACAACCTACATAATTTTTCAGGGATCCTTTCACAGATCCTGTCATTGCTCATAGATTTTTTTCCTTATGGCCAAAGGATCTCAAAGATACCCAAAATCAGAAGTGATTTGCAGTCGCAGAATCCTCTAAGGTCACGTTTTCTGAGAAAAATCCTACTAGAACAAAGTACTACATTATTTTCCCCGAACAAGTAGTCTAAAAGAAGTTCAGTTGCTTGCTGAGAAGAGTGGTAGCTGTGCCACAGTTATTGAAAAACTTGTCTTCACTCTGCTGGCCAGTAAATCAAGCAGTGGTAAGCAATCCAAAGAGGAAAACAAACAGTTTGTCCATGCACACTGAAAGTGCATTGTAAGCAGCAAGCTGGAAAATTCTAGTGTCATTAATCTTTTTCTACAGGGCTCCCTGTCACCATCTCTGTGTTGGTGACACATACTCAAGTCTGCATTGAGAATGAAGAACCACTTTACATTGTTTTGAAATCTGTCTAGCTTTGTGGTTGTAAAAATTCTCTTTTCTATACTGGAAAAATCAAAACAACTGGATGATAATAGATCATGTATTTAACTAGCAGAATGTTTTTCACCCCTCCACCAACTAAAGTGTTGTAGTTTCCTTTTTTTGTCTACCTTAAAAAATAGGACTTTACACAAACTTACATTAAAGTTTGGCAAGTCTTCAAGTAAGGCTTTATGAAAACAAAGGTACATCTGTTTTATTTCCATTTACTGTATGCATACTCTGGTGCATACCCTTTGGGTCCTAAGCCTTTGTTTCTACTTGCTGCTACCTTAAAGTAGCAGCAACTAGAAACAAAATACAAATTGAACTAAACATAATTCGTGCTTAATATCTAACCTTTTATTAGCTAAATGGCATGCAAATGATATGATTATATATTAATTACAAAATTTAGCCTTTTCCTCAACTCTCCATCAGGCTGTTCCATTCTCTCTGAGCATGGCCCATTTTGCTCTCCCCAGTGGAAGGGTAATGTAAATATCACAGCAAAAAAAACATCAGTGCAAAGTCTGTTAAAATCTAGAATTATACCAACTGATGGTTTATCTTTGTAGACTAAATTTCTTCCTTTGTAAAGTACTGTCACAGCTCACATCATTCAAAAAAAATTAATTGCAGACAATTATTGGAACATATGAACCATAGGGTAGAAATTATATTTTGCTTATTGTTGGATAGGTAACATGAGCACCACTAAGTCTTGAAGAAGAAACCTTTATTATTGTTATGTACTAAAATATGTATATTAAAAAATTTAAAACAAAATAGCCAGACTTTAGAGAAATGAAAACTAAGCCCATTCAATCATTGAAGAAGATAGAGCGGCTTTTCCTTTCTCAAGAGTTATATTCCAGCTTCATTGTGAAAAAGAACTAATTACAAGAATAACATCAAATCTGTCTATTACTGCAAAAAACAAATTGTCCTGGAAACAAAAGTATGTATTGGCAGAGGGTAAGTACAAAAATTCTGAGGTTATGGAGAGACAACACACCGGTCCTCAACCTATCACCAGAGACACCACTGCATCACCAGTACAATGAATGAGTGAAATTAAGTTAATGAAAGACATTCTAAAGGTAAAACTATGTTCCAGAGAACATTAACAGGATCAAAAAAAACCAAACTATGGCCTCTCTTTTTTTTGGGTGATTCTTCTCTGTATTTGAATTCATATAAGAAAAAAGTTTCTTTATAAATATATATGAATTATTGGTTTCTTCATTACTGTGTAACAAAAAAAGACATAGTCTTTGAACCTTAAAAACATAATCAGTAATCCTGGTGGAGGCTATGCTGTCTTTTTTATCTTTAATTAATGTACCTTATATTAGTAGAAATGCAAACAAGTAAGAGAATATGGTTGGAATACAATATAGCAGTTAACCAAGGAACAAAGAGAAGGCTGTCAAGAAATATCAAGTTAAAACCTCAGTTTGCCTGCGTTACCAACTTGTCTAAATATTTCCCACCAAAATAGCCATAACACATTCTCTTTTTAAACTTTTATTTTGTTTAAAAATAATGAAATATTAATGCAATAACAATGGAGGTAAACATCAAAAAATTCAATCTATATTCATATATTTCAAATCAGATGTGTCAATTTCCTAAATTTTTATTTTCATTAAAAGTAATGTAAATATTAACTATATGAAAATATTTTACGCAGACATATCCTAGCAAAATTCTTCTTTGGTCTATATGGAAATATGACACATCTTCAGAGCAATGCAAAACAGAAAGTAGGTCTTCATTAAAAACATCAAGAGTTCATAAAGTTAAATAATGACAGCTCTCTTTGTTAATTCTCATGAAAACTTAAAAAAACACAGTTAATGGGAACAGGCGAGACCTAGTCTGAAGTAAAACTCCCAACATAGGAGACAGCTTGCACAGCTCAGAACACTGAACCACAAAAACGCCACCACAGAAGCCAAAGATGATATTTTTTTCTTAACCACCACTGTAGTTAACATTGAAATTTAAAATTAATATGTATTCTTTTTATTGAACTGTATTTAAAAAGTGATTGTTGTGCACTGTAATCTTCATTGCATTAACATTGTAAAAGAGGGTGAATAAAAAGAACTGAGTAGACCACATTGCATAAAATATATTGTTAGGGAATTAGGGCATATATCTTTACTTAAATGCAAGACAGTATTTCAAAATGTCATTCTTTAGCAAAAAAATGTTTAAATAGCTGCAGTTAGAGAAATTCTTCAATGAAGGAAAGTTATAACGGTTCATTGTGCTTTATGGCATCTTTTTGTAGAACATAATTCCAAAGAATGAAGAAAATTTTTCTTTATTATTGCACTACATTTTTCCCTCCAAAGCAATCTTATGGTATGAAAGAATGTTAAATTATTGTCTTGGATTGTAGGCTGCATCACTCCATTGGTGGAGCTTGGTACCAAAACCAAAGTACATGATGAAAAACAGTGCAGTCGAAGAGCTATGTGTGTTTTGACTATGTACTTGTCTTGTAGCCAGATGCATAGTCTGCTCACATATTCATGTATGTTTTGGTTTTATTCTAATGTATGCAAACTGCTTTATTTAGTGTCTGGGTGTGGAGGAAAAGCTGGTTCCCTGCTGAACTCCTGTACAATTGCAATATGTCCTCAACCACAACACATACTCAGAAATTTCTATTCCCTTGGAACCTGAAAAAGATGACACATTTGTTGTCCTGATACCTTTATCCTTCATACATAAATCCACAGACTATTCTTATTTTACTTTGTGTTCAGACTCTCCATAATGAGGCTGAATCACTGCATTTTGTGGGTAGTTCAAGTCTATGGTTTGAACTCTTAGCTGTACTAGTGGTGCAGTCTGCATTTAAATTAACAAGAATTATGGACCAACATCTCAAAAGGAAAGGCTGTTAGCTGAAGACCTAGTGCAAGTGAAGTCTAAACCCACAGACTAGACCAGGACCTTTAGTTTAGTTCTCTAAAAAGTGAATCCAGTTTATATACTCCATAAAGTGAATCAAAGTATGAATAGTAGAAATTTGTTTCAAAAGACAGATACTACATTGATTAAATTAGCTCATTCAATATGGCAGCTTCCACAGCTGATAAAGCAGTCAGTAATAAATCAAGTCTAACAATGTGTGTCATGCCTACAAATCAAGCAAGAATTTTAAATTCTGGCTGTTCCAATATAAAATGTTACTTCTTGGCTTTTTTTATATTCTGAAAAAGTCAGCCTTTTTACCTGGAAAACATAAGCTTTTATAAAATGAGTTGAAAAATGTTCATAAGAGCAAACTTCTGTGTCTATATTTTGAATCGGACTTGATTTATTCCTTATTGATAATGAACATGGTTTTGTCATTTTAAGGTGATAAACAGGAAAACTGCTTACATCTTTTTTCTTGAGTGGGCAATAAGTGCAGTCAATAAGAAAATAAAGTAGCATAAATAGTTGCTAGTTATGATCAGTCTACAGACCCTTTACAGAAATCAAATCTCTAGAAGCAATGAATGCTGTAAGGCCAGTCTTTCAGAGTGAATGATAGTGTAGTTTGGAAAGATGTTAAGTTTAAAATGGAGTTAGGGATACTGGAAGATGGAGAGCTCAAAGGCATATCTCTCAATGTAATGTGGCAATGGAAATAGTAAATGCTGTTCCTAGACTGCATTACAGAAAAAAGCTAACTCTAAATCAACCAGAAAGCAGATTAGAAAATAGGACTCCCACATCTCAAATTAGTTTTCTGACTACATGTTATTCTAAAACAAGCCTCCTTGAATCTTTGTTATTGGAATTAAATTCTGAGACAGAGTACCAATGATTGAAACCTCTAAGGCTGTCTGACACTGAACAGAAAGGGAGTTTATCTGTATTTCCACACTACTGCAATAAATATTTAAATATTAATAAACTGTAGAATAGTGTTGAGAAAACATAGAACACCTCTTACATGCTCAGACTGTGTACCTCATAACTTCTGATAAGTCGGAGCTGTGGTTTCATGTTTCCTCAGGCAGAAGTGACACTGTGGCTAGCTGATAACTTTTTCCTGACACAAGTAAAAATAGGATGTAAAATTGTGTACTGAAAATTTAATGCCTAATAAAGATGATTATTATTTTGCTTAAAATCTTTGGCATGTTCAAATTGTGTAGGTAAATTATTCTCAGACAATCAAATTATTTTTTCCCACTAAATTCAAAATATTTTTGATTATCTCTACTTGGAAGGCATTGTTGTCATTTAACATAAGTGAGACCACCACAGGAAATTCTCTCGAGATATTATATGACAGCTTCAAGAGTGATCATTGTCCTTGGAAGATACATCTTGTAAGAAACTAAGAGAAGCTCCATCTACTTACATCAGCAAATTAGTGATCTTTACATAATACATAGACAGTGATGAGATAGAATGATGTCTTTATTAACAGAATTCAACGACTGAAAGAGAAATAAGAAAAATAAAAACGGAAATTACTGAAAATGTAAAAAAATCAATGTATTTTTACTATTCTATTCCATGTTGTAATAACTTTGAAAGGAATATCACACATACTCTATCACCTGAAGATGTTGATTCAAAGGTTTTGCATTTCAGTGACAATTTAGTGAACTTGGTATAAGCGCTGTGGAGTGAAACTTTATGCCCAGTACTACACAGGAAGTCAGTTTGATAAAAGCAGGTCTTCCAGGCCTGAAAACCTGAAATCTAAACCTACTTCAAATTAGCAAGGCAGGATAAGTTGTTTCTTTTTTAGTTGAAAGCTTTTCAGTGTTATGATTTTTCTTTTTCTCTTTTGGTAAATCAGGGTAATGTATCCTCCCTGCCCTGTATGTAATGATCATGATTGCTAGTAGTATTTGGGACCTACACTAGAAATGGTTATGTTGCTGATAATGTGAAAAATAATGAAAGACATTCACTGCCCTAGAAGACTGAGCATCTGTGAGTTTCATAGTTTTGAATGAGTTGCAAGTCATTCCACCTAGAGTCAATTTAATAAATTAAATTTAAGGAAACATTTATCTATCTACCTGTGTGAATAAACAGTGACACAGAACAGTGTTTGCACACCTTTAATCCTCGATCCCTCAGAGATGACTTTTAATTATATGTTTTTTGGTAATTCTAAATAGATTCAAACAGAAGGCTCTTTAAGTAACATTTGTGGGGTTTATATTGATAAATGTCCTTTGTGGAAATTGAATTTGATTTATCACCTGCTGAGCACTGAAGAATGTATTATTTGTTGAACAAAAAAGAAGAACAAGTCTTCATTTAAGGATTAAGATGAGCTATATCCCATCTATTTTACTTGCTGGAATAGACTTGTGCAATGCATGCAATATGTTTTGTTAACAGATAGATTTTTCACCCACAAGGTAACTGCTGCTGAAAAATATTAAACTTATGAGTAAAAAAAAGTATAGTTTTTACATTGTTTGATCACAGTTGAGAAGGCTGAAAGTCTACAGGTCTGGCCATAATTTTGAGGTGTGAATATATGATACAGACTACTCTTTCATTTTAAAACATATGAACATGTGGGATTTTTGTTCATTTTTCAGCCCAAACTGCATGTTCTCAAGAAGCCCTAAGTTTCTTCCTCTTTTCTTAAGATATCTATCCTCTGGGAACAATTTCAATTGCTGATTTATTTCCATCAATCATGAATATTTTTTCATAACTGTAAATGTTGACTCACAGCTGATGGAATCTCCAGCTCAGCTAAATTGTATCCTATGCTATTTACTTATTAATCTTTCTCTTTCAATTTTTAATGATCTTACAATTGCACTAAGCAAAACAATTTAAAAAGTGATAGAAGCTCTACTATCGAGAGTATGACAAATAGTTGGAACAGTGAAAGAAAACATCTCAGCAGAACAGTGTGATGACAGATGAACATTAATTTTTTCAATTGAAATCAAATCAAGTTGTAGCTATGCCAATAACTACCACCAACATACTGCACCAGAAGAAAAGAAGCAAATACTGCAGAACTCAGAAAACTGTTTTATTTGATGTGAACATATCTAATGGACTATTAGAATATTTTTTAAAAATTACAACCTGGTTTTGACCTTATGAGACCACACTTCTCAATGCTTCAGATTCAATGCAGTTAATTAATTAACTTTAGTGAGTCAGTTGCATAGTAAATGAATACAGATTAGATATTTAAAAGGTATTCTTTAAGAATTCATTGTACAATGCAAAGTACATCGAAAGCTAGTGGAATGACCTACAGAATTTGAATAGAGGTAAAATGAAGAGGCTTTTACATAGATAAATTACTTTTTCAGTCTACCGAATTTATTACAATATTCTTTCTCTGCACCAATTTTTAAACCTCCCTTCAGACTTTTAATTGCAACTTTTTGAATTATAATATAAACAGGATATTTGTGTCTATAAAAACATATAAGGCATTTTCATAAGATTTTTACTATTAGATACTATAGTCAAATGATGTTAAATATATAATAATTCATAACATAACATTGTCCCATTTATATGAGACAATAATCTCATTTCTGTTTGACAAGCCAAGCTACAGGAAACAATTGAATCTAAGACTTTTTCAAGACCTGCAAGTCAAAGTTGTCAAAGTATCCAGCTATTCTCAGGCAAATTTTACTTTTACACATGTTCTTTTTC
Organism: Platyrinchus mystaceus; assembly: GCA_035041135.1. Taxonomy (NCBI): domain Eukaryota; kingdom Metazoa; phylum Chordata; class Aves; order Passeriformes; family Tyrannidae; genus Platyrinchus; species Platyrinchus mystaceus. The sequence continues at coordinate 76,838,683 of JAWWLV010000121.1, read as the reverse complement.
AAGGTGTTTGCCCATGCAAAGAAAGCTTTGGGCCTGTATGGACTGGTAGTGCCATTGCTACGATGACATGACCATGCAAAGAATGTCAGAAATAGTAAAAGAAATCTCAGACCAGTACCCTAACAGTTTCCAGAAGCAGCAATTTCAATACTCTGTGCTTTATCATATTGACATACTAATATTTGCATTAAAAGAAAGAAAAATGAGCATAGATCATTATCAATATTTTTTAATCCTTGAAACCTCTGTAGATGTACAACATTTTGTCTCATTTTACATCATAAACTGACATTTTTTAAAGTTTTTTTATAAAAAATATTTACATATGTGCATTAAACCAATGGTGGCTAAGTAGCTTAAACATTTTGATAGAAGATTCCATTCCCTCTTTTACAAAGTCTTTTAAAGCAAATTTGAACTACTTTAAAAAAATGAGTTTAATGTTGCAGTCATGATTTTTCAGATCTAGAAACACAATCCACTGAAAAATGTACATTTGCAGATGAAAGAACAAGCTCTGGGGCACTCTAAACAGGGAGCTTTTTAATATCTTTACACAAGTTGTCTCTTTTTGACATATTTAAAAAAAAATGGATCCAAATGCTAACAGAAGAGTGCTTTGAGGAGAGGCTGAGGAAGCTGGGGTTATCTGGCCTGGAGAAGAGGAGGCTCAGGGGAGACCTCATCACTCTCTACAACTACCTGAAAGCAGCTTGTAGCCAGGTAGGGGTCAGTCTCTTCTCCCAGGCAACCAGTGGTAGGATAGGAGGGCATGGCCTTAAGCTGTGCCAGGGGAGGTTTAGGCTGAATATTAGGAAAAAAAAAATTACAGAGAGAGTAATCAGACATTGAAAGGGGCTACCCAGGGAGGTGGTGGATTCACTGCCCTGGAGGTTTTTAAAATGAGAACAGATGTGGCACTTAGTGCCATGGTCTGGTAACCACGGTGGTGTTGGATCAAGGGTTGGACGCGATGATCTTGGAGGTCTTTTCCAACCTGGTCGATTCTGTGATTCTATGACTCTGTGGTTTTTTAAGTGAGAGTAGAGGACGTCCTCAAGACTGAGTTCTTCTGCAGGAAAGTCACTGCAGGACTTTCTACCATATGATGATGACAGGGTTTAAATGTATTCTAATCATAGAGCTAGTGAGACTTATCAACTGCAGAAGATTAGACACATGGGAATCTTTGACTGCAGCAAATCAGAAAACTTAATTTCCACAGATACTAGTGGTTGATTGATTTCTTAATAGAATTTAATTTCATTGAGAACTCATATTTCCCAAAGTCTCTTCTCACTGCAATTCTTCCACCTCCTCCAATACCTATTGTTAATATTCCCAGTATTCCCAGCTTCCATCTACATAAACTATCTTTCTAGGGGATAAAGAGACAACATTAGTTTTGGCTGGTGCTATGTTGTCTTTACTGGACACTGTACCCTTATTGCTGATGAACTGAATGAGTCCATGGGTTCTAAGACTCTGCAGATCTAGGTATGTTAGGCTGAACTTATGTAGCCTATGCAGGCTTGTCACAGACATCAATCATTTGAACAAAAGATTATTAGGGAAAACTGATAGACAAAAGTAGGCTGCATATATAGTCATATATGTATAAAGTACATTTGTACTTTAATGTATATTTTTAAAGTGCAAAATGTATGAAGTACATTTTACATCAGAAAAAATCTGACATTTGAGACACTTAAAGGATTCTGGTACTTCTGAAGACAGCTAATAGACACAATGTCCTCAAGTGCCATATCCAGACACAACTAAGATGAGGAAGGTAGATGTCTAAGTATCTTTATTTTACAGTGAGTTACTAATATAAGAATTTTTCAACCAAATGTAGATGCCTACAACATACATTCACAGGAAACAACTGTGCATCATGCTGTTGATGATTACACAAGTATGTTAGTTGTGCACAGATGAGCACTGTTCTGTTAAATTTAGTGCAAAATAGTCTGGAATACTTTTTTCATCCACAGCAGTAACAAGAAAATCACAGACAGAAAGTATTTCCTCTACTGAATGAAAAGCAATTATTCCTACCTTTAGGAGACTATTCATGAATATGTCTATACCTATACAGTTTCTTGGCAACATTTTAAAACGGAGAAACAACTCCCCTAGAGTATATATGTTTCCTGAAATTTACAAGTTTATTCTTTAATGTGAGCTTTTAATGCCCTATTAAAAAACATAGTTAAGAGGAAAATTTAATAGAATGGAAAAAAAGAAGAGGTAATCACAAGTGGACTGCTGAAACAGAAGCGGTCTGGTGAAGTTGATCACCCTTCCAGGATTTCATTATTAGCAGAATAATTCTTATAGTGGCTACTGTGGCTATAAGGAATCCAAATTATATCCCTGCCCTTCATGTTTCCACCATGAAAGACAACCTTAAAACCCATGACAGGATACACATGAGTAGAAGTGAAAGGACTTAATACAATCTTTCCCAAATTACCTCCAGTGTTGTCTTTCATATGTGTGTTACAAAATGGCTTATTCTTGTATTTTGATTGCATGGTAGCTCTTGCCAGTGAAAAATACTACATCTCTTTACCTTGAAACATATATAGTGACTAGTAGAAAAGAACAAAATCTGTACTAATGTACCACATGAGATCTATTCCCTAACCCTGGACCGAATAGCCAAGTCTGGCTACCGCTATAATATTAAACTTTTTTAATGCTACGTACCAGTTGTCACCAAATACGTGGCATGCTGGGAAAGATTCCTAGTCTGTGATCTGTCTGAACCATGCTTAAACAGAGCTTGAAAACTGTTTGAGAATGCTACTTGGGTTGACACCCCTAAAATCCTGTTCTCTGAGGCAGGAAAAAAAAAAAAAGGTGACAGACCTGCCCTAAAATTGATTTTTGAAGATCTGTTTAACACTGCTTTATTTATACAGATACAGGCAAAGCAGTTTTTTTCTGAAATTTTTTTACTTATGGCAGCCAGAAAGAGAGAATGGAGGATAAGTGTTCTGCGTGTGAATGAATGCTGTAAACACTGACTGCCAAGGTCTACTTGTGAGATCAAGCATTTCAGAGGAAGAAGCTCAATTCTCAGACTAGGAATCAGATATTCTTTGTTTATTTTTCAGTTTTGTCATTGACTTTGAAGAAGTCACTTCAAGACTCTACACTTCAGTGTCCCCAAAGGTAAAATCCAGTTATTACTCCTGCTCTTTAATTTCAGGCCCTATGCAACTCTCACAGCACTGAGTGATAAAGCTCTACAAGACACCAAAAGGGACGCAAAAGGTGTTGTACACTAAAAATTTCCATGACACTAACAGCCAGCTCCAGAAATTCTTTTTTTCTTTAACAGTTTTATTTTTATCATTGCATAAATAAACAACAACGACAACATTGCAATAACATTTGCAATTACTGTGGGTGATTTTTCAACAGGATTTTTTAGTATGATAACTTCCCAGTCCCTAAGGAACAGAAAAAGCTCAGCTTTACAAAAGACAAAATATGTGTGCCATGCAAGGACAACATCAGAAGAAACTTAAATCCTTCTCAGGAGAGGAGAGTAACAATGGAAATCTTGCAAGCATGTAAGAAAAAATGATAAAATATTCCTTTCACACATATAGGAATTGAGTGAGTGGGAAAAAGATTCTTTCATTACAATGACAAGGATCTTACCAAAGAATTTCAAGAAGCCAGAGCTTGAAAACTATCCTCAATGGATCTCTTTCCTCCCTTTCTTATTGATAGGTAGCACCAAAAGAAAACCAAACCAAGGTATTCCTTATCAATTGCATGGAATGGGCCTGCAGGGGAAGATTGCTAAAAAGTTTTGTTATTTTAGTGGCTTTTGTGACTAGCTCCAAAACTGTGTGTTTCAATCTAGAGAGCTGTCCAGGATACAGTTTTTTCTGAGGAGCACTTACAGGAGCCTTTCCGTTTCTGAGGATGAACTTGAGTAATGAACTTTAGCCAAATGATTTATATCTTGAAGAACAAGACATCTGATCCTGCACCTGAATTTTACACTGGATTTTCCAGCTTCCACTTTGTGTAATGGTTCTTTTGTTGCTAGCTGAATATAATTCCTCTCTCCCCAAAATTTATGGTAAATCCAAGTAATATTACTCAGGGCTTGTAGGGCCCTGCCAAAGGCAGGGCATTATTAGAAACCAATCATTTCTGAAGATCATAAAAGACATAAAAACAATGTGCATGTTAAGGAAATTAAACCCAGGAAATTTAAAACAAATAACTGTGTGGATAAAATAATTTAAAATTTGAATATTAAAATAGGAAAAAAAAATCTCATAAATTAAAACATACTGGAGAGTAGGGACTGAAAGCAAACCAAGGACAAACAATATTAATGACATAAGATATGAAGAAAAAGAAGGCTAATGCAATAGAATTAGTTGATAAAACTACAGAAACCCTAAAAAATAGAAAATTGAAAGCTAATAAAACAGTCTAAAAATTTAAAGGTAAGAAATATTCTATGCTTAGACATAATGACATAGTCAAGACTATTTGTTTCATTTACTGAACAGAAACAGATATAAAAAACAGACAATGTCAGAAACTAAATATAAAAAGCTATAATGGTTTCATAACTGGTAATATTAAACTAGAAAGAATTATTTTAAGTGCTACCATACAGCTGGTAAGTGTGAATAACTGCAATTCATTCCAATGATGAGTATAGAAAGAAGACAAAGTAAATCTTGTAGTCAAGTCTTGCATTTTTAAAGGGATAATAGGCAAACGAAATAAACACATGATTTTGCCTGTAAAGCAGAGGATGAACATGAAAGCAAACATATTATCTATATTGTCAACATGGACATTGAAATCATATAAGATTAATAATCTCAGAGATTCTAGAGCCAACTAAGAAAGAAAATCCATAAATTCATTAAAGAACCTGTGTTAGCTCTTGGAAGTCTATAAATTCATTGTGAAGCTTACATAAGTAATATGTGAGGAAAAAAAAAAGTGAAAGACACACAAAGCTGGCAGTATGTTCATTCTTGAGGAATCACGGAAGTATCACATTTACTTGACTCTTTTATAAATTGGGTGCATTGTGTGTTAAAGTCCAATGCAGTTAAACTTGATGTTTGCTTATGAGGTAGGATTCTGCCAGGGATTAAAGCATAATAGTATAATGAACCTAGTCTGAATTTAAAAAAAAAAAAAAAAAAAGCAGTTAAGATAGTGTAATTCAAATATCTGCTTAAACATGCTATAGTATACAGATGCGGTTTAAGTTAAAACCTTGCAGAAGAGGCAAATAAAAGAAAATGTAGAGTTCTTAGAGTTTGTGTGACTACATCAGAATATTCTGTTTATAACTGTCTGCTCTGAGGTTAGACATGGTGTAGGACTTAGGTTTGAATTTTCTTGGGGGCCTGATAGTATTTTAACTCACTTATTAATTACAGACCTTCTAGTTCTGGTACTGCCACTTATGACATTCTGATCTGTAGAATAATCCCTCTTCTGAGGTTGGAAATATTTCTTTTTAATGATTCTGCCTGGAACTGGAATGTTGAGTGTCATTCAAACAGGCACTAGAACAGTTATTCAGAGATTTGTTTTTTCATGTGCACAAAAGAGGAAAACTACTTCTGCTCTTGACGAAGCATTGAGTCATGTCGAAGCCGCATCATTTGTGTTTGACAAAACAGGTTAAGCACCTCATCTTGAATACTTATTTACCAAAAGAAATTGTAAAATAAAGCCATTCAGGTGAAGATTCAATGTCTAGAATATCAAGATAGCATCATAGACAGATTGTGTTACTTGGGTTGTCTGACACTTGTGCCAACAGAATTAGTGTTAACCTGATTTCCTGCTTATGTATGATGTGGTCTTCAAAACATACCTTGTTTGAAAAAAATATCCAATTTTGGATTACTCATTTACAACACATTATCAAATAATGAAGTGTGACAGCAGCTAATAAGTAACATCCAAATCTCATAATACAACTTTTTTATCTGGCAACCACCCAAACAAATAGAAATATCAGGTGAATAAAGGCACAGTTTACTCAGGTTGAGGCTTTTTTTCCTCAGTAGCTAGAGGGTTGCTACTGCAAGCGTTTAAATGGCAGACCCTTTGCATAGGTATATGGGATGAGTAGGGATGTAGGTATTGTGTAGGTAGATAGATGGGAATACATCCTACATACCCAAACATCTCCAGTGTGTAACTGTTTCCACAAATAAATACTTCAAAAATATACAAAAAAATAGATGTATTGTAATTCACACTTAATGAAGGGAGTTTATTCTTTTAATTAGATATAAAGCTACATTGAATTTTGGTTCTGTCTAAAAAAAAAAACACCAAAAAAACCCCCAGGACAAAACAGAAAAAACTTAAGACACAGATGTTAAGGAAAAAAAGTGGTATGTTGCTGACATTATGCTGACATATTACCCAGTCATCCTTTTAGTATAGGTTGTTTTTTTGAAGAGTATCAGAAATGTTTTGTGTTACATCTGCTTTTATATTTTAATTAGCTAGTAGCAACAAGGCAGACAAGATTTAAGAAGCAAATTATACTTTCTAACTACATCAATTCATAGACTCACCCTTGTTTTTTCTTCTAAGAGTGCATGCTAAGAAATCAACACAATTAACAAAAGAAGAAAAAGTCTCTTTATGTAGTGAAATGCTACTAATAGGGTAAACTGTGTTGTACTGGGGACCATCCAACTTCAGTAATACCAGCACTTGAGGATGAAAAATCAATTAGTTTGAGTGGTTTCAGATTTTAGGCTTTAAAAGAGCTCTATGCTTGCATGTCTAGTAATTTAAAGATGTTGCCAATAGCACTCTGAAAGGCAGTGCTCACTCTATAATCACAATTTCAGTGAGGAAAACAAAACAACAACAACAAAAAAACCCACTGTGCAGATAAGCTAGAAAGGAAAAGAAGGGAAAAAAAAAGACAGAAGAAAATTCTGTCGAAAACATTATCAGCCAGGAACTTTCATATTACAGATCATTACATGAAGTTTCTGGGGAAATATCAACCCTGGATATTTTTACAATGTCTTTACAGATTCTTCTATATTTCTTTTCTTTTCTTTTCTTTTCTTTTTTTTTTTTTTTTTTTTTTTTTTTGGGGAAAAATATAATTAAACCACCTTACCGGAAGCAAATATTTAACTCCTTCTGCCCTAGAGGTTGGAAAACCTGGAGTGATAGAAACAGCAAATTGTTTTCTTTCTGTTTTTTTAACTTGATTAGGTGTGTTACAGCAAAAAAAAAACAGGGAAAATCTGGATCTCCCATTTCTTCTTCTTCACTATCTTTTTCATCCAATTTAAAGGCTCTGTGGATCCAGATTTTATGGGACTCTTTTGCCCCTCATGCAAAATCTTATCTTTATCTACTCTAGTCTTAATTTTTGTTAGTGAACACAACTTAGGTGCTGCTTTCATTTTATTTCTAATATTTTACATGATTTTTGATGAGAAAATATAGTCATGAGGAGATATTGTCACTAGAAAATATTGTCATAAGAGAACTGCTTGTAGAGCTGGCAAGTGTCTGAAAGAGTGATGATTTTCCCTTCAGTCCATGAGTCCAAAACTGTGGCCTAAAGTCTCAAGCTGACTTTACAGTGGATTCAGTTATGGTGACATCTTTCACAGTCTCTTAGTCACAGGGAATGAGACACTTGGAGAGAAAGAGAGTGAAGCAAGAGTTCCAACCTGGTGTTCCCAAATCCAGTGGCCATGTAGTCATAATTTAAATATTTATGTGATAGTGGAAGACCTCCAACAGGCATGATCCGAAGAGCAAATAAATAGTTTGGTTATTTCCTTCATGGACACTATGTTCCTATAAAATGCTTTGTTTTTCAAAAATCCACATCTGTGAATGAAAATCTGTTGGTTTTGAGAATTTTTCCCTGGTTTCTGGTTTGTTTCTGGTTTTGTTTTGGGGTTTTTTTTGGCTAGGTCTAATATTGTTGTGTCATGCTATAGCTACTGCTGTTAAAATTGTTGTGCTGCAAACCCATGAGCACAAGCTATATTAGACACAGAAGTACCATCAAGGTTTGCATGAGAGTGATCTGGCATGCTTGAGGCAATGAGGCATAAGTGGGAACAGAAACTTCAATTGCCTGTATCATATCCCTGGGGTGTTGTGAGGCAAAGCACAGCTAAGCCGTGCCTCCGACACCTCAGATCTCAGGAGTATGCTACCCAATTATCTCGTGGCAACCACCCCTCTAGGGCTCTCTCTCTGCTATTAGGAAACACTTCGATGGTGCGTGGAAAAAGATATTTTTGGAAGTGCAGGAAGAAGTTGTTTAGAAGAGAGAATTACTGTAATCAGTGCCTTGTGTTGCTAAGTTGCAAAAGAGAGACAAAATGTTGTTCCAACTTTTGTTGGCTTCCATAGATGTTAAGAAAAAAATTCTTCAGCACCAACCTCCCCGCATTTCAGCAAACTTCACTCTAAATTTTCTTGTGGAAGACTAAAAATAATTAGGTGTCATAAGAAGCTGAATAAGCTGCTGTAGGGTAAGTTCATAAAGTAAGCTGTGTAACTGATTTAGAGCTCACCAACTTTTCCTACACTCTCACCCTGCCACAACTATGATGCAACTTGCTCCTCTCTCCACAGTACAGTAGTTTCAGTACTATGCAAGATTTACTGCTGTAAGGTGACATATTTTACCACAGTAACAGTGCTTGTTACCCTCATCTTAACATCAACAGTTATGGTCCTGCTGTGGCAGTGGGATAAAGCCCACACACATTTCTGGCAAAGCACATGTACAGAAACACTGATGCAGGAACAGAACAGGTTGGGACTAAAAGACATTATTATTGGAGCCCTTAAATGTGAGGAGAAGCAGATGGTGCTTCTGCAAATCTGAGCAATGCCATGCTAAAACTCCCAGGCTGCAGACTGCACCTAGGCACCCATAACGATATAGGCTCGATTTGAAGGCAATGTCCCAGCCATTTTACAGTGTTAGTGGTAGTCCCTAGATGCTTGCTGTCTCAACCAGTGAAAAGCTGTGTTTCTTTCCCCATCACATGCAGCAGAGTTACTTGCAGAGAACGTGTGCCCTAGCTCAGATGCTTCAGCACAAAGTCCAGCATCCTGGCCTAAAGACATTTCTATTGACAGTTTGAGAAGATGCAGATGTTCAGCTGAGGTAAAGCTGAAGTAAGATATTGTCTCTTTCAGATCAACTCTGTTTTAGGGTGGCAGAGAGGTGGAGATGACAGTAACTTTAAATCCCCTTTAAAGATGATTCACCATACCTCATTAGCAATTGTTCTCAGTTGCATAGCTAGGATAACCATGAAAGATTATTGGAATGTTGCAAATTTTCACATTATCCATCTTCCCCCCCACACTTCTGTTTATAGCAATAAAACTCATGTCTAGAAAGTCCAGATTTAAATTCAAATTTTGCTCTGTGTTTTCACATTCTATCAATTTCCTTCTTTGTTGATATTCAGTAACACTGAATCTTCTTAGTGAAATTTAGATTATTGTTTTGGGGGTGAAATCATTAAATACTCTGCCTACCTCTCTATTCAATCATGGCTGGATACCCTATTATTGGCCCCTCATAAAACAAGCACAAATCTCAGAGATACTGAGCTTTGGAAAAGTTTTACTCAGCAGATTCAAACAGACCTTTTTCCCGATTTGCTTTAGTATTTCTCTCTTCTTTTAAAGTCAATTGATCCTATGAGATCCAGTGACTACCTGTAAATTACACACTGATGTAACACCCAGGAGTTTCTGAATCTGAACAGAAATCTAAACACAGCTACAGAATATGCAGCCTCAAATTCCTTCTCAGATTCAAATCCCTGTTAGAGTATGGGACAGCCATGAGGAAGAATGCAGGAGGCCCCTCGTTATCATGGAGCTAACTATGATATATGCTATGTAGAAGCTCTTGACATTCCTTTTTGTCATTTCCATGCTCAATAATAATGCATGACAAGATTTAGACTGGCACAAGTATATTGTCTGTCAAAGGTGCTTCAAGATTTTATTTGACTGTTAGTCAGCTCACATTACTCCAGGCTGTTTGATACACAGAGCACAAAGCAGCTTAACACTGTTGCTATTAATGTTCAAACTGCACTGAAAACACTTCATTAAACAGCCTGCTGCAGTGTAATTGTTTAATAATATTTTGATTAGGTTCTTTAGTAGACAATCCTTGCTGTAAAACATTATCTTTCTGTCACGAGACTCATTGGGAAAAGGTGCTCAAAATGCTTAGGATAGTCTTATTTTTTAAAGGTAGAGTAAGAAAAGTTCAATAATACTTTTTTTTTATTTTTGGTTACCTTTTATGCTGTTTGGTTGTTTTTCTCAACAGTATTTATGAAATCCATTAAACTTTAGTTGCTGCTAGAGAACATCTATTCCAAGTCATTAAGGAAAAAGTGCAAGCATAGACTTCTTTAAACACAGACAACAAATCATGCAGCTGAACTATTCAGGAATCTTGATCCAAATTCATTGTTCTTCTAATAATAATGTGTAAAGCATTTTCCAATCTCTTCAGGCCTGGCAGATTCTCATAGAAGTTATGGCCTTCTTCATGTTCTTAAAATAGGATAGGTTTCTGGGCTTTTCTTTCAATAGATATTTGAATACATATTGCCATAACATTAACAAAAGTATCTGACAAGAGTTGCCACTGTTTGCAATTTCTCAGAAGTTACAAGAAAGATTACTCAAACCTTGATCAGAATGAAGTATAAGATAATCAGTATAAACCTGCTTTACAAGAAAGAACTGATAATCTTGATATGGTTAGTACAGTAAAGGATTTAAGAGGGTGTGACCACCTCATGTATCTCATAGATATAACAAAGATAAAACACAGATAATCCATGCTGGCATAGGAATGAATGGATATATACACTGGGCAACAGTGGGCTGAGAATGAGAATATCCTTGAGCTTCAGTAAAGTATAGATTTGGGGTAGATGTCCAATAAGTCCAGCACAGACAAATAAACCAAGCTGCCTTCCAAGAGTTAAAAAATTAAGGAGACAGTTGTATTACATGGTGACTGTGACAGCAAGACCATGAACTTAATGACCTAAAATGTTCTCTTCTGTCCTCTATTTCAACAAAAGTGAGACCAAAGGATGTTCAGACAGTATTAACTGCAGAGCTGCCAAGACTTTGCACATAAAGCATTGGAACCAATTTTCAGGAATCTGTATGTTCCTGCACACCTAGAAATATTTTATGTAGATCACAGATGGAATATATTGTGAAATTATTCTGAAACTTTAACTTTTGGTAGTTTAAATTTGCATAAAATACTGATTTTTTTACTGGAATAGTACTGACAACTTCCCTACCTGCAATGAAAATAGAAAACGTAAAAATTCTGAGGAGAACTAGAATGTTTTTGTGCTCACTTGCATGCCAGTAATATTAAAGTAGCCTTCCACCTAAGTCCATTTATCTAGTTCCACTTCACGTCTATGTCCTTGGAACAACTGGGATGGTACCTGGACTGCATTAGGATGAACTGAGCTTCTTGGCATTCTATATAAGCCATGATCATGAATGTTTTTCAGATACTCAGCTTTCATATACTATAAATTTTATCAGTAAATTTTATGATGTCAATGTAGCTGGCATTATGCTAACAAAGTGTTGTATAGACAATGTAGTTTGCATTTCTGTATAAAGTGGTTTTGACTGCAATGTCAGTGCATAAATAAGAATGTATGTTTGTATGAATAGTTGTCCATCTCCTGGGACCAAGCAAATGTGTTTCTCTAAGCTGCGTATTATGAATGATCTTAAAAATTGAGGAAAAAGATTAGTAGTCACCAATGAGTCATTAGACAATGAGATTTAATCTTCCTCAGTCACACATTCTTAAGCACATATATAATGCCTCTTTTCAGTCAGTAGTCTCAGAAATTATAGCCCCAGTGTCTTTGAAATCAGTGAAGAAACTGCCACTACTTTATATGGAGTTGTAATATTAATGCTCTACCTACAACTTTGGGGTTTGTTTTTGGAAAATAATAATAATTAAAAAATCAAGGATAAATTTTTGTCTCTTGGGCAAGGTAGCCCTTAAACCAAAACCTTCAGAAATGCATAGGTAACAAAGTACTACAACAACTAGGTATCTCTTTTAGGAAGATGTTCAGCACCCAAAACCTAATGCGGTCTGGACATAGATCATCCTGTGGGATTCTCTCAGAGGTGAAAATCAAAATTTTAGTCTTGATCACTGTTTGGGAAAGGGGGAGCAACTTAAAAGTTATGAGACATGAAAACATAAAATATATAAAAAGGCAGTAAATACTGACAGGACAAAAGAAACAATGAAGAATGGCTAGCCTAATGAGTCATCTTTTTCAGAAGATTATACAGAAAATGAAACTCATAAATACTTTCCAGTACTTAAAAAATAAGTTATTTCCCATCATAATGTTTTTTATTTCCTTCCTTTTAAATTTTATGTAATTCAGGTACTGGTCCTTTTGTCTGTTGTTGTGCTGTTTCAAGTACTTCTGGCAGCTATGCACAGGGGTTGTATAGGATTTGTTACTGCATAGCTTTGCTATTTCTCTCTCATTTTAATTTCCTTCTATGTTTCAAGGTCTCAGTTAATCCCACTACTCTTTTTGGTCTCTTTTATGGACCGTTCCTTTACTTTGAATTGGCTTATATGAATGTTACATTTCCTACAGTGTGAAAAGATTACACTAGTTTCCAATATCTAGTTTTCTACCAGCATTAAATCTTTCCCTTTTTAATGCCTCAATAATTGTTAATGTTTTATTTTTAACATGAACACAAAAGTATTTGTCTCAGTATAGCAAAAGAGGACTCAAATGAGACTAACAGATATAGACAATTACAGAGTAATATTGATATCAAACTTTGGTCTGTTGATCTACAACAGAAGTAGCCTGGCTCCTAAAACAGGGCTTCTCACCTCATGAAAGCTGATCTATTTCCAGCATTTAATTTAGTGAAATTAGCTTTTGTGCAATTGTATATTTTGCTTTTTACTCACCAAAAATGGTGAGGGTATGTGTAGAGTGTACTTTCTCATTTTCTTCTGTAATTCTTTTTGAGCCTACATTTTTCTGACTTGCTTTTTTTTTTCACTTTCTCACAGTCAGTCATGATTTTTATCCTAATACGGTCATACATAAAACACATATCTCATGTTGTCATTTATTAAGAGCATTCACCTATTTTTCATTTTAAAGGGCATCACTGAATGCACACAAGGACATGCATACACAACCATCCCCCTCCCCAGTTCATAACCTCATTTTTTTATTTTTAAGAGTGGATATATCCCTCTTTAGAATTTTCAGATGGATTTGCAAGTTAAGAGACTTTCAGAAATTTTCAGCCACTTGAGGTAAATTCTGACAGTAGTGATAGTGAACTGAAGACTATATTATGAAAAAAATCTCCTTAGTTTCCTTGTATTGGAAAATGATATCAATAAAGTATAAATCCTGGCATCTACATTCTATTCTCAGTGCTTTCAGAGTTCCTCTACCTTGCAACAGCATCCATCATGCATTCATGAAAAAACATGGTACTGCTGTCAAATTTCCCAGTGTCTAGCTGGATCATCATCTTATAATCACAGGAATGTGAGTTTGAGGGGATCTCTCACTCATACATACTGACTGTTCTCTGGTTTGCGTTATGGAGAGATATCGAAGAGCATGAGCTGGTTTACTTTTAGGAAGGTACGTGTCTCTGATGTCATCGATGGATATTTGGCTAAAAAAGTCCCAGCAAACTCCAGCCTTGAAATGCAGCTACTGTGGATATGAAAAATTAACATTAACTCTTTTGCTTAGCCAATCTGTTCTGTACATCATAAGTTACCCACATTCTTAACTTCAATGTATTTTCAATGTTCACTCAATTTCCTGTGCTGTCAAATGAAAGTGAAGTTAATGGTACTGCAAGATTTTGTTTTTTGAAGGTATTTTCTCAGCTTAATGGGGAGTAATTATGGGACTACCAAGCAGTGAAACAACAAAACATAAAGATGCTACACTTCCTAAAGAAACAATTTCTGGTAGATGTTTATTATATTGGGCATTACCTTGTTCTAAAGGACAGCACACTCTAAAGAAAGGCAGGCCTGAACACAGACTGTTTACTTTTCATATCTACTTTTCTTCTAAATTCTTTTTTTTCAAGTCATATTACTCTTTAAGAAGCCTCAAGTCACAGATATGACATGATTGTTCCTGCAGGGGAAAAAATATAGGTGCTAAATAGAGGATAAACATTGCATGATCTTAGAAAAAGGTGGAAGAAAAAACACATCTGCCTAAAGAGAGACAGCCTATCCTCAAACTCCAGACTTAAAAGAGTGATCCTGTAAAGAATGTGTGGAAAAATTAACAATTAAACCAGAAAATATGACAAAGTGAGACTTGTGAATCCCTTAACCAGTCTTTGAAGATCAAAAGTATTGAGGAAAATGCCTCATTTTTTCAATAAGATGGGAGTGAATACTAACAAACAAGACACACCTACCTGTAGAGAGCCCATATTGTATATTACAGGTGGTAACAGCAGCAGAACACATTCAGCATGACATAAGCATTTAAGTTCACATATTTATGTGCAATTTACAATTATTCGTGACAGAACTTTTAGCAATATTGCTCAGAGAAAATTCTGCACTCGGGCTTTCCTTCATCACCTTCACTACTGAGGATTACAAATCCAGTAAGGATTTTCCAGAGAGATTTTCAAGTTGAAGTCTGAGTATTATCAAATTTATTGGGTCCTCTGCTTTATGGGTCTCATATTTGTGCTTTATGATTTGCCCTGTCACTTTTTGTCATAGTGCCAAGAAGCCAGGTGCAGAAATGTCTAGGAATCCACCACACATTGTGACTTGATCCTACATTCACACACTCTAGAATAAAATACAGAATTATAATTCAAATATTGAAAAAATATCTCATTTATGTCAGACAAATGGTTAACATTCCTTTTTTTTCCACTTGATTTTGATATAATTAACTTAGTGATGACAGAACAGTACTAGATTCTCAGATTTCTCTATTACTGTTTCAGTGAACAGTTTTTCATGATGCCTTGACAGTTTAGCAGCAATGGAGGTTTTCACTGAGTAAGAACTACAGAATTCAGTCTTAATAAAATAGGTAGGCAAAGAATCTTAAGTGAAAGATTTTGAAAAGAAGCCTAAAACGGACAACAGATCAATTGCATCTGGACTTCAATTTATCTTGGATTTGGGTCCTTAATTCCCCTAAATTGTTTCTGAAAAACCTAGCCTGATACATTTCCATGAACAGACCTGTAGGAAAAGTTTTTTACATTGTTTTGCCTACATTATAATTTAGATAACAAAAAGACAAACTTCAAGATAGTTGAAGGAATTCTTCACTTGGATTTCTTACACATATGAGGGATTTCAAATATTCTTAGCTACAGGAGCTAAGTTATCCTTTCATCTAACCTAGAAGTATGGGATTAATACAAGCCCCAATAAAATAAGCAGAAAGAATCCGAGGTGATTTTTGTATGTATTATGATGGTCACTTTGTATTAAAGTGAAGAAATGGATTACAAAAACAAAAACTTACAAACAAACAAAGCTCTCCACAATGAAATAAATAAAAAAATAGTACAAATATTTTTTCCCAGCCATTCTGTTTCTTGCCCATCACTTACCTGTGGAACTTTCTGCAGCCTGTCATATGCTCTTGGAGCTGAGCTTCAGAAAGTAGGACATTCAGCAGATATCTTAATAAGAAAGCATTGATATCTTACCAACTGGAAGAGTTATAGTATCTCACACATATCTTACACCAGCCAGTTTTCATCAGTTGCATGCTCAAAAATAAAACATTTGTTGTGTTACATTTCCATGGTCTACCTTATTCTGCTATAAGTTTGGCTTTTTCATTTTGATTTGGTTTCTTTCTGTTGTATTTTTGCTTTCTTCTGATGATGACACCTCTTTATCTATTTTTCTTTCCTGTGAAACTTTTCATTTAAACATTTTCCTTTCTATCATCCCTTCTTCTTTAGATCCAAGAAGCTTAAACAGTCTCTAAATTAAAGAAGAAATAATGTCCACATAAATTAAGTAAAAAAAATATAACAAGGTCAGAACTTCTACATGGGATTTGTCTGGTTTTCTTTTACTCGAGTTTATATTTCACAGAAGAAGTGAAAAAAGAACTAAGAAACAAAAAAAGAAGAATTAGAAAATGTAATTATAGATTAATAATTATGACCTCTTCAAGTGAAAAAAAATTCAGGATTAATATAGATAATATATTGTATATTGACAGTGGAAATGTACAATCACTGAGAATCAATCAGCAGGATGGAAATGGAGAGTATGTTCCCAGGAAGGTTAACATGTAGGATGCAGTATTCCTCAAGAACTGAACAAGTCACTGAACAATACTCATCCATAAAGGCAACTAACAACATCAATAAGAATATTCATTGTTGAAAAAAAAAAGAATTCAGGATTAATAGAAAAAAATAAAATAAAGAGGACATTAAAAGGGAATAATTTGCAAAAAATGCAAAGTGTAAACAGCAAGTGGTTCAGATTGCTTTAGATTTTTTACATTAATTTACACTTTTTCCTGACATAGAATGCACAAGTCAATAGAAAGGGCAAAAGTAATTCACATCTACTATCTACTATTCATGTTATAAACTATTAAAAGAACATAGAAAGTGCATTTTTTAATGCTCCTTGATATTTCTGACACATCAGAGTTATTTTACCTTTTCCTAGGTTGAACTCACAGATTTTACATGAAAGCAAATAATTTGAAAATCTTTGTTTA
>JAWWLV010000121.1:76781615-76821703 GCA_035041135.1 Platyrinchus mystaceus | reverse complement strand
GGAAATCTAGCTGTGGTCAGGTTTCACCAGAGCTCCACTAACCCTAATTTTTCTATGAAGTAATTCTAAGCATGTTCTAGACTGCAGCTAAATAAAGGACAAGATAAGAATCAAGAAAAGGGACATGAGACAGGACCTTCATTTCAGAGTCTGGATTCTAATTTCAAAAATGTCAAAGTAAATGGAAAGGGATTTTTATTTAAATAGAACCATGGCCCTGGCTAAAGATTTCATGAAGCAAAGGTAAGAATGCCAAATAGGCAGGCAAGAAAGAAAATATGGGAAAAAAAAGGCAAAAAAAGAGCAGACAACAGTTCATATTACCAGACGTCATTGCAATTTGCTGCATATTTTTTTGAATATTAGGTTATGATTTTGTCAAGAGCATTTAATGAGTTTTCTAGGAGACAATCTGTAGATGTGTCAGGCCAGACTAAATGACCGAAGCGATCCCTTATGACATGAAGATCTGTATTTAATAACCCTGTGGGGTTGTTAGGCATTCTCAAAGACTTATTTCAAAACACGGCACAATACAGTAAAATACGAGCAAGAAAAATCAGACCACAAAGGTAATTTGGAATGGCTGACCACCTACAGAGAGTCTCAAAGGGGCAGATATATTAAGTACCTAGTTATTTTGTCCTTTCTCAAAGACCCTGGCACTCATTCACAGCAAGA
Source organism: Platyrinchus mystaceus (assembly GCA_035041135.1). Lineage (NCBI taxonomy): Eukaryota > Metazoa > Chordata > Aves > Passeriformes > Tyrannidae > Platyrinchus > Platyrinchus mystaceus. Next base: position 76,821,022 of record JAWWLV010000121.1, on the reverse strand, counting down.
CACATCATGAGCACCTTCGCCCTGCTGTAAAATTTACAGGGGACTACAAGCAGACAATGCACAGCTTAGCTCAGGGTTTGAAAATTCAGGTCAGTAAGAATCTTCAGCTGAGACTCAAAAGATGTGATCTAAAACAATAGCAGAAGAGAAACTAGAAGAAATAGAAGCCGTAGTGGAATGCCAAAACTGAAACAGAAAAGTTTTGTTTTCAACACTATTGCTGTTTCAATAAGACTCTTAAAAAGAAACATTTGACTGTCATCAAATGATGATAGAGATACATCTGAAAAGCATGAGCTATAGAATATCTCAATATAGATTAAATATATGTAGTATATCTGTAGAATATAGATATATTTAAAATGTCTTGACACTGGTGAGTTTGTAATGAAACAAGAGAAGAAAATTCCAAGTGGGTGAAGGGAGACAAAAAAAGATTTTGGGATACAGCTTACCAAAAAGTTATCAAGAGTGTAAAAAAATATGCTTGCAATCTCCATTATTTGGTCTGCACAACTATCAGCTGAAGGGTGGATGGTTGAGTATGAGGAAAACATACATAGGAATTGTGAGATTTACTTATTGAAATTAAAATCTGAACAATGTGATCCTTATACTACTGTATTCATTTTCCCTAGGCATATGGAAACTTCTTCTTGCTTGATATATTTATTTTTATAGTGGACTTAAGTAATTCCAACTGGAGAACAAATGAAAAAGAACTAACAAGCGTTTTTTCTTTTGTATGTCAGCCGATGTCAGTTTTGAATAACAAAGTTAAGTAATGTGTACTGATAAATCAAATAAATTTTCTATTTAGTGATTTATAGTTGTGTGGAGAAGCTGACAAGGGAAGTTAAATTCTAAAGAAAGTTAAGTGTCATGGATCAATTGGATCAATCACAAGCACTTACATTTTCAGACAATTTCTGACTAAGCAGTCATCAGATCTGGGATATGATTAGTCACACTGAAAAGTGCTGATTTCTGAGTGAAATTTAATATCATCTCTTAAATGAGACAGGTTCTTGTGACTGAAATCAGTGCTAAGTAGAGCTCTGGAAAGTGAGCGATTAAATTAAATGACTTCTGAAAAAAAGGTCAGGTATACTAATATTGTTTGAAAATTATTTTTTTAAATTAGGAAGGACTGAAAATAAGATTTTAAAATTATATTGCAGGTTCTATTTGTAACCTATTCCTTAGTTTTAAGCAAAATCTTTGGATAACATAATTTTCTTCCTTTTTTTTTTCATTTAATTTTGTAACATTCTCTCGAGGCAATCAAGAGAAATATTTATGGCTTTCACTTAAAATCCATAATGGACAATACTTTCAAACTTCATAAAAAATATTGAACATAGAAGCCTTTCACTTACTTGTCTTCAGTTCTATAGCAGTTATTTTTTTCTTAAATTATTAGGGGTATTTTTCAGAAGAGATAAAGTTACAGAAAGTGGCCAATGATCATATGACAAGTTTTGTGCCTGACAAAAGATTAAAGCTCTCTGGGATAAGAATATCTATGTTTATACAATAAGAAGAACATCTGGATATGTTCGGGTGCTACAATAGAAATATCAGTTTCTTGATACAAACTTTCTTACCAAAAATCACTCTCCATCAGCTCAACACTTGAAAATCTATTCCTAGAGCAAACACAGTGTTTCAGCAGTTTTTCTCAAACGTTATTCAGAAATTGATTTTGTCTTTATTAAACACCACAGGGGTGACTTAATTGGTTGTTTCAGAGACAGTCAGACCCTCCCAAGTCAGTTTATTGTCACTGACAGAACTAGGCAGAGATATACAGAACCACTGGAAAATAATAACAACACTGCAGGATTTTTTTTTTTTAATTTAGGGGTTTTTTTATTGATTGGGAAAGAAAAGAAGAATAATGCAAGATGAAAGCCCTTTCATCCTGGGTTACAATAAATATGAGCAATAGATGTAGGTACTGCTGTCATTTTGGCTATTTTCCACCATAAGTGAAATAAAAATTTCTTTTAATGTCAGGACTTTAATGGAATATTCAGGGTATGCTAGAAATTCAGAATTAATATCACCAGGTAATTAGATTTCCACTGAAAGCAAAATAAGGAAAGCTGACATTGTTCAGGCAGGTGTAACTAACTCACATTGAGATAACTAATAGCACTGCAAGATTTTGAAGTCTGAGCAAATGTCCCAGTTTATATATCTGACCTATGGATTCAGTTGGAAACTCCCAATCACACACGAAAACTTGGTATTTCTTCCACTTTGTGCTGCTGGCATCCCAGTGTGCCAGTAGCTGAATTATGGATACGATTTAAAGTCTTAGTTCTACATTAAAAGAATAATACAATGAGAGCAGTAATAGACACAGACTGATTTACCACTGCAGGACAAATCATTCTGTTTCTGCTGACCACTGAAAGCACAAAATAAGTAGAAAATAAACCGATGAAAGGATAAACCCAAGCCCTAGTGGTTTTCTTTTTTTTTTTTTTATTTTTTTTTTTTATTTTATTTCTTAGAAACTGTATTTCTGTAGTACAAACACAAACAAGTTTTCATTCTGTATGATGTGAAACATAAAATTGTGAATAATTTGATTAAATTAATGTTCGGAAACTTGTTGAACTTTACAAATGTGGATCTGCTTAAGAAGCACAAGGGACTAAGTAAACACCTGCAAAAATGAATTACTATGCTGTATTTGTAGATAGTTATTTGACATGTTGCCTCATTGAGATATAAATAAGACAGATAACCCAATTAGATTTTTTTTTCACACATAATAATAAAAGCTGTGCTTTTTCCTTTGCACCTGGCTTTGAGTTCTTGCAATTGCACTCAAATCACGTTTTCAAGTTCAAAGACTAGAATTTTAACTTTTACATAAAAGCTTGGATTAACAGCTAATTTATTGACCCCAAAATAAAAATTAAAAAGAGAAGGAAAAATAAAAAAGAACAAAAATAAAAACGAGAACCTACATAAAACCTGTGAAAAAAATAAAACACAAAGTACAACCTTTTCACTCTATTAGAATGCATGAGACACTTCATGACTGTAAATCCACCAGGAATAGAGGAAGGGGGCAAACAGGTAGTGTAGCCTCAACAAGATTTCCATTGTTTGATCTTAGTATATTATTGCTAAAATGATTGCTATTGACATTGGTTACTATTTTAACAGCTGAGTGCATTAAATAACTGTACCTATGAAGTGGCCAAACTATGCTGAATAGTATAGTGTAAGTTAGTTTGAAGAAACACAATCTCCCTCTAGGTGAATTTGACCCTCAGAAGCAAGCTGGGTTGATTTAGACAAACTGGTATTGTCATGCAGACTTGAGTGATTCTCAGGGTTTATACATGGAGCATCACATAATAAAGGGATGCCTAATGGGGCAGCTGAACGACATTCATCTCAATGTCTTCGCGGGTGTGTCTTCATAAATTCTCTAGTCTGAATTAAGACTTCTGAAGTGAATCTCACAATTGTTTCCAGATACCATTCTTTGGTACAAATTGTTTTTAAAAATTTAAATAATTGTAGCATTTGTTACTTATTTGTACCATTTTCTATGTCCCATTGTATTTCCCTTTGTAACTCTACTGCATTTTCCCACACCATAGTAAAAGAATGTTTCACAATAATTGTTGCAGATTAAACTTATATTTTTTTTTAATTTTTGCCAGCAGTCTAATATGACAAAAACTTTTCTCTGAGTTCAGTTCAACAAGGCTAGTTTGTCCTTCTGTTGCTGTAAGCCAATGGTAATTTGTGCTGATCTTTTGGTGGGTCACCAATCCTTCCAATGTGCAGACACTGAAATTCCTGACTGAAAACAGTTTCATTTGGTGAATATTTCCCGAGCTAATAACTGTGGTAGCAATAGATCAAAAATAGTAGTGACATGTTTTAAAAAGATATTTTAAAATATAGTTTGGCATTTTCAGAGCATTTTACATTCTGGATTCTCAAAAAAGTGAAGACCTCAGTTCAGAGATTCAGAAGGGAGAGTAAAACTTTTCTTCTTTTACTCAGAAGTCCAATAATAATTTCAATCATCCAAAATTCATTCCTCATACATATGAGTTCAATTCCTTGTTTTCACTGAGGTATTGAACTCTACCTGCAAGAGAACATACAAACAACCTCATTATGAGGTGACCTAAACTGGATTGCTTTCAGTCTCTGGTTGCTACTTCTTCACAAGTCAGGCAAAAATATTTAGACTAAACATCATGTATTGTTGAACCTTCAACTGAAAGGAGTTTAATTTACTTTACTTGGGAAAAAATGTAGAAAACAGACAAGGCTTTGTGAGGTGAACTTTATTTTGTCTTTTGTTGTCATTAGTGTTCTCTTATTCATCTGAAAAGAAAAAAAAAAAAAAGAAAGTAATTTATTTATTTATAATTTATTCCTAACCTCTATTCTGAGCTCTCTTCTCTGAGCTCTACTGGCCTTTGCTTAGGTCTTATCTTTGCAACGTTCCCTGCTGGGGGAGTATAACACAAGCAGCCTCTGACATTTTCACCATTGTTCTGTGACACATCAGCATTTGTAATATCCATAACAGAATATTTTGTTGCCCATGGCATAATGTGAGTCTAGGGGTTATTTTGTGCTGTCAATGCTCTTTATTCCTTAACTCCATGATGTCCAGGAGACTCCCAGAAACTGTGGCTCTTCTAAAACTATGTCAGTGTAAAAGCACTTGTGACAAACTGAACAGCAAAATGCTATATTAGCTCCAAGTATGCACACCAGGGTTCCTTGAGGAATCAAACTTGCTGAAACTAAAGGTCAAGAGATCAGGACTGTAACTTTAAGCAACCCTGGGGAAGGCAGCAATCTTCCACCTTTGTTGTATTATGCAAGTTGACCATGATCACAGAAAAACCAGCTATCAGATCACAGGATCTTTTCAGAGATAGAATCACCTGCAGTTAAGAACAAAAGAATTCACAATGCTCTCCTTTCATAAGGGAGTCTAGCTGGTAATTCAGTGTGCTACTCTTTGGTATATACGTACACAGTAATCTCAGCAGAAGACAATATTATGGACACTTAAATTTTATATTGAATTCTTTTCCTGCATTCAGGTTGTCAGAGGAGAAAGTAACAAACTAAGTTATTGAAAAAAAATCAAACCCAGAACATTGAAAGAATTTTGGTTTTCTTAAAACCAATGTTTATTAGGTAACAGTCATTGGACTAAAAGTAATGACAGAGAAAAGTAAAAGGCAAAATGTTGTATTAGCTATCATTTTGTAATCAGGAAGGAAAAAGTGAAAATATGCCCAAAAATATGTGTTGTGACTTTCTTAATGCTGTCTGATTATAGAGTACTCACATTGGTTTCTAATGAGGGATAGTTAGACATGGATATGCACAGATATGCATAGCCTACCTAACACCACTAAAAATAATCAACACCAGTTGCTTAGACCTTTAGGCTAAATCTGTATGTAATGCAATTAATTCTCAAAGCAGTACATACTCTTGCTCAGTGTTATATTGTTGTCTATATTAGCATTTTAATTTTAATCAGAACTGCAGTTTTCACTCAGTTCTTATGATAATCCTACTTACTGCTTGTTATTGCACATACAAATTAGCTTGGGCTCAGAGATCACAACCCAGGTTTCTTTCTGATGAAATTAAACCAGAAGATGTGTTCCATGAGTGCACCTAAATGCTTTCTGTCTGCTACTAGACATCAGTCCCTGGAAACGTACTAGAGTAAAACGAAATTAAATCCACCTAAGTGTGTACAGTATACCTATCAATTCTCCAGCTTTAACTGCTTTGTTCAACACTGCTTTGTCCTATTGCACTGCTAATGTAGACACAATGTTTGCATTTATTCCTCTATGCAATCTGCAGCGTCCAATGTTTCTCCTTACAAACTAATGGCAGGTGAGGCTCAGACTACTTACAGATCTCATCAGCTTTGCTGAATGATGAAATCAGGGTTTATTTATTTATCCACCTGTGTGAGACACTGAAATGTTAATGGTTAATGACTCAAATAATCGGCCAGCAACTGGGTGCTTTGCTGAGGCCAGGTTTGCACCCTCCAGTTGAAGAGGAGGAAGATATTTTTGTGTGTGGTGGTGAAAACTCGGATTTGCACAAGATGGTGGGGACATGCACCCACCATCAGAAAATGACCACAACAAACTGACTTTGTTTAACAACGAGCTGGTTTTTGAGCCAGATGGGGAGAAGGCTGACAGGAAACATAAGGGATAGAGGTGGGATAATGCATTTTATCCTGCAAAAGTCCTCCCTTACACAGCAATCTCAAGTGTAAAACTCCCCTCTGGGGGATGTATCAGGACACTCACATTCACTTGTAGGCCTGAAGGTATTCACCCTTCTGAGAACGCATAACTGGCTCAGCTATGCTGGCATGAGTAACAATGGTCATGTCTTAGAAGGGGTCATAAACCACCGAAGAGCCCCCCAAGTGCCCCCAGACTCATTTCTGGGGCCTTCTACCATAGGACTGTGCATGATCCACAGTGTTGCAACCTACAGTGTACCTCCCAAGAGGAGGTACCTGGGCTTTCCCTCCTGAACCTGAACATATATTAACTCATTGAATTTTGTGTTTTGTGGGCTTAATTCACACCTGATGGATCAAGACTGTGATCATCACTTTGGCCAACAGACTTCAAAATTGCAAGAAACAGGTCTCGTTGCTGGACCCACAGGTGATGGTATCTTTCCTCTCTGCTATCTACTGTTATCATTTCTTTCTTTTACTTATATATTTTCTTAAGTGATATGTTCAAACTTTTATATTGTTGCATTTATATAGATAATAACAAAAATGACTACATACCTTCTTTCCATTGCAATGAAGTTGTTCTAAAATAAACCTGACACATATATACATACATATACATATATATATATATATATATGTACACAGTGGTCATTTAGTATTGTTTCACTCTAAGCTTCACCAAGGAATCTATTAACAAGAACCTCAGATACCCTCACCTTCAGGGGTGGGTCACAACAACCTGACATCAGGCATATCAGAGTACTCAATATAAATGAAAAAGACAGTGGTGCACCTGGCTGAACATCACAAATAGCACAGGCTGAAGCACATACCCCAAAAGCTTTGCAGATCCAAGATTTCTCCCCTCATGTTCTCCAAAACACTGAAAACATTTTAAGTTTAAGCTTATCTGCACTATTGAAAGTATGTATGGCAATGGGTCATGTCTGTGCTTGAAATGTAATGTAGAAGACCTCTAGTTTGCAGTGAAGCATTTCAAATGTATATGGTATGCTATGAAGAATATACAGTACACAGAGTCTCCATGATATTATTATATTATTACTTTGTTTTGCAAAGAGTATTGTGATCTAACTGAATATCCAAAACCTACCAGAAAAAGATTGTATTAGAGACTCAGTTTTGGGGGAGCTGACTCAATCACAAATTTTGCAGGAATAACTGATACAAGTACTGGAGCACACAGTATAGTTATATATATGTGTATATATATATATATATACACATACATATGTATATATAGAAGTGTATTAAGAAGGTTCTTTAGAGATGTATTTGGCACGTGATAATTGAAGAATTATGCAATATACTGTTAGGGTCAAAGGTGTGAACTGCAGGTTGATTCCACATGGCAGGCTTTCCCAGCACTGAAACAATACAAGCCCTGTTTATATGTCCTGCAAGCATATATATAAAGGCAGTTATTGTTAAGTGACACCTGAGAAGTTCTAGTATCAAGTGACATTTAGAACAAAGGTGTTCAGTGATAAATTATTCCCACGTGTCCACTGGCCCAATAGATCTGATTTTCATCCTTTCACCTATCTATCCCACTGTCTGCTCATGCAAGACCATAGACTAAGTCAGTGTGTAGTCACCAAAAATGATGGTAAATGGAGCTTACCAGTGTAAGAAATAGAAGTTATTCTTGCTTTCAGTGACTGGACTGAAAGAAACACAGGCATTTTTTGCTCTTTTTTTTTTTTATTTACCACTACAGGACTGCTATATTCAGCTTGACTTAATACTCTCATTTCTCCTTCCAGCCCTTCTCTCCCTGAAAAGGCAAGGATATTATTTCACACCCTGCGGGAGTCACTACTAATGTTCTTTTCATTTCTTAAAGTTCATTTTACAAACAGTAGTGTAATTTTTAAGACTTTTCCAGGATGTTATTTGAGGCATTAAACTTCTTCATGTGGACTTGTGTTTTTGAAATGTATGCTGCTCCTAGGAGAACAAGGAAGGGAAGAGATTAAATAATTCTCCTGTAAATGCCCATATCTTTGGAGGAGAAACCAGGTTCGATATCTTCACCTGAGAATAAACATCAGTCCTGTCCTTATCTTTGTTTTCCACTCCCAGTCTGTTACAGCAGCTCTGTTAATATTCCCAGCACCTCACTGACACTTCTCTGCAGAAGTAGAGAAAGGACATGATAAAATGGTGAGAATGGAGATAGTAGCATAATCAAAATCCAATACAGGAAAACAAAGTAAAATAGAAGCCAACGAAGGCAAAAAGCCAAATTAGTAATACATCCACTAAACCTACACCCTATCACTGTCATACAGAAAAAATTACACAAAAGAGAGCTGACTAGTTGAAATGCAACTTGCCAAAAACTGTTGTTTTAGCCAACAAATACTCAAATTAGCTCACGATCCTATACTGCTCCTCTTGGGAAGTTGGATAGATTTTTCAAACACGCAAGATTAGAAGGTGCTTTTAATTTGTTTGGGAAAAGGAACAACGTACCTAGACTTGCAGTTTAGTTTGGGTGAGGGATGTATCATTGAAGGAAACCTTATTGCCACCACTTTCCATGTTTTAGTTGTCATCACAGTACTTCACAGTCCAGACACATTTTAGCAGATTTTACCTTGGACTAGAAATGTGTCTGGTGTGGACAACACTTGATGCTTATGTTTCATTATTTGTTAATGCAGACATCAGCAATAAAACTCTTATACTACATCTGAGAAAAAAGGTCTAACTGACTGGCAGCTTTATGTATGTCAAAAAATGGCTGAGTCAGGTTTTTTGAGCTCTTTTCCTCTTTCTCATCTTCAAGAAAAAAAAACCTGCCAGTAAGTACCAAAGATGGCAAAATCAGTTTAAGAGAATATTTTGTTAGAAAATTTAATATAGAGACTTATAATGGAAATTGTTTTTCCATCTCAGTTGCAGCTGTTACCATTCTGACACAGTCTAGTAGCTAATGAATGGTGTGTAGCATTTGCAAAGTGTTTGCTCATTCAAGAAAAAAGAAAATTTATAAAATGTCTAGAAAAGTGTACAAATGAATGCAGAGAATGTAAGTTATTTTCTGGCATGTGGCAAGAATTTATTGTGGAAATAAACCAATCAGAGAAAGACCTGTGGTGTATACATACCATATAGTATGTATACAAACTTGAGAGCATTAAAACCAATTACAAAACTTCATATATTCCCCGAGAACCCTGTTTTTATGCTATCAGTCTAAGGACTTGTGAAAAAAGTTGCCTAAACATGACATAAAGAAGTTGTAACTGAGTTGTTTTCTGCAAGCTACACACATATAAAGAAAGGCAAATTCATAACAAATGTCCATGTCTCTAACTCACAAATTCTCTAATTCATTCTTGTTTTTATTACCCTCCACTCTATAAAATGTTGTAAGTGCAGTACACATGTATTTATACTAGTCAGTCATGCAATTTATAAAGTTAACGTAATTATCAACTTTTTTTTTTTTTAAATGTAGAATAAACTTGAAACCCAAAAGAAAGATAGTTCTGATTACACTAATAGAAAAATTAACTTCCAGACTGTCACTAAGGCTTCAGAATCTGGAACATTTGAGCAGAAAAACCTGTGTTGACTCCACTGCTTGATCCATAGCTCACAGACATAATTAACACCATACTTTATTTTCACCCCACACAGTTTTCTGTGGCCAAGAAAATGATCTCATTAACCATTTAGTGTTTGTGTCAATCTCATTAGGTTTCAGACCAAAATGATAATGAAGTCCTATTTCACAATATTTTTTTTTTTTTAAAAAAAGAGAATGACTAGTGACATTTTGCAAGTAAATGTGCAGAGCCACAGGCCTTGTCCATTGTAAATATATGTTTTCCTTTGTTACCTCTTGATGATATAGACAAAAAGATCCCTTTATGTGCCAATAATGATGATATTGACTGAGTCTATAAAATAATTGGAAAATATTAAAAAAGATAATGGGACAACTAAGGGCACAATTTTAGGTAATATTTCCAAGACCAGAATAACTCACTATAGAATAAATGCATGTTTATTTTCTTTGTTCAGATAATAGTACTTTGTATGCATGTCACTAGAAGGTTACAGGAATACAGTTAAAAAAAAAAAAAAGTGAGATTTCTGGACAATAAACAGGACTGTGAAAAGATCTGCTTTCCATACCTACCTTTCATGTGCACTTCTGCCATAACCTCGGGCAAAACATTCTATCTACACTTGTCTCAGTTTTTCTAGTCATAAAATAGGAATGATACTTCCTCAACTAAATGGAATGAGGTCATGGTCATCATGGTACAGTTTGTTGCACAGATTTCAGAGGACAGGCAGCTATATAACCAAGTAGTATTTCATAAGGGTAACACGATATAATTTTCCTGTGTGCATCTAACTGTGCAGATGAGAAAAATCACTGTATTCCCCACACCTCTGCTGGATCATTTCTCTTGTTCTATTTCCATTTGAATGAAGTCTCTGTTATTTTTTTCTGTTAATCACACTAGCAGATGAAAAGTTCAGGATACATTAACCTCAAATAGCATACTTTAATACCCAATAAAAGTATTATGACTCTTTAAATTATTTGTTTCTCTAAGAAATCTTTCTATGAAATTTTCTTTATTATTTTTTCCGAAAACTCTCAGTTACCAACATAATTACCTAAAGGGAAAATATTTTAAACTTGGCATAAGAAAATGTGATTCAGATACTCAAACCTTGCATAATTAACCTGTCAATTGCTTTTGCATGTTGTATGATTGGCTGTCTCATAGAAACAGCAGATTTTATCGAATTAAAATATTTTTCATTATACAAAAGATGAACTGGTGCATATCTACCCATCAAGGATTTTCCAAGAATGCATACTAGGATAAGCAGTCTACTACAGAATTCCAGCCCGCAGTTATTCACAAATTTGTAGCAATTTCTTCAATTCATTATGCATTTTTCATCTCTGTAAGTAAAGGACAAGATGTTCACTGAAGTTTTCATTATCAACTCCCTTCTCGGACTTAAGTCAGCGTCAGCCAAAGGCATCAGTAGTGCCAACCTGTGTATGTAAGCAGAGCTCTCTGTTATGACATTTTGAACCTCACTACAAATATCCAAAAGCACATTTAAGGTCTTCACATAGTACTCCTCTCATAGAGTGAGAGGGTTAGAGTAAGAAAACCATGAGAGAGTCTAAAGTTCTATGGTTTTTGAGATCCATTTTTGAGTGTTTGAATTTTTTCATGTAAGCTGGGTAGAACCTGGGCTCTATTTCAACAACATGAATGATGTAGGTAGCTGGAAGCAGTGTATACTGGACAATGTAATGTTAACCACCACAAAACACAAAAATCTTTGTAGATCTAAAGTAAATAATTGAAAACTTATTTTAAACAAATGTTGAAAAATTGTTTTATAATGTTTATGATATTACAAGTCTTTTAATAAAAGGTAAAGTGCTGTTAAAGTAAGGCCATTTGAGTTGCTGTGCAAACTGAAGTAAGGAAATTAACATAACAAGTTAATGAGACATCTGGAAAATATCTTCTTAGGAAGGTAGGATGACCAAAGATAACCTTTTCAAACTGTATAGTCCTGGGTAAAACAGGGATCAGGCACAACACCTTAAGCTTTGTGTATTTACACAGGAATATCAGCCAGCAACTAAAGAATTCTGTATCTGGATAGCATGTATGTAATTGGAAGAGAATATAAAGCCAACCATGATATACCAAGTCTTGTGACATGACACCGTGAAATGAACCTGCACATGCTTAGTTTGTGCTCATGTAAAAAAGATGGGCTTTTGTAGACATTTACATCACCAACCACAACAGGCACACAATCAGACCTTCCTTCTGTTTTGATCTCATGATAAGGGCACATCACCCATACAACTTGTCTTAAAAATTCCACCACCCTCAGCGACTCCCCAAAGAGGGGCTCTTTTTAGAAAAAGCCTAAAGTTGGCAGGTACAATAAAAAAAAATTGTAAAATAATGTCAGCAACAACAAAACTGGTCAAAACAATTTCTGTTTATTTTTTCTTGACATCTCCATTCTCATGTGTGAAAACAACATTAAGTCATGAGTTCAAAATACAACTGTCTTCTTCAAATGTAAATATGAGCACATTCCAGAGTTAGAGCCGTAAATTTTTTTTACCTCTTGTTTTAGGGCAATAGACCAAAAGATCTGGCTTCTAAACTTACCTAATTTGTCAATATTTTTGTCACAAATGGCCGACCAACAAGGAAAGTAAGAGCACGGTAGTATTTTGGAATATTTTACTGCCTCAGGCAAAAGAATTGAGTATACTATTGTAATCCAAAACCAAAAACATTATGCAGAGATTTTTCTTTGAGATTTGAGCCAAGTTAGCATAAAAATCACCATCATAATGGTCTATTACATATTGGAGCAAATACTGTGGGAATCGGAGACTCTTACTTCAGTGATAATAGGCAAAGAATTGTACTTTTTTTTTGTATTCTTGCATACACAGTTACTCTGGTATCACATCAAGTGTCATTTGAATAGATATTGCAATAGGTTGAAATTCACCTACTCTTTTGCCTGAAGCATAGCAAATAGGGCTTGTGCTATGAATACAGGTGAAGTAGAAGGTGTATGACCAGCAATTTCAGTAGATGTGACTCAGAAGCATTGTGTGTGAAAAGCATTCACAGTATAGAGAATTGATAAATGTCTTCTACATACAAAGTAGGAAACCTAGAATGCTACACTTGGGGCTCCACTGTTGTTCCTATGTGTGTAATTAGAAAGAAACTAAAGGATTGTAACAGAAAGGAAATCTAAACAGATGTTAAAAAAGTATTTATATTTGGAAAGAGACACTTGCAAAGGTTGAAATTTATATAACAGTCCACTATATAACACTCCACTATTCTGTATCAATGGAATAGATACAATCTTCTCAAAAGCATGTAGCTGCAATATTTTATTTGGGGCATGCAGAAAGATTTTCTTCTGATCCAGGAGTGGGCTCAAAACAGCTGAAAAATGTGTGAAGTGTTCATGTCTCCCCTAATTATTTTTTTTAAGTATCAATACAATCAACACAGTCTGAATTAATAAGGCAGGCATTCAGAATGTTTTTATTTGTAGCTGTCAAGCACCCTCTCTGATTTGTCATTAATTTCAAAAAAATCTGGGAATTCAAAAGCTCAAATAGTTTAATGGGATAACTATGTAAAAGTATTTATTCTGAGAAGGTAGATAACATATGAAGTGACAGAGATGGTAGTCAAGAATGTTAATTTCCCTAAAAGTACAAATGATTTTCAGTATGCAGTTATTTAATAATAATTTTTGGTCTTATTAAATATCTTTAGGGAGCGTGGGGAGGACGTTTTGTGAAAATACATACTATCATATTTTTATACTTGGGAGTAGTGACTTAAAGATGATTCAAAACAAAGTGCTTGCTTACAAGTACATTATATATCTAAGAAAAAAAGTACCTTCTTGACTGCTTTTTAACTTACTTAAGGCATTTCCCAGACTTATTGTATAAAATAACAGCTATTTAAATGGCAGAAGAAAAATATGTTGCACATGAATTACAGATTTCTTTCATTTCACACTCTCCTTTGAATTTTTCTGCCAGGATTGTTTGCTTGTTTGCGTTTCCCCCTCAGATTTGGCATACAACAGACCTCTGTGATCTTTGCTCAGCTAAAGGTGGAAAAGGAACTGACAAAAGAGGTGAGGACAGAATTGTTTGTGGGCCGTTCAACACAGCTGTTGCAAATATTATACACTTGCATTATGCTGTGCCCTTTTACATAAAAGAGAATTGTATTTGTCACCATTTGGAGCAGTTCTGCTTTGTTATTCATAAGCAAATTATTTTAATCTTGTTAGCTTTATTCATTTGGTTTTGGGTGGCTTTGTTTCTTGTCAACAGTTCCTTAAGGACTTCAATTTTTTTTCAGCTAAAACGTATTTTCTAACATTTATCTGGCTGTAAAATGAAATGTGTTTTCTAAGTTTAATGAAAAACATGAATACTAAATTGCCTCTGTATCGTTATGTTCTGATTACCAGAAACTGACACTAAGATGTCAGATTTCACTCTGCAGATCAATATATTAAGTCAAATTTTTTTACCTTTTAAATAAAAAATTCTGCTACCCTTACTTAGAATGGATCAGATTCCTGCTTTGTAATGTGTATAAATATAAAATTGTATGATTTAATATAATATCACTTAGCCATGAGGGATTTGGAAATTACCTTAGTGCCTCATTGTGACTAATGAGTTAATGTTACTCTTAGATAGACACCCTTCAGGTAGACAAAGTAAACTATGTAAGAATAAGGAATTTATATTATCTTAGTTTAAGCAGTGAAGGAATGAATATTGTGTCCACTCTGAGATTAAAGATTGAAAGAAATACTGAAGAGCCATGAGGGAAACAGAAATTTGATAATACACAGCTCTTTAGACTAGTAAACAAGACTGGAAATTGAACAGAATCTAAATAAAATTGATATTAGAAGTATACCAAGACCTGCTAGTTATTAGAATTTTTCTGGATGAAAATATTAACTCAAAGCTGTTTTGGTTTGATACTTTTTCTAGTGAAAAGAACAATTTTCATAGGAATTAGTTATCAAAATTCTTTCCAAATGTCTATCCAATGATACTAGATGATTTTAACTGTTCACTTTTTGAACCATAAATTAACACCTTTTTAAAAG
This sequence comes from Platyrinchus mystaceus, assembly GCA_035041135.1. Taxonomy (NCBI): domain Eukaryota; kingdom Metazoa; phylum Chordata; class Aves; order Passeriformes; family Tyrannidae; genus Platyrinchus; species Platyrinchus mystaceus. The sequence goes on along the minus strand of JAWWLV010000121.1, from coordinate 76,805,997 downwards.
GTCAGATACGTGTAGCAATTTGGACTCAAATTCATTCTGTCTAACATTCTTCAGGTGTGCAGAGCACCTCTTTTTCACATACACAATGAAAAGTCTGTCTAAAATTTGATGAAGCAATTGTACTCAGGTGGTGAAGCTGTTTTGCATGAGCACAACTTCAATATGCTTTAAATACATGGGCAAAGAGCCTCTACCTTGTAAATGCTCAACATTTAAGACTTCTGGAACTCATGCCAGAGTCATGCTGGTGCCCACCAACTCAAATTCCTAGACACTAAACAACCCAGAACATAGGGAAATCAGAAACACAGCCATTAGTGTTAAAAACACCATAGAAGGACATAATTTTCAGGTATAATTAAGATCCCAATTGTTTTACATTTCCTCTGTAATCATTGGAGGCATGAACAGCCAGAATTCATCCTTCCAGTTTTTCTGAATTCAAGACTATTTCACTGAAGTAGCTAAAGTGATATTAAATATGTGTGAGTATTGCTCTAAAAATATGTCTGTTGGTTTAAATGATAACTGGTATAAAGCAAGGAGCTATGTATTTCCTTCCTTCCTTCCTTTCTTCCTTCCTTCCTTATTACTTCCTTCCTTGATGTTGATGAACAGTTAGACACAAATTTGAAAGAGGCCTAGTAACGTTGTTCTACAAAAATATTAGGTCATTTTTGAATAAGAACATATAGACTATAAGGGACATATTTTGTCTTGACAGCGTACAAGGAGTAAACTGATTGGTGTTGGAATTACTCAGTGTCTGGAGTTCCATTCCATAAATATAGTAGACCTTACTGTCAACTTTTTTTTCATGCTTCTTCTTATGACATGGTTCTTTAAATTGGTATTTATTTCATTCACAAATGTGTAAATTTCAACATAGTTCTGACAGTGTTGCAGTTGTAAGTTTAGTTTATATTGTACATAACAAAGTTTTCCAAAGGAAAATTATTTAAAGAAATAGACAGTGGATTTTATTTATTATTGTTTATTTATTTATTTATTTATTATTGTTGGCTTTAATAGAATTTTCTACTCTTCTGACATCATATGGACACAAAAAAAATCATACTGAGACTTCCAAAGGCAGGTTTTCTTTGGAATAGTTTGTGCTTAGGAATTTTTTTAAGCTTCTAGAATATATGACATAACTGTTGTCTTCTCAGTAACATCTTTATACTTTTTGCATACAAGTAGGAAATAAATCTTGTGTTTGGATCACAGAAACTAATTCTGTAATGGATGAAAAAAATACATTTGAGAAATCCTAGTTAGTTTCTAACCTTGTTTTCATCACCTTTTCTGTCCTTTTCCCATCTCAATCACATGACAAATCTCAAAGCATATTTGCCCAAAAGAAACATTATTTAATCTCCAACATTTTGGGCATGACCTGCATATATTATGTGGAGTGTCATGCAACATCTATGTAGAGTTTTAGTTTAAACATAATGAACATTGGTAGAACATGAAACACTGCTGATGTTTTTACAACCTATCTCTCATACCTCAATTGACATTTTCAATCAAATCCCTTGAGGGTGCTTACTTCTAGAAACAGCAGCCAAAGCATGCACGTTTTTAATCAGAAGGTTTCTGTAATGGATAACCAATATTCCTACTGTCACTTAGCACAGATATTTCTTTTGAGGAATGCACCATATGTGCACTCTCTAACCATGCCAAAAATACTGTACAAGGTGATGTGCAACTACAAGTAGACAAAAATGTAGTGTATAAAGTGTAAAATATAAGTGTAAAAGCAGAGCACTGGTTCTTTGAAATCAAAGTAGGCTCTTCATTTGCAGCCAACTTCCAATGTTCCTCTGCACTTCCTCTGTTTTCGACTAAGAATTTTTCATCAATTATGTCTACTAGAAGATTTGGGAATTGATTTCAGTATGATTCATATTATGCATTTATTTTGATCCAAAATACTCATAATGGAGAAAAAGCAAACCCGTGACAAAGCCTTGAGACCATACATTTTTTTTCAAATTTATACTATTAAGAAGTTACTATAAATTTTTATTTTGAAAGAATACAGACTTAAGAATTGGTCTAAAAGATCAACAAAATTGGTAACAAACAGAGAACAAAAACAAAGATTAAAACAAAAATGTTAGTGACAAAACTCCAGCTGTCTAGTAGTTCTTGTTTTGCCAAGATTATACTGACAAGAAACAAAGACTAATGGGATAATTTATTTTGCCAATCAGCCAGCCTTTGAAGAGGTATGTGCCTAGTAGTAAAAGTAAAAAAACAGTGCCCAAGGAAATATCATTGCATCAAATTCAGAAAAAAAATGGTCATAGTGTGTCATGCAGTAACAATGTCTACTGCAAAGTGACTTTCTGCTGTCACTAAAGAATGTATGTAAAATGGACTTACACATGTGTAAGACCTGTCAGATTAACAAACAGTAAATTTACAGGGTGTTTGGAAAACATTCAGAGCTAGCTCTTCAAACATTGCAACTCCATTAAGCTGGCTGTAAGTCATCTATGTGTCTGAGGATCTGAGCCAGTCTCTCCTGAATTCCTTTCCTTCCCTGCCTCCCCTAGTTTATTTGGCTTATGTGCTGGAGATAAGTATGATTTTGTTTTACACAATGCTGTGATGATATTTTTCCTGGCTTTTAATATGTGTTTCTTTTCAGATAATTCCTACTTTTCATTGCATTTTTTTACTTGTCCTGGTCACTTAATTACCAATTGTAAAGAATCATCCATGAATTAAAAATCTGTTTGCTGAATAAATTAGTATGTATAATTTACTATGTATACATACACTCCTTGCTAAATAAAGAATTTTGTATTGCTCATATGCATTACTTAGCATTTATTTACATTGAATTTTGTCTAGCATTTCACTGCCTAGATTACTCGTATGCGTTTCCTCTAACAGCTGGGAAAAAGTAAATTATCAGGCCCAAGATCATTATCTAAGATTTCCCAATAAACAGCAAAGTATGTGATTCATCTTTCTGTAAGCTTAAATGGATGGGCCAGCTTCCTAAAGTATATATCTCTTTCCAAACTCTGTATTGGAATCTTAAATGTCAAGTTCAGTCTGGATATCAAACTTGTAGGTGGCTAAACTTAGATTAGATTAATGCCATGCTTAGAATCACAAGGTCTTTCAATTATTCATTCTATGCACATTTATCTTATCCTTAAAGATCATTTAATAATAGAATAATCAGAAACCTCTGTGACCTCAGTGTCCGCAACCTTTACGAGATTGCTTGCAAATATACTGCAGAGCACAGCGTGCTGGTGGGACCCCACTGGTAGCCCATTTTTACAGTGAAAAGTTGAAATAAATCTTATTTCATTTTTCTTAGACTGAGGAAAAGTGAAGTGAGTCTGAAAAATTTTTAACCAAACTGAAGCTGATAAAAATAAACTAAACCAATTTGCCAGGGACAGACAGTATTCACCCAAGACTTCTAGAGGAATTTGATTATGACATTGTGCAATTTCTAATTTCAGTTCATAACCTAGCCTTCAAAACAGCTGGAGGAATGGGAAGTGAAAAAGCTATATTAATTTCAAATAGGATATTCTGTATTCAACAAATCAACAAAAGTCATATTAAAGAATGGAATTAAGAGATACAAGAATAAGTAAGAAATATAGAAGGAGAAATGCCTCCTTCAGGAGGAAATAATACATTATAAGCTTATTAAAATTATTTATGATAATCAGAGATGACACTAATAAATTCAATCTGAGTGATGTGTGTTTAGAGTTCAAAAATGTACTAATTGGAAAAATGTACAAACAGTTCTTAAAGAAACTGGTGGGATAGAAGGGAAATCTTCTAGTTGGTCGTGACAATAGCTGTTAAAATCTAGGAAAAATGAAATTGTTATAGCTCTAATATTGTTGGATGCTTCTCTCCCCACCTTAAAATTTTGTGTTCCACCATCTCTAACAGTCTAACAGTCATCTGACTTCTAAAGTACTTAGAAAGAATTTTATTACAATGATTTTTGTATGTTGTTTCTTATAAACTTTTTTTTTTTGCCTGGTTTATAATATTTCTACATTTGATTATTAAAAATTAATGGTCTTCTCCTCTTTATACTATTGGAGAAGACTTCCACTTTAGGAAGAAAGCTTTTCTACTGCTTACCACTCCCTTTACTCTTATCGTTAGCCATACTCAACATATAATAGTGTTTGAGTACCTTCATTCCTATTTTTTTACACTTTTTTTTTGTCCTAAAGTCTTAATATTTTTTTTAGATATTCCTCATGCCTATTGAAAACATTTTATCCTTTTAACTGCCTTCTAAGTAATCTTGTATCTGTTTTCCTCAATTTTATGGCATTTCTCTTGTGAAAGAAAACTAAAGCATTATTCGGTTGAATTATGAACTTTTTTTTACTTTTCTAAGGTAGGAAATCAACACAGTCACTATTATAACAATTATTGGATCTAGTATTCTGCATCTCTCACTAATAAATCAAAAGATTTCCTTTTTGTGATTTGTTAGGGGTAAATTTTCCCCAAAAGCATTTGAAGTTATAAAAAATAATGCTTGACAGCACAATGTTCACCAAGTCTATGTGTGAACAATCATTATGATTATGTTTATTACTATGAGTATGAGTATGACTATGACTTTTTTTTTTTTTACAATTTTTTCAGTAATTTTCAGCATCCCGTCTGGATTATTGATCATATATAGTCCTAATTTTAAAAACTTCATATATGGTGTTGCAAGCTTCTGAAGTTGTGTGCTACATTTCATATGGGTAAATATACAACTGGTCAAGTTGCCTATTTGTAAGAGGCCTGCTGACCCTATACATTTATTTTCTTAATCCACTGATCTCACTATTTCCTGCCTTAATTATATCCAAATAACTTTGCTATGCTTTATTACTAGCTTTTAAATCCTCTTTCTTACATGCATTTTCTCAGACACCTGTTTGGCATTACAAATGGAGCACACCAGGCAACACAATGAAGTCCTTCTCTCTGGCTGGAGTTCATAGCTGGCCTTTCTTTCCAGAACTGATCCATGTGTCATTAGCTACTAATCCATCTGTCATTAGCTATTACATGCTCTTGAATTGCTAGATCTGTCCTAGTTTGCTCTAGAAATTTAAAATAGAATAGAATAGAACAGAACAGAATAGAATATTTCAGTTAGAAGGGACCTATAATGATCATCTAGTCATCTGCCTGGTCAATTCAAGGCTGACAAAAAGTTAAAGCATATAATAATGAGAGTATTTTCCAGACGCCTCTTAAACACTGACATGTATTGACCACTTAGGGTATTGACCACCTCTCTGGGAAGCCTGTTGCAGTGTTTGACCACTGTTTCAGTAAAGAAATGTTTCCTGGTGTTCAGTCTAAACCTCTTGTGGCACAGCTTTGAACCATTCCTACATGCCCTGTCTCTGAGTAGCAGGGAGAAGAGATCAGCACCTCCCTCTGGATTTCCCCTCCTCTGGAAGCTGAAGAAAGCAACAAGACACTCCTCCCAGCACTTTCACGAGTTTTGTTGCCCTCCTCTGGATTTATTCAAGGACCTTCAGATCTTTCTTAAGTTGTAGGTCCCAGAACTGCACACAGTCCTCAAGGTGAGGCCAAAACAATGCTGAATACAGTGAGTTAATCGTCTTTGACTGTATTGACTTTGTCTGATGCTTTCATTATTCTTTAAATGCCTTTCCATGTGCATCAGTATAATCTTTCATTGCCTCAGTATAATCTTCTCTATAATTTTCCCAGACTAACTGGTCCATAGTTCCCTGCATCTTTCCTTACCATTTTTGTAGATTGGAATAACATTGGCCAGCTTCCAGTCAGCGGGGACTGCTCTTTATTAGATAATGGAGAGGGGTCCTGCCATAACATCTGCTATCTTCTTCAGTACTCTGGGCTGAATTCCCTCAGGCTCCATGGTCTTGTGAACATTCAGCTGATACAGCTGGTCCCTTACCATTTCAGTAATTGCAAATGAAAAGTTACTGATCCCACACTTGTGGTCCTCCCTCTTAAGGGACAGGGCATACCAAGGTTTATCACTATTAATAAAAACAGAGGCTAAAAATTCACTGAATATCTCAGCTTTTTCTTAATTCATGTTAGTCAGATGACCATCTTCAACAAGTATGGGCCCAATGTTTTCCTTACATCTCCTCTTGCTATTAATGTACTTTAAAAAGCCTTTCTTGTTTACTGAAACAACACTGGCTAACTTCAACTCTAACTGACATTCGGCTTTTTGTGTCTTCTCTCTGCAAAAATGAATCATGGCTCTGTACTCTTCCTGCAAAGAATCAGTTCCTAAGATCATAGAATTTATTTTTTTCTTTTTGAGCTCCATGAGTTCTCTGTTCAGCCAAACTGGTCTTTGCTCGACTTGCAGCAAAGTAGAATTTCTAAAAGGTGGTTCTTATATGTTACTTATCAATTGGGAAAATGAGTATTTCATTAGGGAAAAAAAAAAAAAAGAAGAAAAAGTTCCCTAAATTTGTGTTCCTACTTTACACAGATTCTATTTCTTCCTAATGAATCAAGAACGTGACTTATTCCACTACATGAATTCTCTTGAACAGATAAGCATGTCTTTACTATTTTAAAATTATGTCCCATCTATTGAGGATCAATTGTATTTGAGGATTCTGCAAGTATTTTGTGCCTTTGAAAAAAGTGCTGAACTCCCCATTGCTTTCAGCAACACAGGATACAGTTTTAAAATGTGGCAGAGTACTTGGTGCGATGTAGAAGAAGGAAAGCCAACAATGTGGAGTATATACCTTTATTTAATGAGAAAATTGCTAAAGAGACCCTGAAGGTACTGATTATAAACTACTTTTAAAATCCTTTTTTTTTTTTCTAAATTAGAGAAAGCACTAGAAAAGTTAACACGTGATACACCTTGATAAATTTGATAACTTACACTAATGGATGATTTGATCACTCGAGAAGTTTGTATTCTACATTTTCTGCTAATTGCTACAACAATCAAGAGCTTAGAATATGAAAAATCTATATTAAGCTAAACTTTGTTGTTTCATCTAAGTGTTTTACTGAATATGATTACCTTAGCTTTAAAATTAAGCGGTAATTTATATGGAGTTTGAAAATATCAAAAATAAACAATTACAGGGCTTGATTTTATTTCATTAGTGATAAAATCACTCATGATAAAATCTTCTCATTTTTTGTAACTACTACTTCTTCAGGAGAAAAGTATGATGCTACCTGTTACTTAGGAGGACATTCTTGCAACAGGAAAGAGACAAGCCGATTTTGCCTGCACATGTCTGTGAGAATCACAGTGCCACGACTACATAAACAGCGGTGGTAACTATTTTTTTTAAATTATAAAACAGGAACACCTAGGAGAAGACAATCTGATATTGTTTGTCTAAAGAAGAAAGACAGATAGCATCTGTTAAACCCAGTTTCTATTCCATTAAGTAATGGAAGCCACATAAAAAAAATACTTATCTTGAAAATGTCAGGATAGCAAAAAGGTTTATAAAGAATATGAGTGAGGGAACTCAAAGGAGGGGAAGCTTTAACTTTTGTTTGTTGATTACTCAATAAAATTATAAAATAGCTGTAATAAAATGTGTTAAACTTGAAAACAGTCCTGAGAAGAATTTCAGAACAGGTGAAAACTTTTTGTGATATTTTAAACTAAACTAGTCAATGCGTTTACTGTAGGGAAATAACCCTAAATTAGTGTGAGAATAGATTAAATGACCCAATTGCAGATGCTCTTCCATGAGAGAAAGTGTTGTGTATTAAGGGCTTAATTGAACTTCCATTGCAATCAACGGAAAGACTCCAGATGGAGCAGACTCAAATAATCATTTCTTAGTCTTCTGGTAAAATATTCTTTAAGTAATACCTACTCCAATTTAAAACAGATTTGAAAGTTTATTTTACTTCTCAGTTAAAAAAAAAACAAAACAAAACAACAACAAAAAACCCCCTGTGTATTGGTGTGTTTTGTGTTTTGTGTATGTAGAACAACTTAAAACTCCTAAGAACATGTAGATAAGCATGTATGCGTGGCTTCCAAGGTTTTCAGAGCCATGGCATTTCTAGGTCTATTTTGCCATAGGACCATCTCAGGAATAACTTACAGTTCTAATAAGAAGTACAAGAAAAAAGAAGAAATGCAAGAAAAAACAAGAAGTACAAGAAAAAAGAAAATTGTCAAGAGCAACATAAAGCCCTTAGTGTAAGAGTAAGATGTTAAGCTAAACAATACTTGAGAAATGGGTGCTCCAAATAAATAACTGCATAAATAGAACATTTGGTTGAAATTAAAGTTTAAACAGCTCTCTCTTTTGAGAGCTTGAGTTCTTTTCTTGGTTTTAAATTTTTAGAAGATACTTTGATTTTTGAACTTCAGAACAAGTTTGTAGAACATGCTTGATAGTTTCTTTAGTTACAGAATGTTATATGTTACCAGAAAATTCTGATATGAGGAACTGTTTTCAAACTAATGGCAGAAGGAAAAAAGCAGAATGTCCTCAAAACCAAAAGATTTATGGTTTTTTTTTTAGTGTAAAGAATACAACACTACTTTCAAGTAGCATTTAAGCTTAAAAAGTCAAATTGAGAGTCAAGTTTGTTATCCAAATTTAGCTTTTCATATAAGGAAACCTGACTTGAAAGCATCCCTGCTGGTTTTAAGCTGCCACAACATGCAGTATTCAGATGAGACAGAAACAGGAGTGTCCACCTTTGAAATTCATCTACCCACAGTCAATTCATGGTTCATATACAATTTGTGTGAATGATGAATGCTGTGGATTCCTCTTCCATTTAACTTTCCACTGGCAACAAATTTGTCAGAGGCAGTTGGTCTACTTTAGAGTTTTACTTTCTCTTCAGAAAATAAATTAGAAGTATTAAAACTTCAGAAGATAAGGTGCCACTGAAGCACTGTTGAACTCTGCTGCTAGGCAGGAGGTAGGGGAGAGACATTATGTATTCAATGCTGACATTTCTGCTAAAGTCTGAAGTAGGTATTGAACAAGTCAATAAAGTAGTTGGTCCTAGGAAATCAACTGTATGAGGTTTTAAATATATTTATTCTATTTTCATATTATTTTTAGTGAATTAAAGCTACATCATATAGTCCTTTTTCTTAAAAAAATGCAGTGATGAAATGTGCTCATTATTATACTCATTGATACTGATGGTAAACTATGAATTGATTTCAGTGGTGTGTCATCAGACCCTGGGTTTTTTTTTCAAGGCGGGGGGGTTGTGGAAAGAATAGTCATTATAATTACTTAGAATAATTGTTTCTCTAGAAAGACTTTAACTTTTTTTTTTTTTAATTTGGACTACTGTTAAACAAAACCACTTCTAACCCTCTTAGAATGTGTGATCTACATTTCCCTAATTCTCCATTAGCAGTCTAATTATATGTGAAAACATTAACAGCACACAAAATATGAATAACAGCAGCATAAATCACATTCTATCAGGTATTAGAGCTTCATTGTCCCTTTTCCAGTCACACCCATCAGCACTTCCACACAAGGAAGCAGTATGAAAAATACAGAAACAACACTAAAAGTGCATGAAGAAACATCAAAAAAGACCACAAACACAACCAGAAATATTTTCCATTTTATGTACAGTGAATATTAAAAAAAGCATAATCACCTAGGTATTGAAGGCAAATGCAAACTATTCTTCAGAAAAATATACAGTTAAGAGAGTGTCTGTTCTCATTGAAAGATTAATACTAATGGCTTTTGCCCTTAAGAGACACTTTTAAGTGGAAAATACATTATAACATGTAATTTTCCAAAATCTAGCCATACTCTCTTCTTTATAAATCCTAAGAATTTTGGTCTTTGGAAAAAACACTCAATAAAGAATATAGGTGATTCTATTCTAGAATTTAATTTAAAAATTAGGACTATAAAAAACTTGAGTACCACAAAACTAAATAAATATGTCAGTATTTAGAAACTTTGACTGGCAAAAATAGAAAAATTGAAAATAAAAATCATATTTACATTCTGTTAAAACCAAAAGGAAAAAACAATCACAACAAAACCCAACCAGCCAACCAACTAAATAAACAAAACAGTAAATGGAAATAACTTGAATGTGAAGCTTCTGAGTTTACCGTGCTGAAAGTAGCGTTCTATTTCTGATCTCAGTGGTAATTGCAGATATATTTTAAAAATGCTACCTCTAGGAGCATGGAAAAATATAGCAGTGTCCAGAAATATTTGTTTGCACAAGTAATAACTAAAACTGTCATTTCTCTTAAAACTGATTCTTACAAATTCTTACAAATATGACAAATGACTCTGTAATGCATGCTTTGATGTGTAAATTGTTCATGTGGACAAGTGTCAAAAGGTCTTAAAGAGTCGTGGTTTTACCATGACAATCTCTTGGACAGAAGTCTGCACAACAGCAAACAGACATTTTGAATGGCACTTGGAGTTTCTGGGCTGATTTAGTGGAAATTACTTTTGCTCAGTGACAGAGAATATACAAGGAAAAAGGCATTTGAAAGATTTTAGTGAAAGTTTAATGTTTAAAAAGAATGGAGCAATTATATGTTTTGTTTTGTCGATAAGCAAATAATTAAGAAGCTGGTTGTAAAACTGCAGTGGAATCGTACAGGTAAGGAAATGTTCATGTGTGATAAAAATATGCTTAGTTATTCATAAGATGCAGACTGCTTTATATAAACTAAAATGATCAATGAAAGAGTAAAGATAAAATGTGTGTTTTGCAGGTGATAATTGTGGTCCTGTACACTGAGCTATTTGATACTGTGCCCAAATAGTGGAAATGAGAATTCAAGGACAGCGTTAAGAGGAACTTCCAAAACTCCGTTCAGATAATGTGCTCATATGTAAATTAGAGCAAACTGAAGAAACCAAAATGTTTTCTCTCCAGTTCATACTTGCAAAGTTTATGGAGTCCAGAATTTTCTTATTCTTATCAGTCTATACAACCCAGGCCTAGGTGGAGATTGATCCTGAACGGGATTTCTAGGTCCTTAGTACATCATAAAAAATAGGTAACAGTAATAAATTCACTTTACCAGACTGTAAGAGTTCATTCTATAGCCAAGATGTTTTGTGTGAAACTACCTTCATTGAACTTTAGATGAGTTGCCACATAAATAAACACAGCAATCTTCAATATGCTTTCTGAACTGCTTCACCATGAAATCACCCTGACAACTGGAATTCTACATGACAGTCAGATATTACAGCATAAGTCTATTAAAAAAAAAAAATCAGGATTAGCATATCATTCCCCAAAGTATCTCATTTATGCTATGAATGACACAGAATTTAGGAGCTGCTGATTGGTGTTGACCCTCAGGTGTTTTTCAGCAATGTTTGCTACTTGTGTATAAATGTAACTGTTTATTTGTGAAGAAATATAGCCAATATAGCCAGTTGTGAGTTTTTTGCAGCTTTCCGTTACCAGGGTTGTTATTTCCTCACTCTGTGGACTGTTTATTTTAGGCAAAGAAATCCCTTCCACTAAACAAGGAATTTAGAAAAAGGAGTACACATTTCTAGTATTTTCATACTGCAACAAGTCAAGGATGGCTAAACTCTGTACAAAGTAAGATTCAATGTGTTTTCAAATGTATATCATAGGTAAATTAATAAACAAAAGACCAAGTGATCTGTGATCTTTAACAAAGATTACTTTTTTTGTGGTTTTCAACTCCTTTTTCTACACCAGTGGAGAAAGAGTTTACTTCCCTTTCTCTTTTGAAATGTGTCTCCTAATGATAAATGAATATGACAATGGCACATAGGATTTCTAATTATACAATTTGTCTTCAGTGCCACTACATATAATTTCCTGTTTCAATCTTCACCTCTTTCCAGTTATATCAAAATTGCTAGGATTTTAAGGAAGTGTTTTTCTCAGCAATAGCTTGAAGATACAAGGAAAATGAAATGCAGTGAGTACTTAAGATCTGATAAATTCCTAATTTAAGTTTTCCAACATGTCTAATTTCAGCTCTGCACATACAAAGTTCAGGTGAGAAGAATGAAACTGAAATGGATATAGCAAAGAAAATCTGCAATGATAGATACACACACTACACAGAATTAGAAAAAAATCAATCCCACAAATGAGAAACATTAAAAGTAATTTCTGATAATGAATTTTAATTTATTTAATTTATTTAATTTTATTTTAAGTAACTGCCACTGAGAAAAACATATCTTAAGCTAAAATCCAAGAACTTTAAATCATGACAACTTGGTACAAGCCATTAAAAGTAAAAACATGCAACACTGATAAGTGTTTTCCATAATGTGGAATGTCACAAGTTATTTGATTTCATTTTATTATTTAGTTTAAAGTGCTTTATTTGTTTAATAATTATATATTTAATATCTAATTTTATTTTATTTCATTCTATTTGATCTAATTTTATTTTTGTGAATTTTGTGTTGAAAGAAAGTATGCTGTAGAGGATCTAATGATGTCCTGGAAAATATCTTCTGGTATAGCAGTATTACTTCTTTTGCTGTTCTTTGTTTAATTCTCAAAGTATTTTTGCTCTAGCTTTGGCTGTATATTTGTTCATCTCTTAAAGTAAGCCTTTCCTCTCTGATTTTTTGTCACAGAGATATTTAACTGGTGTGGCCAGAAGGACCAAACCTTACCCTGCAGTGACACACAGCTTAAAACTTAATGAGCACGACACACAACACACATATACCAAGCAAGCCCCCTGCCCAAGTGCTGACTAGTAGCACACAGGGTACCTCTAGGAAAGGGAACACTTGCTCCCAGCCTTCAGGAAGATGGTGACCCGGCTCCCTCGTCCAACAATGCCACCTCCACTACACCATCACATATCTCCCAATGTTCCACTCCACCTCTGAGGGGATATATTCCAACAGTGTTATTTTCTGTATAGATTGTCACCACAAACCACTAATGGTCCTATTAATCATGAAGCTGGGGACAATCCCTTTGGCTTCATATATAAGGCCAGTTAATAGCTGGCATCAGCCTCTGCTTTCCCAGTTTATCTGTGTTACACGATAGGTGAAGTCAATGCAGCGGGAGTCACACCATAAAGGTCCTCTATCACTTTGTTTTCCAGATCTGAGCAGTTCAATCAGTCAGAACTGGGCAAACATAGTGGAGGTCACAGCTATCTGAGTGGTGCTTTCAGATAGGCTTCATCTACAGCTTTACTACATGTAGATGACTGAGAAACATCGAGCCTAAAAGAAATATTAACAAGCTGAGAGATGAGACGAAAAGTGCATCCTAATATATATCTAATTAAAAGGCAGGTTTACATACATGTCCCCTCTACCTCCAGAAGCTCCAGAAAGACTGCACTGCTAGCTTTACTGAGCAAAGAGCTTGATGTTGTGGACACTATAATAATTGCCTATCAGCCTACTGCAAAGTATCAGTCATTGTCAGTTTGAGATAGTCAGTAATTATGTTAGAAGTTGATACTGTCACGGATTCCTGCCAACAAACAATGTACAAATTAAAATAGATTTTTCATTCAGCATATTGCACAGTATAAATTTTCCAGTATAATTCATTTGCTTGAAGTGGCAGCTGGTACAGCCTTCTAAGTACACAAAAAAAATTACAGCTATTTGGAGGTGCATAGGCCTGCATCCTCTTGAAGACCTTCTCTGAACAATAGCTGAAACACCTGACAATTCATTACAAGACCATATGAATTCTAAGAGATTTTCCCTTTCATATTCATAGAATCATAGAATTACTTAGGCTGGGAAGGATCGTGTAGTCCAACCATTAACTTAACAGTGACAAGTTCACCACTAAAACATGTCCCTAAGTGTCATATCTACATATCTTTTAAATACCTCCAGGGATGGTGACAACAACTACCCTGGGCAGTCCATTCCAATGTTTGATAACCCATTCAGTGAAGAAATTTTTTCTTTTTATCCAATCTAGTAAGTCATAGAGTTTTGACTCTGAAAACAGATACGTATATGAAAAACTTCTCTATGTATAAAAAAAATAATATTTTAACACTATTTGCATAATCATTCATGAAGAGTTCATCTTTTCAGAAATGAAGACAGAAATAGCAGGGATCATTGTAGCATTCCCTGTACTGATATTCCAATTGAAAACACACTTAAACAAAGGAAAAAGTTCAAAACTCACAAGCTAACCACACTAACAAAGTATAGCACTCACAAAAGAAACTCAAGAGCATTGGTAACTAAATGCATGTTAAGATATTTTACACTTGAGATTCAGAGAAGAGATAAATGGAAACCCCTTAGAGATTGTTCACTCTTTTGCCTATAACTGGATTAAGAGGCTTGAGTCAGTTAAACATTACCTGTTTCCATTTATACTTGTTTAGAACAGGGAAAATAACACCCATTGGCCTCAAAGCAGTGTGTGAGAACTGATATGGAAGACCTTGGACTATCTCAGGTCAAAAGTAGTGTTTAAATGAAAGTGTGATCCTCCACTCTTCCTTACCTTGGTGTTACAGTGATGACCTGTATATATAGTACAGTATAACCTTCAGCTTTCTCGAAAGAAAATCAAATTATTGTATAGGGTGCTTTGGGTTTTTTTGTTTGTTTTGTATTTGGTCTTTGTTTTGTTTTTTAAATGATCTCTATGACTTTATCAGACATAACAGCTTTTCTTTTTATTCCCCATGCACCCTAAATTTCTTAGTTAGGTTACTCCTCAGCATTAAATTGCTTAATTGTAGATAAAGTAAACACTCCTCTAATTGGATTTTTGATTGTAGGTTCTGCATGTATGTGTATGTGCTCATCCCCACAACACAGTGAAGTGAGTGATTATTACTCTGTGTGTGTGTATCTGTGTGTGTCAGTGTGATATTTGTGGCCTGTCTGGATGTTTTCTTACAGTCGTATCATCATCATAGAAAGTAAAATAATGTAAAAGTCAAGATACAGAATTAGAAGCTAAGTGAACAATCTTAGATTACCTCAGAGAGTCCATTTGTTATCTACTGTTTGCTCATATAGGTTCATTCAGCAAATTTATAGCCATTTCAGGGGAAACAAGTACACAGTGTGACCTTGAAAATATATTAAAAAAAGGCCAATTCCTTAGTCGTGGCTTCACTTGGCAAAGCAAATAAATGGAGATATATGTGTACAATGTGATAGTTTAATTTTGCTATTGCTCATTATCCAGAGAGATAGTTTCTTGGGATTTACTGTGGCAGTACCAGTGTGATTCTAAACAGATCTATCTGGATCCTGTGCTCTGTAAAGTGCCCTGGGGCATTACAGTAGTATACCTGGCCTTGCAATAAACACTCACATAACATTAAAGGAAACTGCCTACTTAGCATTGACTTTTAGTATATTCTGGTTAAACTACGTTAGTGAGGCTGGAATAGAATTTGACCTCATTTATCCCATCTGAAAAAATGTGACTCTGCCAAGCAAAGGCAGTTACTGATGTATTTACTCACCATGGAAGCAGAGATGCATTTTTCTGTCATCGGAACTCAAATTTGCTCCATTTGCAGTAATTTGACAAACTGTTACTTGACGTGAACATAAACACAATTCATTTGAGATTCTGACACTTACTAATTTCAAAGTAGTGTTCTGAAATAAATTTTCATGATCAATATTAAATTAATCAAAATCCCATAAATGATCCATGACTTCTCTTTCAGTATATATAAATATGCATCCATTTAAGGACCTGCCTTATACTGCAAGGAATGAGACAAAGTTGTATTTCTATATATGTATGCATGCAAATGTACATATATTATATAAATGTCACGAGAGTGATAGATCCATGCTGCTTGTCCATTAATGTAGCAACTGGTTTAAATGACCTAATCTGATTTTCTCATCCGCCACCTCCACATGAAATTGTACTATAGATGAATTATGAGAAACATTGCAGATTAGGCATAGTTAAAATATGAAGTGTTGCATGCTTTCTAATTAGTGCTAATAGTTCAATAATTTTGTGCAATAAATCAGCCAGTGATAAAATAAAACCTCACAAATCTACTTAACCCACATGCTACAATTGCTCTTTCTACATGGACATAGATGTGCACACCCAAATACACAAATGGGCACCACTGAATAGCATTTTATGGCATACAGTAAGTTCACACCAAGTTTCACTGAGACTCATAAACGCCTTTTAGAGGACACTAAAAAAAAAAAAAAAAAAAAAAAAAAAAGACAAAAAACCCCACCACTAAACAAAATGAAAGTGAATTGATTCTGTGCTTTGAATTCCTATCACAGAACTGCTGGTTGTACTTTAACCTTGGAATAGGTATTGATTGACATTTACCACAGGGGACTCCATTACATTACACTAGTATATCTGAATGTAAAATGATGCTTTCTGAATACAGGTAGACACTATCTTCTATGCAGCAATACACTCACACATTTGTCTATGGCATACTGGGGCACTCATATTGACCTGATTCCCAGGTTGCCCAGAGTGGGAAGCTCTAGAGCACATACTGGCTTTTTTTTAGGAATATTCTTCATAATTTGTCTTTCATGGAAACTAGGATGTAGGTAAAAGAGGAGGAGTCGATGAGGTCACTTTAAGAGTCATCTCAGCATGTAACTCAGATGATGCATAGGCTGTGAATGCAAAATTGCTTTGGGGTTTTCTGGCCTAGGTTTGGTGCTGAAATTCATCTTCCTCTCTGACCTTTTCACTAAGGTCAGGTGAGATACTCAATCTATTCAATATATCCTTCAGTCAATGAACAAGCTTAAGGAACTTCAGTGTTTGAATCAATCTCCTTTCCATTAAAAAGGACATCGGTTTCATTACAAAGATATTTATTAACCTGTGAATAGTTCTTCCCTGCCAAATGAGGGAGGTGATTGTGGGAATAAAGCTTTTGGCTTTGAAGTATTATAAGACACATAGGGGTTGCAAGATTTTTTTTTTTAATATCTATTTGAAAATATTTGAAAATCCTTTGTTCTGAATAAAAATCTCTATCTTCTATTGAGAGATAAGAATGCAAGTGATATTGAAGTAAACTGGAAGGAAGCAAAAAACTTGCCTCAGGATTTCTTATGCAGGCATGCTATTTCCAGAAATTATTTTAGTGTATTTGAAAGACTCATTTCTTAGCAGAACTTGTATGTGACTCACTTCACTTAAAAAAAAATAAATTGCAATCGAGTCTTTAAGACTACTTCTGTAAATAGAATAAGCCAGGACAAAATACTTAAAAGATTATGATAATGGAGTATAATTGTTAAATTTAACAATGAAGCAACCATGGCAAAATTCTGCAGTAACCTAATTCAAACTTTTATTCAACCCAAGGTTACTGAAAACAACCCAGATAAACGTCTCAATGATCTACAGGTCCTTTCTGTAGCAAGCCAGAATGTAGAAGGCTGACACACAGAAACTGCTTTCTGTTAATCCTTCACATTTAAACTCACTTTTAAATTCCACTTCATCCTCTTCCATTTATGGCTACTGTAATGATGCCTCTCTCAAAAACTACCTAGAGCTGCAACCCCATATGGAGACCTGTATAATCTCGTCCTAAAAGGATAAATTGTTCACTGAAGAAGAGTCACACAAAAAGAAAAGCTTGCCAAATATTTTTTTTTAATATATAAATAAGAGAAAGTTCTGATTCATTTCAGTTGTAGTTGTTTCATGCATTAATTAAGCAAGCAAATGGGATTTAACAGACTAAGTCTATGTAACACATAGCAGGTGGATTCCATCTGGTGAGTCGAATAATCTGTTCCAATGTTTTCAACCACTTTCTCTATCTACTGGGAATTTCTGGGGATACCATGAAAATTCTCTGAAGTAATTTCCTTCATCCTGCTGAGTTTTCTTCTTGTCTTGGAAGAGTTGATTCTACTTCAGTAAATAGTAAGGACATTTTTCCACAAAAAGAGCTTTTGCATGTGACTATATATTCCTGACATTCACATATAAATGTAATCTAAAAAAGTGGCCTGTAAGTCTCAATGATAATTTCTCAATAATTGAGTGTCTTAAGTTTTGCCTAGTGTTCCACTATAACATCTATTTAATACATGGTCTATGAGTGCTGCAGTACTCCTTGAGGAGGGATTGGCCAGGACATAAGTAGGGAGACTCACATCTAATATAAATATATTTTGTGCACTAAATTCAGATGCCTTAACTACATAATCAAGGAAACATTCACAGGAGGTACTGTATATATACCTAAGAATACCAAGGATCTATTGTCCTAGTGTTTAGCCATGTCAGTTTATTCTACCTTTCTATGAACTTTCTGAATCAAACATAGAAACATAGAATAGTTTTGGTTGAAAGGGACCTTAAAGATCATCTTGTTCCAATCCACCTTTAATTAGACCAGCTTGTTCAGAGCCCCATCCAAGCTGGTCTTGAACATTCCAGGGGATGGGGTATCCACAGATTCTCTGGTCAACTTGTTCCTCTGCCTCATCACCCTCACAGTAAGGAATTTATTCCTAATATCATCTTCCATTCCTGATTTACCCGCTTCTGTGATTCTATGATACCAGAACCACAGTTATACTAGCTGCCCAATTTAGGCACTTAGAAGTTTAGTTTTGGATCATAGGAATACTTGTGTATATTATCAGGCTACATATTATTGATTCAGTCTATAAAACATAGTAGCATTTGTTGTAGTATATTAACAAAATCCTTTGGTGCAAATCTGTGTTGTCAAAAAGCTACGGATCAAATGAAGGTCTATGAAGCTGGCATGGTCTTTTCAATCACATCTGCAGGGGACTCTTTTTGCAGTAAGGGTCACAGCATTAAGCTGTTGTTATATATAACACAGCTTATAGCACTAATACAGTGTAAAAAGGATATATTACTCTTCATTTTGTTAAAAAACCCCCAAACTTCTGAACAAAATGCCATGAAGTCTCTCCCTCTGTCACACACACATTTGTGCATGCACACACACACAAACACACACACACAAATTCACACACACGTGTGTGTGTGTTTACCGTGCTTTGACCAGCCTTCTCACTGAGAAAAAAAGACATATTTAAAAGGTAAATGTGTTTATCTGAATCATGATTGTTCACATTAGGATTACTAAAAGGATCAGAGCTGATTGATTTTTCTATGTGTTGAATTACATTCAGAAATTACCATAGTCTACCTATTTATTTATTTTTTTGGGTAAACTGATAGAAATTAATGTGAATACACACTTGTTTCTAACTCCTGCCTACATAGTTACTTAGCAGTCAAATGTTACCTAAATATGCAATGTTGTATGAATAAAACTTAATTCTTTTTCTGTAAGTATTTGTCTCTCTTTGTAGTTATTTGTTAGAATACTTAATAGCCAGTTAGAAATCTATTTCTCTGACAGAGAAAATCTATAATTCATCAGATATAATATGATAATTTCCCATTTATGATCTCAAACATTGCACATCATTGCATTGAGGAAATTATTCAGAATTGTTTTCCAATTATAAATAAACTTAATTGCTTGGAAAACATACTGTCTCTTACAATCTCATAGAAGCTGGCATTGGGAGCTAAGATGACACTACTTAAAGTTTTGCAGCTCATAATTTAGCAGTTTAAATGCACAGTTTAAACTTTATAGATATATATCAAGGCCAATGATGCTATTCATGCCCTCCAGATGCAGCATTTGAAGCTTAAACCAGGGATATAGTGATCATCAGATAGAGACAGCGATTTGCCTTGGGTAAATTCAATCCACTGACAGCCATGGAGTTTCTTACTCTAGAATTTTCAGCAGACTAAAGGGACAGTAAGAAGCAGCCAATACATTCTTCCTTTCCTTGGTTGTGCTCTAGACACTTATTAGCCATCAGAGAAGTATTTGACTGCACTTGCTCTCTGGAAACTGATGTCTTATATCACAGAATCAATTAGGCTGAAAGAGCTCTGAGATCATCAAGTCCAACCTGTGACCCAACACCACCATGTCAACTAGACCATGGCACTAAGTGCCATGTCCAATCTTTCCTTAAACACCTCCAGGGAGAATGACTCCACCACCTCCCTGGGCAACCCAATTCCAATGTCTAATCACACTTTCTGTGAAGAAATTCTTCCTAATGTCCAACCTAAACCTTCTCTGGTGCAGCTTAAGCCTATGTCCTCTTGTTCTATCATTGGTGTGCTGGGGAAAGAGGCCAAACCCTCCTGGCTACCATCTCCTCTCAGGTAGTTGTAGAGAGTGATAAGGTCATCCTTGAGCCTCCTCTTCCCCAGGCTAAATAAGCACAGCTCCCTCAGCTGTTCCTCACTGGACATGCACTCCAGACCCTTCACCAGCTTCGTTGCCCTTCTGTGGACCCACTCCAGAACCTCAATGTCCTTCCTGAATACAGGGTGCCAGAACTGGACACAGTACTCAAGGTGTGGCCTCACCAGTGTTGAGTATGGGGGAAGAATCACTTCCCTAGTCCTGCTGGCCACACTGATCCTGAGACAGGCCAGGATGCAATTGGCCCTGGGCACGCTGCTGGCTCATATTCAGCTGCTGTAGACCAGTACTCCCAAGTCCCCTTTTGCTGGGCTGCTGTCAAGCCACTCTTCCCCCAGCCTGTGATCTGCTCCATAACCTTGCCAGGCACAAAGGTCAGGCTGACTGGCCTGTAGTTTCCCCAGTCTTCTTCCTGGCCCTTCCTGTGCACGGGCATCACAGTCATCTGGGACCTCTCCAGTGATCCAGGACTGATGATAAATGATGGAGAGGGGCTTGGTGAGCTCTTGCACCAGCTCCCTCATCACCCTAGGATGAATCCCATCTGGTCCCACAAACTTGTGAGCATCTAAGTGGCTCAACAGGTCACTACTTCTTCCTGGATTACAGGGGATCCATTCTGCTCCCTGTCCCTGTCTACCAGCTCAAGAGGACAGTTGGCCTGAAGATATACAGTCTTACTGTTCAGATATCAATTTCTCTCAAAAAGTGTGTATAAAGAAGCTCTGAAAAATGTGATCTGTATTAAGATTTTCCTTGCTAATGTAAAAATGTGGGCACAGGAGCTACGGAGTCATACAAAACTATTACCTATAATGAAGGTGAGGCATAAGATTAAAAATATTACCTTTCACTCTGCATTTTCTATAATATTTTGAAGTTTATATTATGACCTCTTGATATCCCAGGCTAGGTGGTCAATTTGCTAGGTCCTAATATTTATATGATGAGTATGTATTAAGGTTGTTTGTTGTAAAGGCACAAGCCCTGACAATGCTGAAATATGTCACAGACATCCTCTTCTTTCATCTCCTTTTGAAGAATAAAAGGCAGATTGCTCTGACTGATGAAGATGTCATCAAAATACGATTCTGTTTCACGTGCCTGAAAACTGCAACAGTCAAAAGACCACATGGAAAATCATCTAAAACCTTTTAATCCAGACTATTTGCAAGCACAAACTAATCCCATACAAAACAATCTCCCAATATGAAGAAATTTTGGTTCCTCAGATGTATAGCTGAAATGAGAAATACTGATGTACAGGCACAATGACAGTCTTGCAAATGATTGCCTACCCTGTTCTTAAAACTGTTCAGTGGCAGAAGCTGCATGGTGAGTCATTCCTTAACTAATTCTGACCTCATACCCCATAGATGAGATCATAAACCATCCAAAATAAGGCATACATGAAGCATACATATGACAAACTCATAAAAATGAGGGAGTTTTGCATGCATTCAAAATTTGTAACTTAATGCTCTTTCTTAAAAGAGGAATTTTCTCATTTATATTAAATATTTCAGTGACATCACCCTCACTCCACATTGCATATGTAAATAAAAACATATAGAATCACAGAACCACTCAGGTTGGAAAAGACCTCTGCGATCATTGAGTCCAACCATTAACATCGCCAAGTCCACCACTAAAACATGTCCCTAACTGCCATATCTGTGCATATTTTAGATACCTCGAGGGATGGTGACAACCACTTTCATGGGCAGCCTGTTCCAATGCTTGACAACTCTTTTTCTCCTGATATTCAATCTAAACCTTCACTGGTGCAACTTTGAGGCCATTTCCTCTTGTTCTATCACTTGTTATTTGAGAGACCAACCCCAACCTGGCTATGGTCTCCTTTCAGGTAGTTGTAGGTAGCAATAAGGTCTTCCCTGATCCTCCTTTTCTCCAAGCTAAACAAACCCAGTTCCCTCAGCTGCTACTCATAAGACTTGTATTTAAGGCAACCTATTTTTCCTCCATCTGAAGAGAGAAAAAGCAGTTATTAACTCGTGAGAAGCAACAGACCTTTTACCTCAAGTAACCCTGAAGGATCAAAAAAGGAGTCATAAGTACAGTTATCTTGTAAAATGTAGTAACATCTCACAGTATACTGCTAGATTTGTCACTTTTTGTGTAATCACTCTGCTGTTTCAATATAAAATACTTGTTTGCGAGATTTTTTTTCAGTCTTCACTAAAAGAAGTTCTGTAAGCTGTCATAGCTGATGTGACTGTGCAAATTCACTTACAACTTCAGAGCAGAAAGGTCACAATGATATCACTACTCAAAAGCATGTCGTACAGGTGAGACAGATAGGAATAGATACCCTTTGTTATAAAACCTGCATATTGAATATGGATAGTATGTTCTGACATTTAACAAAATGTTTCTTCTCTACCATGCATATTTAACATAGCTCCATCTCATGAATATATAATTTACTATTTTCCAGTGATAATAGCAAAATGGAGAACATAAACTATTCTAAATAGAAGAAATGTGAAAGGTAAGGTTGCAATCTCTGATACATGTCTCTGGCAGCTAATACTATTATGATTATACTCAGAAAATCAGAATTCATAGAAGTAATGTACATTTTAAAAAGCCCCCAAAATCTATAAAAATTTTCACATTACTCAAAACACAGATCAATAACAAAATATACTTTAGTCAGGCTGAAGTTCAAACCTCTAACATATTCTGGCTATGTACTTAATTAAGACTGCCAGCTTATTTCTTCTGAATGTGGCTAAAGAAATATTTACAGAAGTAGTTTTTTCTTCATCTTTCATATCTCTCCTCTCAAAAGTTTCCTGAAATTGTCATTTAATATGCTAGAATGGACAATTTCTGCTCTCAAAGTCAGTTTCAAAAAAATAATAATAATATATAAATTGCAATAATGTTTTCTGAAAAATCTATAAGGCTTTCTATTATTTTCATGAGCAATGAATAAAGCATAGAATGGTGTGGGTTGGAAGATAATCTAGTTCCAACCCCTCTGCTATGAACAGCAACACCTTCCACTAGACCGGGTTGCTCAAAGCAACATCTAACCTGGCCTTGAACACATCGGGGAATGGGGCATCCACAACTTTGGGTAACCTGTTCCAGTTCCTCACCACCCTCACAGTAAAGAATTTCTTCCTAATATCTAAATCTAAACCTACCCTCTTTCAGTTTAATGCCATTCCCTCTTGTCCTGCCACTTCATGTCTTTTTGTAAAACATCCTTCTTCAGCTTTGTTGTATGCCCCCTTCTGGTACTTGAAGGTCTTCTCTTCTCCAGGCTAAACATTACTGACTTTCTCAGCCTGTCTTCACTGGAAAGGTGCTCCTCCTGATTATCTCTATGGTTCTCCTTAGAACTCACTCCAACAGGTCCATGACATTTTTTTGTTTGGGGCCCCAGAGCTGGATACAGTAGTCAAGGTGGGGTCTCATGAAAGCAGAGTAGAGGAGAAGAATCATCTCCCTTGACCTGCTTGTCATGCTCCTTTTGATGCAGCCTAAGGTATGGTTGGCTTTCTGGGCTGTGAGCACGCATTGCTGGGCCATGTTGAACTTCTTGTCAACAAACTTCCCCAATTCTTTCTCCTCAGGGCCTCTGTTAATCCATTCTCTGCTAAACTTTTATTTGCGCTTGGAATTGCCCCAATACAAGTGAAGAACCTTGCACTTGGCTTGGTTGAACTTCATGAAATTCCCAAGGGCCTACTTCTCAAGCCTGTCCAGACCCCTCTGAATGGCATCCCTGTGTCAACCACGCCACAGGGCTTGGTGTCAGTTGCAAACATGCTGAGATGGCACTCAATCCCACCATCCAGGCCATTAACAAAGGTATTAAACATTGCCAGACACAATATTGACCCCCAAGGAACACCGCTTGTTACTGGTCTCCACTTGGACATTAAGCCATTGACCATAACTCTTTGAGTGTCTTGCTTTCTTAGCTTCCCTGCATCTGAACTTTATTTATGCTAGCTGTTTTTTCATGTGCAATCAGTGCCATATTTAATCATAGAATAGAATAGAATAGAATAGAATAGAATAGAATAGAATAGAATAGAATAGAATAGAATAGAATAGAAT
>JAWWLV010000121.1:76768313-76779652 GCA_035041135.1 Platyrinchus mystaceus | reverse complement strand
CCCCAAAAAAAAAAAAAAAAAACCAAACACCACACCAGATTTTTAAAGATTTAAAATACCAGAAAATTCCTAAGGTATGCTTACATTCAATTCTGTGCAAGGAGAAAGCACAAGAGCTGTGCACAATTTCAGTTTCCTTAAACAGTGTCAGAAAAGGCTGAGCTAGGATTTCAGAAAAAAAATTGACCTTGTGCTGTCCTTTGCATCAGGGTGAACTTCACCCTGTAGTAGTAATGACAGTAGTAACAACAGCAATTGCAAACCACTACTGGACTGCAACCAGCCAGGACAATTTCAGGACAGCTACTATACAGCTCAAATCACTGAGCAAGCAGATGCTTAGCAAGCTACTATTATATCTTTCAGTTATTGACAAAGAAAATCTCCTGGGCACCACCAGGGCATCCTATCACTGCAGTAAAGCTGCTTACAACTGAAGCTATCATGACAAATTACTCAAAGAAAAAAAAATAAAAATAAGAAGGAAAAAAAAAAAAAAAGAAAGAAGAAAAACACCCTAAACCAAACCCAGAAAACCCTCAAAACCAAGACAGCGGGGAACAGGCTATTATGGTGCAACTCATATCAGCCAGTATCACAAATTCTTCAGAGTGTGTAGTGGCAACAGGAAGGTCCAAAAAGGGGTTGAAATACTATTCAGAAAAGGTGTTTGATTTATTCTTTCTGAGGATTTGTAAAGAGCTTGAATGCTTAAACATTGGCCTAGTCTGTACCAGGGAAAGATTGAGATGTCTTTTTAGTTGGCTTTTGGTTTGCTGTGCAAACATTTAAGAATATATAGGGAATGGGTGAAATGATAGATTGATATGCAGATACATAATTATTTACAATGCAAATATTTTTCTTTCTTTAAAGGAAAATAAAGAAATCTTGCAAAGGAAAATCCACTGACTTGCTCAAGGATATGCAGGAAAACATATCTTCCAGAATGAATACCTTTGTATGAGTGATTTTTTTGTCTGCCTCTGCATATATGTGTAAGTGTAAGAGTGTGTCTGTGTGTGTGTGTGAATGTAACTTCAAAGTACATAAAATGCTGCCTGTTTGTATATTAGTATTTCATGGGGAGGTCTTCTAGGTCCATGACTATATGACAATAGGAAGCTATATAGAGCAAAATGGAATAAAATAAAATGCTCAGAGATTGGTCACTAACCATCTAAGCCAGAAAATAAAGATGCTGACTTGCAAAATTGTTAATTACTGGAGGGATTAGGATACATTGAGGTTGTGAAGTCGTTCTTTGCAAAAGAATGACTCCTGTTCAGTAACATTAGGAATACAGTAGCTAATATGGACATTTGGTTTTGGTCTTAATTTCAGTAAATTTTTATTTATCAAGATTATTTCTAAACCACATTTGAGCACAGAATTTCTGTTCTGACACTGTTGTAGTGACAGGCATTTGTAATACTTTAAATGGACTATATGCAAAGAAGCACCCTGGCCTTGACAGATTTGCAACAAAAAAAATCACATTTATATTACATAGAAATATGTGAAAGTGCAGTGTATAGTGATTACTGTCATACTGATGATCAGAATGTGAAAATTGCATTTAATATTCTGAAAATTGCTATTCATTGTTAAAATTATACACTTCTCATATATTTCATGCTATTTTTAAGTGAATTAATTTTCATATAATGAGTATGGGGTATTCTTAGAGCAAAGAAAAAAAATCAGAATTAGAATCAAACTTGAAAAAAAGAGAAAATTTTCCTTTTGCAATGAAATAAAATTATTATATTGTTTACATTTTTCTTAATTAAAATTAAATGTGAAATGAAATTAGGAGTTTGTTGTCAACATGTTCAAATGGAACTTCAGCAGCAACTGTCAGAAGAGTTTTTCTGTCTGTATAAGTGTGACATGTTCTCCCATGATACGAACTGAGTTCTGTCAGGAGAGTTGAGTCTACAGTAAGTGTTAGCTGGAAGTGAGATTTTTTCCTTCCATTCCTAGCTGACATAGCTGTGTTCACATAACATTTTTCACGACATAAAGCTTAAAGCATGTGTAAGTCATTGTGAGGTTGATGTCTTTGATTTTAAGACCTTTAAGACCATATCTATGTTTTCAGTAGCATTTTGTTTATAGACACTTTGTTAGCTTTGGTCCCTGAGTTAATCTCTAAAGGACTGCAGAAATAAAAATTATAATTAAAAGCAATAGGTACTTACAAAGTGTGTGGTGCAACTTGTAGGAATTTATGAAGCTGAGAAAAGAGTCTTATAATAATCAGGAGGAAGAGAGGATTTTATGATCTACAGAATCCAATAGATACAACCATACGAGATGCCCACACAATTTGTACCAGTGTAAATAAAATAGTTTTCTCCTTTAATAAATGCTTTGGGGAATATGTTGCAAAATGGTTCTTGTTCCTTTCAATTTTAAAGTAGTCTACCCCTCTTAATTACTGTATTAGGCAGTCACGTACTGCATATAACAGTTCCAGCCAATGAAGTCATGGAATGCTTTAAATCACACCAGGCAAGAAGGATTTAAAAAGGAGAATATTTTATTTGTTAGAGTGTTCTTTATATCATTGAACGTGAAAAAAAAAGTGACAGAAATTAAGGAAGTCTGAGAATCCGCCCATTTAATAAAAGCAATGTAAATATGTTATTTAAAATTTGTTATTTGGATTAAATATGTTTATTTAGCAACTTAAAATGCAAGAAATATTCAAAACATGTTTTCATTTCCAGTGCCTTTTCTCAAACAAAGAATTATGTCCAAAAATTTGACAACAATCAAAGTAATTTAAAAATCAGTCAGCAAATTATGACATCTTTCCACTGGGATCTGGATATTTTCACTTGTTGTGAAATACTGTAGATGTGTCATTTAATTATGTTTTATACATCTCAAGGAAGGTTTTTATTAAACTGTGATCCTTGGAATGCATCCAAATCAGTATCTGCACTTTTTCTGACATTAAAATAATGTCTGACAAGGAATTCATGAGGGTTTTTTTACAAAACAAACAAACAAACAAACAAACAAAAATCCCTGTGAAACTTAAGGATATCAGTTTTGTCAGAACTCCATTAGTATTTAAGGATACAGGAATATAGGATATAATTCAAGTCAAACATCAGCAATAATTTTATCATGTGTGCTGGCACAATATGTGAAAGGTACTGAAAACTAATCAAAATGTGAAACAGAAATAACAAACATACATAGAAAAGGAGATGTAAAAAGTGTTTTCAATTATGGCTTTATGCAGAATGAAATGAAACAGCAAATTCATTGCCTGTCATTCTTTTAAGGCATAGAATAAAAAGGCTAAGTTGTGATACACATTCTGTATAACAATCAAACTTTGTAAGAACTCGATGGCATGTACTCAAGGTCTTGCTTACTAGGTTTAACATGGGTCACAGTCTTGACTTGTTTTAGACAAGCTGCTTATGATTTAATGTGCTGTAAATCAAATTGAAGTGAGATCTACATTTATTGAGACTTACAATGCAACCTAGTGTTAGCCACAATTTTTCAGAGGTGAAATTCTTTGTAGGAAATAATGTTTCAGGATATTCTAGGTTAATCAGATATGATGGAACATACCAGTTTCTCTAACAGATATTGCTGAAAATTTTGTAATTTATATACGAAATTGTAATTTTGTATATAAAGATTTTATATACAATATGTATTTTACATACTGTATATGAAAATGTGTCGCTACATTATTTCCAATGGCACATAGACTTGAGGAAAGTCAACTTCCATGGTCACTTCCAGTGAAGTAGTTCTATTGGTAGCACTTTGGGATCTGAGATTGCCACCTTTCTCTCACATCGAGGCACATTATGCCGATCGTGGCCTGGGCTGGATGCCTGGAGGACTACTTGATCTTGTGGGGCACAGGCAGCATTCATTAATACCCTGTTGCTCCAGAGTGTATGAGAAATAGTCAGTAATTTCTGTAGGAAACCTTCTCAAAAGAGCATCGAAGACACGCATCTTCATTGAGCCCAGCTTGGTTAGCCCACTCCAGCACAGATGTGATTGCTAAGTTCAGTTTCTGACAAGTTGTGAGCTCAGAGGTTCAGATGAGGGATTGTGTTTTGATTAGGGTAATTCATAGCTGTCAGCCTGGATAATGAATTATTGTGGAGATCACCGGCAGAAGAATCAAAAATAAAAATTAATTTTCATCAAAATATAGGAATTTGACAAAACAAGGAGACAGCCTTGGTCTGAACACTTTACAGTCAAAGCAGATGATTAACTTTTAGATAAATAAGAGTATAAATCCCCTTTGAATAATGATAAAAGCTTCTGTTTAATTTTTCTGTAATTCATGGTGATATATTAGTTAAGGCAACATAACAAGTGTCTGAATGTGGAAACAACTCCATCATCCCAAGCCATAGTTAAAAAATGGTTGTCTGTTTCTCTTAAACTTCATACCTATATTTTCATTTTCTTCTGTATAGGGTTCTGGTGGATTTATAATGTGACAGAATATGAGCAGCACAGATTTCATGATCCATCATCTAAATATGTAAATAATGCTGGTCTTAATATAACATAACATAAAATTTAATAACTTATTAATACCTCTGGTTTACAGAAGGTGATTACCTTGATCCTTGCTCACCTCTGGAGAGTCAAGAAATTCCATGTAGTGAAAGTCTTATATGCCCCATATTAATAAAGTGAAATTTCTTAGCATTCCCAGGAGCTTTACAGTTAAATATTATACCCAGTCAGAATGCCAGTAAGCAACATTATAGGAGGTATGTACTTTTCTTAAGAACAGTTTATGGGTATTTCTTTTAATATCTGCTATGAATAATTCCATAGATCATGAGAAAACATTAAAACTACCTCTACTTTTACATTCAGTTGTGGACTTTTTTTTTTTTTTTCTAATTAAATGCACCCTCTCTAGTTCAATTGCCAAGACAGAAGAGAGGTTGATATGTCACCAACGACTTGATAATTCAACCATTTTGCAGTTGAATGAAATTACTATTTTCCCTAGTGTATATTCATGGTGCAATGGGAAACATCCCATTCTAAGTTGAGGCTCCAGTGTTCAAAAATGTTAGTGCTGTAGCAACTGGTGCTGTGATAATAAGTGATGACAAATGAAAAAAAAAGATAGTCTTATGGCATTTAACCACAAAATTGCTGTTTATTAAAAACTAATAAAAACACATAGATTAAACAAAGAAACAATAAAAAACAAGCAAACATCCATGTAGTTTTTGTTCTCTTGTATTTATTTCTATTTCCTGAAGTTGCAGGTTTTTATGTTTTTGTTTTTGGTGGTTTTTTGTTTGGTTGGCTGGTTTTTGTTTGTTTGTGGGTTTTGTTTGTTTGTTTTTAATGGCCAGGATATAAAATGGGAGTGAAGCAGAACCAAGGGTACAGATCCCATTGTGAAGTGGTGAGATGGGTCAGAAGAACAATTTATAACAAAAAATGGCAATACTATAACTTAAACACATTTAAATGAATAATAAAATTCAGTGGGAAAATACTGAAAAACATGGGCTTATATAAATTCATCATAATCACTGCTATGCCAGTTAAATACCTACAAAGTAATGGGACACTTCTATGGTCAACTGAATAATATTGTCTATCTGGGTGACTAGTGCTGTCATGATGAAACAGAAATGCTAGAAGACATAGCATCTGCTGCTAAGAGTCTGTTTAAAATCTGAGAAGTATCATCATACACAGTTTGCTGTAACTGTAAAATTACATTTTCCTGTCCCTGATGGCGAAAGGTGCTGGTGAATTCAGAATAGATTTTCTGAGAGCTGTTCAGGTCCTCATAAGGCACACCAGAAGGTTCAGGTGACCACAGCTTGCATAAGTTAATATCCAAACGTTTTTTGAAGTGTTTGAACATAGTTTTTGATACAATAGTCAGACAATACAGTGAACCTACTGATAATGTGTTGTGAAACTCCAATGGTCAAGGTAGTTTCTTATCTTCTACTCACAAGAGAAAAAAATTGCTAAATTAAAGAAAGATATAGTCTCTCCAGTAAGAGTATATATGAGAAGAATTAGAGTCATAAATCTAGTTTTAATTATCAATCAATAATAAAGTCATTTTTATGCAACACTCTGATATTTTCATTCACATTCATCTTTAATTTCTAAAAGAAAAAAAAGAAGAGAAAGATTGAGAAAACATCAACAGAAAAAAAAATAAACCTAGAAGAGTTCCTTTACTTTCAAACATCAAATAGATAGTCAGCTAATTCAAGCATTCTTCCACAGCAGTCCCCTAGCAGCTGGTGCTCCCCAGGACCTCTCGATGTCTTGCCTTCTCTTCCAGTGTACAGCACAAATGTTTCTGCACTTACAGGGTGAATTAGACCTGGCTGAAAAAACAATCCAAACCCAAAGAGGTTATTTTTCAGGGTAATCATTTACCCTATTATTTCCACTGTGGGTAAGCAAGACTGTGAAAAACAAGGCAAGTAAAAAAAAAAAACATACAGGGT
This sequence comes from Platyrinchus mystaceus, assembly GCA_035041135.1. Classification (NCBI taxonomy): domain Eukaryota; kingdom Metazoa; phylum Chordata; class Aves; order Passeriformes; family Tyrannidae; genus Platyrinchus; species Platyrinchus mystaceus. Next base: position 76,773,143 of record JAWWLV010000121.1, on the reverse strand, counting down.
CAGAGCAAGCAATTTTTCATATCTGAAAGAAAACTAGCTTCTAAAAATGGTCTAAGTAATACCAATTTGTTTCAAGTATCAAGGCAGCTCCTTTGCACAGGAATTTGTTCATACTTCTCTCAAAAAAGTGTAAAGTCTTCTTCCTTATTTTCTGATGCCTTTAGACTACAGCCACCAAAGAAACAAAAGTAGTAAAGCTGACGTTCTGTGTTCACATGAAACAGACCCCTTTTATGACGTATACTGGAAATTTGACTCCTATCATTTCAATGTAGTGAATAGTATATGAACGTGGGCCAGAAACACAGTTGTATCAAAACTGAAGGGTTATCAGGAAAAGGTTTAGAAGAAGGGTTGGATGTTTCATTTTGTTTTGGTTTTCTGCCCTGGCCAGGGTCTGACACATTTTGATTTAATCTTCTGCATTCAAACAGAGAAATCCAGACACATAACAAAATCAAAAAAGCAAAGCTTTTCCTAGAAGAATGGATGATGGAGGAATGAACAGGAGAGCAGCCTTCTAAACTTTTATGCAGATTTCATTTTTGCAGGTTTTGGATATCAAAAAGACATTGCTGACAACTTGCAGCTTTTTGTCACTTTGGCTTCTTTCAAGATGTATGTTGGCTTTGTTTTCTTTGTTGAATCAAGCTTTACAAGTAAGAATATGTACAATTTATTTTTAGATCAGCTAGTGTAATGAGAAAAGACTGAGCTTTGAGGCCCTTGGTATCTGAAAGAGGTAGTAAACTTCAGTCTAAACAAAGGCTGACAACATTTGTTCTGAGTTTAACTTAATTATGTGAGTTTGGGTTTTCTTAGTGGTTGAATAAGCTTTTGACAACTTGTGAAGTGGTATGCAAGTACTGCTGAGAGAAGATGTTGTTTTATAAATATACTTGGCAGAGAAAAAGAGGAGTTCATAGTGAAAATTAGCATGTAAAGACTCAAGAACCGGGATATGTGAAGTAAACTGCGTTTTCGCAAACCCATTCCAGTAAATTTATCTAGCATATAAGCCTGAGGGAAAACTAAATTTTTACATTCACCTGTCATCCATTCTCCTGCTTCCTTATTAGCTTCCAATCCCCATTTTCCTTCAGGGAAAGCCCTACTTACTGACATTTAGCTGGGAAAAAATGGCATCAGATCCTACACAAACACAAAAATGTATTATCTTGACATCACTCTTAAGGTCTCTGATTCACCATAAGCTTAGCCAGCCCCTGGGTATAGGTATGCTTCTCTGTTAAAACAGAGGGGTAATAAAGGAGATAAGTAAGCTTATGCTTGTGGCCCTAGAGCACAAAATAAAGAACTGAAAGCTCTTAAATTGATCAATTATGACTGCAAGATCTTGGAGGCAAGTTCCTCAAGGAAGTTCCCATGGTCACACAACAAAGTAAGGAGAGTCTGTATGTTCTAGCAAGGTAAATTCCCATAGATATATATATTAAAAAAAAAAAAAAATCACAATAATTGTTGTAAGACACTGTAGCAGGTTTCCCAGAAAGACAGGGAAACAGACCTAAGCAACTTGAGCTTTAACTTCAGAATTATCTTTGCTTAGAGCACATGTGCCAGGGACCATCAAGATCAGACACTACCTGGAACCTGGAGTTGAAATATGCAGAAATCTACACCACAGATGCACAGGTGCAGATGTCTTACCCCTTAAGCAGAGATGAATTAGAAAATATACATTGGTCCTTTGAAATGTCATAGTTGTACCTGCTCTTTTCCAATTTTAATGTAATGATTACATTAATGTAATGTAATGATATCTCAAGTTTCCCAGAAATAGGGTTGAGCAGAGGAATTGTTTCCTTTAAGCTGATCTGAAATCCCAAGTCCAAGGAGTGATGTAAAATAGAGAATAGTCCATGGAAGTCCTGAAGTCCTGAAGCTTCTTTTAAGTACTCTGTCTCCCATTTGCATCATTTATTTTTTAATTTAAGCCCAAAATCTTGGGCAGAAACAGATTTTTTTTTTTTCTTTTAAAATGAGGTGGTGGTTTGTTTTTTTTTTTTGTTGTTTTTTTGGGGGGGGTGTTTTGTTTTGTGTTTTTTTTGGTGTGGTTTTTTTTTTTTTGACACTGATGTCAATTTGGAATTGCTTCATGCTTAAGTTGCTTATGTGTAATAGAAGAAAATTTTCAGGATCTTTCCTGCTTTGTGGGTTTTACAACCTTTCCTTTTTGACACAAAATTTTTACAGAGAAGAACTTTTTTTAACAATCCTTATTTTGAGATTGTTTACTGCTATTTCAGGAATTGTTAAAATGAAAGAAACTATTAGGAAGTTCTAAAACCTGAAACAATAGACACAGAAGGAGATTATCCCAATATGCTTTAACATTTTTAAATCTACTCATTTTCTATTTTCTCTGAAATTAAGGGAGCCAAACCTCATGAAAAGTGTGAAACAACTCCGTACTGTGATGGATTTTATAAGAGTCATTATAAAAGTTTTGAAATTCTATCCATTTTAGGAGTTTCCTTAACAATTGCTGAGACTATGTGCATAATTAGCTATGTACATAGTTAACCCTTCTGATCTTATATATAAATAAAAGATTAGTATTTTTTTTACTACATTGCATTGTGTTTTAATAATAAATAGACATACTGCAAAGTATGCTAATCTGAAATACTCTCAGTAACAGAGGAATAAAGAGTTATCATCTAGATCAACTCTCTACTCCCAAGGAAGATCAAGTAACACACCTGTAATAACTTTAAAGTTTTCATAATGCTTCAAATAAACCATGGTTTCTGAAAATAAAACTTCTCATTCTGGTGATCAGAATATTGAAGACACAGCAAATGTGTGCAGGTTGAGAGGTGAACACTTTCTACCTGGATTTCTCAAAGGCTTTTGGTATGGTTTTTCACAGCCTGCTCCCAGAGAAATATATGTGCGATGGTCTAGACGAGGTGTCTATGCAGTGGGTGGGGGACTGGCTGCCTGGCTGCACCCAGGGGGTGGTAGTAAACAGCTTCTTTTGAAACTGGCAAACTGTCACAAGTGGTTGTTCCCCAGGGATTGGTATTGGGCTCAATGCTGTTTGAGATCTTCAGGAGTCATACGGAAGGTGGGCTCAAGTGTACCCTGACAGAGTTCCCAATTATTACAAACTCAGTGGAGAAATGATCACTTCAGAAGGCAGAGCCACCCTGAGGGAAGAGCTGGATAGGCTGGAGGAGTGGGCTAACCAGAACTTTATGAAGTTCAACAAGTACAAGTGTTGCACATGGCAAAATATAACCCGGGAATGCAGCACAGGCTGGGATCTGCACGTCCGTGAAGGAGCTCTGTGGAAAGGGACCTGTGGGTACTGGTGGACAGCAAGTTCAATATGAGTGAACAGCGTGCTGCTGCAGCAAAGAAAGCCAATGGCATGCTACTTGAATTACCAGGGACATCACCAGCAGAGATAAAGAAGTCATTAACCCTCTCTGGTCAGTGTTTGTCAGGCCACATCTGCAATACTGTGTTCAGTTTCAGTTCCCACTGTGCAAAAAAAGATGTGGAAAGGCTGAAGAGGGTCCAAAGAAGAGTCACAAAGATGATCACCACTGGCATTTAAAGGGTGACTGAAAGATGAAGACTTCCTCTTTACAAGGAGGCATGTGGAAAAGATGAGGGGTAATAGTTACAAATTAGCTTGGGGAGATCTTATTAGATGAAAGAGGAAAACTTCTTACAATGAGAACAATCAGAATAATCTCCCCAGCAAAATATTGGATTCCCCAGCACTAGACACTTTTAAGATTCAATAGGTCAAGGTGCTGGGACTTCTTGTTCAGACCATGCTTTAGCCATAAAAGGTTGGACTGGATGATCCTTGAGGGCCCTTTCCAACCTGTTATTCTATGACTCTATGATTCTATGATTGAAAAATCACTATTCTTCTTACAAGAAATACTTTCACCCTGGGCAACTGTTATAAAATCTCTGGGATATATTTCTCCTTTCTCTCCAGGCACACAATCTTCTATTTTTTTTTTTAAATAAATTAAACCCAGTCATCCAGATATTCTATTCTTACTTCAAAGGTCCCACATGCTCTATTGAAATTTTACTTTCCTCTGCCTGATTTTAGTTTTCTCCATCTTTCTGACAACATATGAACCTGAAAGTAGTTCTGTAGCATCACTATTTGGAGACAAATAATTATATTTTGCCTCATTTTCTGCTTGCAATACACTTCTCAGCATGTCAGAAAATACCATTTGTGCAACAGTAGTTGCTTATTTGGACATACTTCAGGTCTTCTTATCTCAGATTTGCATTTTCCACCAACTTGTTGCTATTGTCACTATATGTCTTGATTTATTTTTCTTTATGTGTGTAGTTTTTCTACTTTACCGTGCTTAATTTAATCTTAAAGACTTCTGACCATTTCATCGATTTATCAGGATGAATTTGAATTCACAACTTGTCCTCCAAAGGGTTTGCAGAACTTACTGTTGGGTGTCAAGGCTGATAAGTCATCTAAGTCATTAATGAAATGATTACAAACACAGGACATAAGACAGATCTCTACAGGACCACCCACATCAGGTATCTTCCTAGCTTCTTGACAGCAAATTGTTGACAGGTGTTATTTAGCCTTGATGATCTCAATCTGATCTGAATCTGCCTGTTGATATTTTAATCTACAGCATATGACACTGTCTGAAAACTAGGAAATATAGAACTCCATTAAAAAAATATTTATAAATTGCAAATAGACCACTTGCCTGTCCTTTGAGAATGCAAATTCTGTTGTAACAGGATGTTTTCACCCGTATTGTCTTCCATCTTTGTATTCTGTACAGATATTTG
>JAWWLV010000121.1:76748345-76759447 GCA_035041135.1 Platyrinchus mystaceus | reverse complement strand
ATAGCAAAAGCCTGAATTTTTTTTTTCCTTCCTCAGTTTCATGTCAATATTTCTTGACTACTCTCATATTGTTTCCTATTAGCTAGTTCTCATCTTTTTAGAGATATATAAGCATAAGACTGCCATGGAGGAGATCAGCAAATATATTGCCATTCAACTTATTCCATAAATATATGTGCTGAAGTCTTGCTGTCGTCACTGGGACTCAAGCATACTCTTAGGCTAAGTGCGTGCTTAGAGGTTTGCAGAATTGAGGCTTTATTTAGGAACATACAGTTCTTCATCTGCCAGCTCTCATTACTCTATCAAAATGCTTAGCTGTTTGACAAATCGTGATTATTCAGGACTGAAAATCATGTGACGGAAAAAAACTCAATACAGTATAATAATTTCATAAAGTATATTAAAAAATTGAGATGATAAGAAGAAAATGTATCTCCAAGGGTTTGGAGATTCATAAAAGATTTAGATAACCATCTTAGCATTTAGCTGTTTATATTGACTCTGCTGAATCTTTAAACTTTCAAAAGTTTATTTTTCTGGTATTAATATTACCAAAGAAAAATAGGGGAAAAAAAATTGATTGACTGGGACAGTTCATTTAGAAGATCATTAATGGGACATAGAATCTTGTACTGTCAGTCATTGGTTTTCATCTAATGTGGTTTTTTATGGATCCATAATTTTGCAGGCCAGAAAAATCACTGTATTTCCTTAGAACCTCCTGCATGACACAAACTGCAGAATTTCAGTGTTTTCTAAATCAAACACTTATTAGCTACTAGAATTAAAGTATAGCGTAGAAAGAAAATTTTGTTCCTGTGCTATGACTACTGAGGTGTGTGCATGGAATCATCTGCATTTAGAGTAACACTGAATAGCCCAGAATTTGTGCAAAATTTTCCCTCTTCTCTCTACCTTCTACCACCATTGTTAACCAGAATGAGTAGTATTAGTCACAGTGCCAGGAGCACGTGGAAGATAAATGAATGCTACAACATGGAGATGATTCTCTATGTTCTATATTGAATTATGGTGGAATCTGTTGGTTATGTTAGATTTCATTCCCCATGTTGCACTGGTTTTATTATTTGCATAAATCAGAAGAAGACTCTCCATCTTCAACAGTCTTCAACACTGTTCTAAATTGTTCAGAGTACTTCTGGTGGAATGCCTTTCTTTTAGGAAATGCAAGTGTCTTTAGAATGAAATCCCTCAGGGAAAGACTCAGACATATCTTTTTCAGGCCATCTTACAGAGCCAGTGGTCCCAACATGAGTTTAAGGGAGGGATTCCTCTTTAGCTATACTAAAAAAATGCTCACTTATTTTTCCAAAATGAAATTGTAAAGTTTAATTCTTCTAAGAATAAAAAAAGTAAAAATTGGATTTGCCCATTTCACAGAAAGAATCAATTCTGCAGCCAGTTTTCCAATAAACTTAGATGAAATGAAATTAATCTGTATATCTTATTTTTCATGGACAAAAGCTAGATTTAATTGTATTTTATTGTATGCACTTTGTGGGAAAGCCAAGATTAAGCAATATGTCAGCTCAGGGCAAATAAAAAATAATTCCAAACACAAAAGAAATTGGTACTTGCTTTTTGCTCCCCATCAAGTCAATAGAAGAGAATAATGTTTCAAATGTGGGTAGAAGGAAATATTTCATCTTCTGTAGATAAGATCTATTATCACATTTGTTTTTTTGATATTGCCAGTATAGGCTATAAACTTACATACTGTTTGTATATTTATTTTAATTTAAAAACCAATTTCACATGCAATTTAACACTGTGATATAACATAATTGCATTTTGTTCTTACATCTGCAAAATGCATGCCCACGTATTGACTGTTATCTACTGGTATAGAGCAGTATAGGAAATTTTTGCCTCCAGTCTTTAATTTAAGGCTATGGTGAAAATCTTCCTGCTTCTGATGTAACCACTGAAAGGGGGATAAAACACTCATTACTTTTCATTGGTTCTGTTATTTTGAAAAGCGTCTTATTCAAAATTGGCCCATAACTAGCCTGGTTGCTTGGAATCAAGGGAATTTCAATATTGTCAATCTATTTTTAAATGTGAGAATGTAATTTTAGTAAAAAATACAGTCACTTTAAAAATAAATACTGTAGTGTCATGGGGGGAAAAGCCTCATTTTTTTTTGTTGTTTCAGGAGTTAGCAATGTCCTGCAGTTCTTATCAACTGAAGACCTTTTTCCCAATATAATTTGTTCAGTTCCACTGTAGTAGCCAGACTACAAATAACTCAGCTGGAGTCCGCTCTTCCTGGTATTCCTGAAAGGGCCAAAAGAAGAACAAGTTTCAAAATTTTTTTCTGACTAATTGAGGTTGTCTGGTCACCTAGGAAACTATTATAGTACCAAGTGTATTATATTTTATGTATGCATGTCTGTATTGATTGATTGATTAATTATTTTATAATATACTTATATTTAGGTATTGCACCAGCCCTATTTGCAGAATTGAGAAGGCCTATTCCTTGACTACTTTCATTTTGTACTTGCTACTATTTCTATTTAAACTCTTGCTTAACCTCCCTTTTTAAATGTATTGGAAACTCAAAGCAACCTTCGATGATAAAGATATAAATGGAGGTCAAAGTAAAGGATATTTTCATAGAGGAAAAACATGCAAAAAAGTGTTTTGGGGGTGATTTAATGAAAATAGTTTATTAAACAAGGTCTCGCTCTGTATAAAACTCAGACTAAGTCAGGAGCCTACGGAGACATTTTTTTTAAAACCTCACATGTATCCGGATATCCAATCCACAGAGATACTTAGTGGAGTTAGATATCTACTACAAGTTATGCCTTTGACATTTACCCTTTTGTGTGGATTTAAGGGGTAAAGAGAGCCTTACATTTAAGGGCTTCAGTTTGAACACAGTCTAAACATTCAGCTATACCTAGAGGTAATGTATTGGTTTATTCAGCTGGAGACTGAAAAAAATAACTGAAAAACTGTTATCTTGATTGCATGTGAAAAAAGTGAAACACATACTTCACAGACACATCCAGTATTAATAAAACCAAAACATTCTCTTTGTAAGTGTTTTGCACCTTGCATAAAGCAAGAAAAAATATCTACATGCTTTTGCTTTCTCTGTCAGCTTTATGACATTCTGCTTTTTGCTTTTGATGCAGTTAATACAAGAGTAGTTTGGACATATATTTTATGCTGTAATATTGTAAATGTTTGTAAATGTTGTATAAATTTGAACCCTACAGGCTATCAGGTCTTATAATTTTTAAGCCAATGATATCCAGACAGGAGTTTAGTTATCAAGTTTTTCTTGATTGTGGTATTTTCAGAAAGGGCAAAAAATCCCTGGAGGCTCTTGAAACACATGGGAGGTGATAGGTTTTCCTGTTTTGCTGTAGTTTTCTCAATGTGGTCTGTGGTTAATAATCAGGAATCAAAGTTACATAGATCGGTTCCTTATAATGTCAATGTATTTTCTGCTTTTCAGAAAAACCAGTAAAGCTGCCTGAACAAATTGAAAGTCTTTCATTAAAAAATTCAAAATGTCAGGTTTGGTTTTTTTTGTTTGTGAATTCTATACTTGAACAGGATTTTCTTAATGCATTTACTAACATCTTCAGAATTTACTTTACCAGGATTGTGTTTGAAACCCTCCACTTTCCAATCTGTCTCTAATATTAATAAAAGTATCAGAAAGGTTGTTTTGTAATTTTGTCAGTGTTTTCTCAAGAAAAGATTATGCTGAAAAAAACTCCCACATTTTTAAAAAGATAGTAAATATCTTATTTGTCATAAAAAGCCATTTACTGTCAACGAGAAGCTTTAAATGAAAATTTCCAATTGTACTCACTTCTGATTATGAGTTTTCATTTTGGTAGAAAAAGAAAATGCATTGGTAAAGTAATGCTAAGAAGAAGTTCTTCAAAGACTTAAGCTTTATCTTCTTTTTTACCTGCAAAGCTCCAATTTTTTGTATAAACAATCTCCATGTGAGACTGTTTTCAGATACTGCTTCTAACATAGTTCCATGAATAAATTATATAAACCTCAGAGCAGCATGACTAACAGGTAGAGAGTTCTGTTTCTCTCTTAGAGGCAGCAGTTCCAGTCTGTCTTAAAACTTTGCAACAGGTGAGCACTCTGTACAGGCAGAGTATAGATCACTATTATCAATTTTTGCACTGTGCTACATAGATTTTTGTCATGCAAGTTTCCATAGAGATAAAGTTGTGTAAAAACAAGGCTGCTGCCCTAAATCAGGATTTCCAACCATTTGGAAGGTTTTTGGAATATTTTGATGAGATGAAAAGTTTTAATGTGCTACTAAATAGTACCACATAGTATCCATCACAAGCTATAAGCCCACTTCAATTATTACTTTTAACAGCTTTTGAAACTTAGGATTTGTTGATTTCCAGTGCAAGTTTTTCTCTTTGCAGAGGGCCAATTGGTCTTCAAATTAATCTTTATTTGTGTAACCTATAAAAATGACTCTCTGTGCCTACTTTTATTCCTCCTCCATGGAGAAGGCAAAGAAACTGACCGGTACCTCCTGAGACATATTTTTATTTCATATTCACATATGAAATTCTACTAAGTCAGATACCTTGCATATGTATAACCAAGAGATCCTTTCGTGATCCCTGCCTTCTGCCTATAATGGGTGCAGAGGAGCCTACATGAGTAAATTTTATGCTTGACTTCTTTTAAAAGTGAATATAAAAAGTAGCAGCAAATTGAAGCCCACAGGGTACTTCCTACATTGTATTATAAGGATGTTTCATTGCATACTACTCATGAAAATTGAACTTGATATGAGCTATAATTATGACAAAGGTAAGTGAGAGTGTGATTTTCACTTTGAGTACTCTTTCCCTTTGTCCTTTTTCTGTGCTTTTAGTAACCTTTAATAGCTAGGAAGATGTTTCATGCCAAAGGTTTTCACATATAGTAGAAACTAATTAATTAGTTAATAATATATGAATCTTGCCCTACATTAAGAGCGCAATCATCCAATGGGAAACCAGAAATATAGAGAATGCTAAAGGTTTAATTGAGACTTTCATCCTAGCAAGGTTCAGTGACTGATATTTTCATGTATTTAATCAGACTCATATCACAGTTTAGAAATTACCTTGATGGTCTAGAATTTATCAATTTCCTAATCATCTATGTACAAGTTGTTGCTTTCGTTAGTGAGAACCACATGAAAATATCACACTTCTATTTCAACATAAATGTCTTTTCAATCCTAGTTCAATCAAATTTAATAATTTTTTTCCCTCAAAGTAGGAGAAAGAGTTTGGACACTATACTTTTCAGCTGCATTTTGAAAACACAATATTTTGGGGGTACTTGAAGACTCCTACTTTGGAAAATCTAGGCAGACAGTTTCAATTACTAGAACACAGTAATTTCAAATGTCTACTAAGATGGTAAACAATAATACTGAGTAATATGATCTCAGGCAACTTCATATTTTTACACAGTTTCAAATAGAGCTTTGTAACCTTGTGTGATCAAGTTGTGTGAAAGAGTTGGTATTAAGAAATATCACTCATTTCACTCTGAACAACCTTTTATTTTGTATTCCTTTGTATGATTATGTGCCATTTATATTATTATTGTTTTCATGATACCATGAAGTTGCATATATATAAAACATATTGTATTTAGATATAATTTAAAAAAAAATAGTTATTATTTCTGGCATTTCTAATGTCTCAAGACAATTCTAGGCAGTTATCAAAAAAAAGTAACTAGGCTACCCAAATGCACCCTCTAATTTTTTCATACTGAAGAGAGGTCAGAAGTCACATAACTCCTTAGGAGACAATGCTGTTCTACCTAATGTCTTCTCTTGATAAGTGTTGGGAAATCAAGCAACATCAGAAGCAAGGCTAGGTGTCTATCCTCAACTGAGAGAATAAACAGAAGTCACTATACACCTCCACTCACTAGCTGAAAACATGTCATATAATAGAAGACAATATTTATGGGCTCACAAAACTTTCAAGGCAGAACAGGACTGTATAAAAGCACCTGAGTTTCCAGTTAAATGTGATTTAGGCTGAGTACAGTTCTTTATGCACACCAAGAAGTCTTGATTTTACTGTTTTCCAGTATATGATATAGCTGAGAGTCTTGCACATAACACAAGTCATGAATTGAAGCAGATTTCACTTGTGATGATCTGCAGCTCGGTAGAAACATTCCATAGCAAGTTCTGTAGCTACACCATGGCACAGAAGCTGTCTCCTACTTCAGGTTCTCCTGAAGTGTTTGCTATCTGGTGGCAGAGAAAGAAGCTTTCATAATATAGTGAATAAATGTGTGAAATATAGCGCGAACTGTGAGACAATATCAAGCAAGAATAAGCTGCATGAATCTTATTTAATATGAGACCTGAAAGGTTTTGTATTAGGACAATGAAACACACAAGTGTATTAGAATAAGATTGAGGAAGTTGAGACAGCAGAAAGTGTACACAAATCTTGGCTGAGAAGGAGTAATAAGCACAGGCTTGCAAATGAGAAACTGGGACAGAAGAAGATTGCAGCTGCATTTTAGTCACCTTATGTCGGTTTCACTTTAGAGTTAGCAAGTAAAAAAGAAGTTACTGAAAGAGTGAAACAATTCATATATGTATCAGTGGTCCTGAGTATCCTGCAGCTAGACAGTTTATTCACGATATTGGTAGAATTTCGTATTTTAATTTAATCCAATCTATCTAGCAGTATCTATAACTTCCACCATCAACCTACTTGAATGTTGATGGTTTAATTTCTATATGACATTCTCCAAAAAATCTTGCATAACTGACCAAATGTAATTTTACACGTTCAATACTGTGATAATCAACAAGACACTCCCAATGCTTCCATTGTCTTTTTTTGAAGGTGTTGTGCTGGGCAAATATCACATGTTTCCTATGCAGAGATCAGCTTCTGTCCCATTTCTTTGTCCATATAATTATTTGTAACTGATACGAGATCTTCAGCTTTCATTAAATCAGTGAAAGCACAGGACTGTTTAAAATTCACATAGGCCCAGAACCTCCAAGATTTTGAGGCGCCTTCTGGATACGGTCTGTGCATTTCTGCATTGTAAGTGTAGAACTGACACAAAATGCTTAATTCTGTTTGTTATTCTTTTTCTTTCCATCATATCGAAGAACAAAAAATTGACCATTATTGTATTTCCTAGAATTTGCAGAGATAACCTGATCTTCAAGAGAAACAATGTTTCCCCAGGGAACATAAATTACAAACTGATAAAAGAAAAACAACAGCAGAAGTAATTTGTGTTTATTCAGCACTTGGCATAAGTGACATTTTCATGGAAGATGTAGACTCAGTTTAACACTAGTTTCCTTCTTCAAAGAAAAGGATTTTCAACCACAAGTACAACTTCAAAAGTCTACCACCACCTAGAAAAGCCTAAAGTTGTAAAAGCTTAGTTATGGACTTTTAGTTTAGCTGAATGAATCAAGTAATTTTAAATTAGATTTAAGACACCCTTCATATTCTGTGTTGCTATTTACTGTAACTTTCATAAAAAGAACAAATAAGGACAGTCCGTTACAATATAAGAAAATTAAAAGTGTAAATATTTTTAAAAATATACATAATGAAATTATGGGCCCTAGTATCGAGATTTTGGGAAGGTAAAATATATCCGTAGTTGTGCAGGTCCATAATATTCTCTAGTAGACTCCAGATAGAATAATCCAGATGTATTTCTTAGCCAGAAAATCCTGGATGCTACATACTGTTGAAGGTCAAGAGATATGTTAGGAGAATGATTATTTGATATATAATAACATATGATTTTATTTTTTCACTAAAAAACTGATATGGATAATTTTTGAAAAAAAAAATAGTGGGCTAGTTAAGTCTTTTGTTTGCTCTAGTACAAAAGATGTCATAGACACATACATTTTTATATATACATCCATATATATGAATAAAGTAAATTAACTTTTCAAAATTTAACTATTAATACTAGTTTCCAGCAAAATTCTTCAAATGAACATAGTTCCTTAGTATTTAACATGATATGTTGTCTTTATCAGGACTAGCCTAATAAAAAAATTGAAGAAAATAGATGCTTGTGGAAACACTTAATACAAATTAATGCAAAATAGAACAAAACAAACAAACAAACAAAGGCTTTATTTCACCATACATTTAAAGTAATTCCATCCTGACGGAGAAGACATATAGATGATTAATTACTCTGTCATTATTTTGACTTAGTGATGTACAATACATGGCCCTGGAAATTGTAGTTGTGAAGTATGCCAAAACTTGGCGTGCGGGCACTTCAGCAAACTGACCCATGAACTGAACTCACTTTTCTAAAATGAATAAAAAATGCCACAACTGTATTTGCCAAGTAGGAGCTCTTTCAATGTAAGATATGCAGTAAAAAAATCTTACAGAAATTACTTAAGCTGCTTCATATAATGACAGAGAATACTACAAAAAAATCTTCCAAGAACAGATTTTTAATATTATATTATCTTTCTTCTTAGATTTATTAAATTAAACTCTTTCTCAGAATCTTTGGATTTGAATTACAAAAACCTTGGCAAACCTGAAGGTGTAATATTTAAAATCCACACTCTATGTATAAAGAAGATGAAGAGACTGTAAGATATCTGAGCAGTGGCTACAGTCCTTAATCATATGGAACATATTCTGAAATCAATAAAATCATGCAAGATGTATTGCACTAAAGTTACTTGTTATTAGTGTCAAGTGATACTGGTAAAGAATCTTATATTAATTGGCCTTGTGCCCATGCAAAAATTTGACTCTCTAAACAGTCGGAATATCTTCATACATAATTAAGCACACACAGCAAGGAACCAAACTGAAAATCAAAAATTAAACCATAATTTCATTGAAGTCATCTGTAAAATTCCTGTAGCTTCAGCTGCACTGAGATTCCACACCTGAATCTGCAGTCTATTTTATTTTATAAACAAAATCAAACATTTCTTTGAAACTCAGAATATAAGAGAGAGTCCTTTTCTCTTAAGAAATTGAAAATATAGATCTTACTAAACAAAGCAATTTTGTACCAGGTTAGGTATTGTCTATTTAATAATTTATAAAGAATACATAAATTTACACATACTATTTTTTTGCAATAAAATATCATCAGAGAGCATTGGTGGCAAAAGTTACTTGGAAAACGGTATTCAGGAAAGCAATGAAATAATAAAGTAATTAAATGTTTCACCTTTTTATTTTTCTGAAATTACTTGCAAATGCAGGTGAAATTTCTTTATTATCAGCTGAGACTGCTGGATACAGTGAAGAGATGATCTCTTCTGCCTAATAATTCAGGTGTGATCACACTGTCAAAATTGAAATCTACAGAATCTGTTTCAGGACAAGGATTTTAATCTCCCTGTTAATTGAGAGGCCAGGCCACCCACTGCTCCGAATTAGAGCTACTGCAGAACCTTTGTTTAGGGCTATTCTGCCTTACATTTAGATATTTGTATACTTACTGAGAGAGAGCCCACAAGCAAACAGGATTAAGTGCTTAAATTGACAATTCTCTTTTTAAAGACAGGGAACAACTGAGTACCAGGTTTATTTGTACATATGTTTTGTTTTGAAAAATAATATAAACAACATCAAAAAAAAGGAGAAGGCACAGATCTCAGATACTTTCTTACTCAGGATTCCTTGTGGAAGGTTCCAGTTTAAGCCTGTTGGGTGTATATGGACATTGAATTTTTACCTTCCCCATGCTGGTGAGTGCTTTATTTTCTGGACAATATTAAAAAAAAAAAAGAATATGTAAGTTAAAAAATTTTTTGTCTCCATAGAAATAGAGAAAACAGTTGTTTGCACTGTTCTACTCATAATCACTTTGAGTGTTTCAGTTTCTGAACAAAAACCACAGTCTTCTGGTTTTATTATATTTTTCTCTTTTTTTTTTTTTTTGGAGATGGATAGTAGATGACAAGATACTAAGCCATCATAACACAAACTTGTGAGATTTATTGATTCAGCTCAAAGCTGCTGGAGTTTCCATATATCAGAGCTTTCAAGCAGTAGTGCACTCACCCTATATTATATCCATTAAGGATTTTTTTATCATTAAAAGTCCAATAAAATATTTATAACTCTGTTACAAACCCCTGATGGTTAGATTAATGCAATTCTAAGCACTTTGATTATATTATTTTATTTCTTTATTTTATCTTCTTTTATTTCTTTCTTTTGTTTTTGTCAGTCCAGTGAGTTTTGATATCAGAGCTATCAGAATTTTCAGGCTACCTGTAATAAGAGGCTCCCTGACAACTGTCTCAAATGTCCATCTTTCTCTAGCAAAGTCTGAAATATAAATCCCTCTGGACATTATTTGAATATCCTTTTGTGAATTCAGAAATAATTAGATGATCTCTTATAATGAAGCAATTTATATTAATAAAAGAAAAGTCACAACCTCTCTAATGAAGGTTGAAGGTGGACTTCTTGCTCCCTTGTTACCACATCATAATGCAACATCTTTGTGCTTCTCGGAAAGCAATTGGAAAGTATTCTCAGGAGATGTCTGTACTAAAAGGCACATGCAAAAGCACAAATTCAGGACTAATGCATGTAATTTCAAAAGAGTTATGATATTTTAGTGTACAGTCAGGAGTCTTCTTTCACAGGGATGCATTTTTTTATTAAAGCATAGTTTTTAAACTATTTGGACACTGCATCTTCCCACAACAGAAAAGATTTAGCTACTGATAAAAGTAGGAATATTTCAAATAAATTTCATCTGTTAATGACTGAACTGCCATGGTAGTCATATTTACTGATGACAATAGAGGTGTCATTTACATACAGCTTTCCAAGGCCTACACAGGATCATGAAAACAACATTCTGGAGATAGTTTAATACCAGCCTTCATTTCTTCTTCAGTATATTGTATAAAATTAGAATATGAATTTATGGCATTTTTCTGAAGCTTATAAATTATTATTATTATACTTACTATTGTTGGGGACCCCTGGTGGCCTAGCGGTTAAGATGCTGGTCTCTCAGCACCAAGGCCGCAGGTTCAAATCCCGGTCCTG
>JAWWLV010000121.1:76700219-76714915 GCA_035041135.1 Platyrinchus mystaceus | reverse complement strand
TTATGAAACTAATGCAATTATATCATAGTTTTAGTGCAACCACAGTACCTATATTTGGAGAATAATTTAAGTGACAAATTTTTTTGCATATTATGAATACTACAGTCCTCCTTTTAAGTCATTCTAATTTACTATAGAAAAGCCTTCATATGTAAGAAGTATTCAAATGCACACGGAATTTCTCTTCATATCATACACATCTTATTTTCCAGTGCTTAATACTGAACAGTGTATCATGAAGAACAACCCAGTATGCTTGGTTTCCTCTAGAAGGTTCCCCTTAACTTTTCACTGCATGACTGTTTGGAATGTGCAAATTATAACTTACAGGAGAGTATTCTGAGAGAATAATATTTGCCTCAGGAGCTGTGTGATCACACTGTATTTCCAAAGCAGATTGCAACATTGAACTACCAGCCCTGACAGAGTTCATTTGTCACCTGGAGTTATGCTATGGTAGAGGTCAGAGCCATAGAAGTTCCCTGTTTTATAAAGAGGTGGCACAATTCTTTAACTACACTTAAACAAAGTGCTGAAATTCTTTTCTTAGGGTTTTATGTTCCTTCAAGGATAATTAATATGTTTAACATCTAAAGAAAGGAATTCACATTCATCTAATTACTTGAAGACATAAACAAGAGTTCGATTAATCAGCCTGAAAAGTTCCATACAGAAAAACTGTTCCTTAGCTGTCCACTGCTTGATTTTTGTGTCCTCTTGTCAAGTATCTCTTGTAAGCTCCTGTCAGAGACCTGTTATTGAGTCAAATGGATGAGTGCCCCTTCACCCTGTAATGTTTGTAATAATTTAAGGGTATGATTCTTTTCATATAAAGTCAGTAACTAGAGTTATGTGTCAAGCTAATTGTGTAGGTTACTTCTGTAGTACCTACAGCTAAGACCCTGACCCTCTGAAAGCAAAATGCAAACTCCTCAAAGGCAACTCATCACCACTGCCTTTCTGTCTGGGATAGACAGAAACATCCTCTGGAAGAACATGTTTCTTCATTGTCCACACAGAAAGCTAAGACAAGATATTTCATTTCTGATGGCCAAATTTACATAAAAGCAATCTCAGACTTAATCAATTACTAGATATAAATCTATCATTCAAAGAAGGAAGAACTTCACAGTAATGAATACAACAAGTTTTCACAAGGACGTTGAGTACAAACAAAACCCAGCCTATCTGAGTTTCTTCTCAGTTCTCACATATATGAAATTTGTATTGCATACAAGTTGCTAATGCCTGTTCCCAGATTTTTAAATTACATTGGTTATCTGCAATGCAGACCGGTATATGGTGAGATTTTTTTTAAAAAGTAGATTTAGTTTTATTAAAAATCTAATGAGAACATACTTCTGTATACAGTCTCATAAATATCCTTATGTAGTGGACCCTTAGATCAACAGAAATATTAGAAAAGAAAAAAAAATGAATGAACATCTACAGAACTGATGAAGTAGTTTTTTTTAAAATGGTATGAGAGCATACTAATCTGTTCTTGTATGTGTCCATGAGTCTTTGGATACTCTGAAATAAGGGGAACTGTGAACATCTGGAGGACATTTACTGGGAGAATTCAGTGACTGTATCATTATCAATTCATTCAGCATTGATTGTAATGTCACTAACAAATCTCGAGAGTTCTAAGGGATCTCATGTAACATTCAGTGGTTCTCAGAGAACTAGCTTGAAGTTCAATTGCATTGTATTTGTTTAAATGACACCAGTCTGTGATCAGATTGTCTCTATACAACAAATCCATTTGCCACCTTTTGGTTGCTCTACTACTTTGCTTTTTTTTTTCTTTTGTTTGGAGACTACTGGATTTTAAAGGTGTTCTTGTGCTTTTTTTAAACTGAGCAGTTCTCATGAAGTCTCCAGTCTTTACATCAAAAACATTGTTAATGGAGATTTAACATAATATTTTAAAGGATGCCATGTAAAACCCTCTGGTTTTAGCCACTTTTTTCATAAAATTGGAAAAGAATATGAAGACAGGAGGTTAATTTCCAAGTTAGGAAAAGCAGAATGTGGGTGTTTTTTTTTTCATTTGACACCACTGCTAGAAGTAATTATGTTTAATTCTTAGGAGTTTAGCACTTTCTAATGTTAGTCTCTCTGCAAAGTTTAAACTCAAAGAAGAAAAAAAATCAATGAGTAACATTTTACAGGCTCCCCAAAACCTGGCATATTCTACACATTTTATGCTGTCAGGTAGATCTTCTTTAAATTCAGATTTTTTCTTTACATAAGATAAGACACTCTTGAAAAAGAATGTAGTGGGTTTCTGTGGCTGGGTTTTGGTAGCGGGGGGTTTACAAGGGTGGCTTCTGTTAGAAGCTGCTGGAAGCTTCCCCTGTCCCCTGGAGCCAATGCCAGCCAGTTCCAGGACAGACTTCCTGCCACCAAGGTCAGTGCAGAAGGAGGGGCAGGAGGTGCTCCAGGTGATGGAGCTGAGGTCCCTGCAGCCCGTGGTGCAGATCCTGGTGGAGCAGCTGTGCTCCTGCAGCCCATGGAGGAGCCCATGCTGGAGCAGGTGGATGAATGAAGGAGGCTGTGACCTTGTGAGAGGCCCACGATGGAGCAGGGTCCTGCTGGAGACCTGCAGCCTGTGGAGAGGGAAGCCCACACTGGAGCAAGTTTTTCCCAGGTTGGACTTGTGGCCCCTGTGGGGGATCCACACCTGTCCAGCTCATCTGTGAAGGACTGCACCCCATGGAGGAGTGACCCACAGGACAGCAGTTTGGGAAGAACTGCTGCCCAAGGAATAGACTCACACCAGAGAGGTCCATCAAGGACTGTCTCCTATGGGAGGGACCCCACAGGAGCAAGGGAAGGTCTTCTCTCCTGAGCAGCGGCAGAAACAACAACTGACCATAACCCCCATTCGTCATCCTCCTGCACCGCTGGGGGAGAGAAGGGAAAACATGGGGGGGAGAAGGTGTTTTTTTAAGACTTTTTTACTTCTCACTCTTTGATCTTGTCCTGTTAGTAATAAATTTAAGTACTATCCCCCGTTTCAGTCTATTTTGCCTGTGAAGATGATCAGTAAGTGATCTCTCCCAGCTCTTATCTCAACTCATGAATCCTGGTTTTTTTTCTCTCTCCTCTGTCCAGTTGCAGAGGTAGAATGAGAGCGTGGCTTTAGTGGGTGTCTATTTTTTTTTCAATTTCTGTGTTCTGAGAACACAGAATTCTTTTTATATTTCATCCTTTTTTTTATTTGTGTCCTACATTTTGTATATATAGTTCACACTCTGAAAATTCTTTTCTGTGTGAACAATCTACTTCTCTGATCTTACCAATTCCTGCTGGATGGTATAGAATATGATCACACTTGTGTTTTATTGCTATATGGAAAAAACTGGGGAAAAGGCAGTGTAAGCAGAGAGGACAGGTGAGGTTCTTTTGTCTCAAGCCTCTGCACCCAGTTTCTTGTCTGCTCTCGCTGAAAAATTATTAAGTTCTCAAACAAACTTAGTTTTTGTATCATTTTGTTAAATGAGTTGAGTTCCACCTGGCACACTAACCAAGAAGCTAATCTTTTAAGTTCCTTACTTCTGTGCTTACAAAACTGTAATTCCTTCTATCCTTATGCTCCACACACCTACACCTCCTGCATTTACATAGGCAACTCTCCTGCTCATTCCAGTGGATGTTGCAGATAACCTTTCAGTTCCATCTAAAACTTTTTTTTTTAATAGAATGTGATTTTAAACATGATCTAGCATGCAATTTATTTTTATTTTCAAGTTACTTAAAAATAAAATTTTATCCACCTTGCTGAAGTAACCTGGGTGTCAAAAATTGAAAAGCCTGACATTCTGCAGAATATTAAGTACTTCATTATTCAGCAGTGCATGCAGTATCTTTGCAAAACACATCCAGTATCATGAAGTCTTATATGCTCCTATGGAGAATCTGCAGCAGACTGTCACTGAGATGATAAAATAGTTTATCAGCAACAACAAATCCTTTGAAAGTAAGTTGGGTATTTTAAATGCAGTCAGGAAATATTTCAGGAAAGATTTTATTTCTTTTTGGTCCACTTCAGTATGAGTTAGTGTACTTAAATGTTTGTGCTTTGACTGTTTATTGCTGTATATACAATGACAATATGTATATATTATGTGTGAACACAAACTGATACAGACTGAAATTGAAATAGTGTTTCATTTGTCTTTAAAATTGTCAGACTTAATACTGGCATAACTGTTGTCTCAGGCGATAACAGTAGTAGCAACAGTTTTAAAAAGAAGATGCTAAGTGTGTAAACCACATCAATGGTTGTGAGTTATTGCCACAAGAGGGAGTGAATCCCAAAGACAATGATTTTATGATTCTCCTTCAACAATCCAATTTCCATGATTCAATTGGCGGACAGAGAACCAAAGTATTCAAGCCAGCCATAACAGCATATGTTAGAGAAATGACATCTGAGATAGTCTGGTCAGCATGACTGATGGGTTTTATGTGGTCATCAACACCTACAATTGCGTTAGAAATGAAATTAGATGATGGCATCTTTGTTATCAGCTTCCTCTACTTAAAGGACTCTGAGAAGTTATTACAACATCTGAAAATGATTCTCTACATTGAATTATTCAACCACTAAATCAAAAAAATAAGTGGACTGTCAGATTTGTAAAAGACCCTCTACAGTGAAGAGCAGACTGCAGCTATCCAATTATCTGCTCCCCTGGTTGCTTAACTGATCTATAAAATCAAATTAAACACCAATCTTCAGATTTAATATTAATATTTCAGTGCTAAAGATCTGGACCAAATCTACTGAAACAATGAGGAATACCTAAGTCCTCTTGAGGTTTTCAAATGGAAGCTAGGAAATCTCAAGTTGTTAAAATCTAAAATCTGTTATTTTGTTCTCTAGAATTGAATGTTATTAACCTGTATTCTCGCTCTTTCTGCTAAATTCACAGCCATATTCACTCTATCTCAGCTGCATCAATAAGCAAGCAATGGAGCATACCAAAGAGGATAGTTAACAGTCCTTGTTTCTGTGCAAGCTGTTTTGAGTTTTCTTCCCTTGTTGGTGTTGGCTTTGGTTTTGGTTTTGCTTTTTCCCTGCCTTAAGATAGTCAGTCATCTGCAGGGACAGATATTGCAACAAAGAACAAACTGAGAACTATATCTGTCCTCTCATCATTCTCTTTTTTTTTTCCCCCTCTCTCTGTTCCTTTCTTCCTCCCATTCTTCTTTGTGTGTGTTCTACCAAAAACAACTACTAAGCATTTTCAGCAGCAACCAGGATCAAGGTGAAATACTTAGGAGTTTTTTGTTCCAGGTTTCCAGAAACATGACAGAATAATACTTTTCTCTGGAGGACTTTTTTACGTGAGAGAGGATGAGGAAGTGAAAGGAGAAGGGGGTGGAGAAGAGAAAGGAAAAGGTAATGGGAAAGAGGACTGATTTAAGAGGACATTTTGTTTATGTGTATACTAATTCAGTCATTTCCACTGTGGCTGTTTTCAATATGTCTCTACTAGTGAGTGAAATAGCAAAATGTCCCTTATCTCTGTCTTATCACCACTTCTGTCAGTACATGTCACTCACATTAGGTTGAGATTATTAGGCGGAAAGAAATTAGGACTTTTACTTCTTTCAGTCATCTGGGATTTCAGCACCCTTCTTCTTTAAGGTGAGGTGCCTGGAGACAGTCTTCAGTTATGCTTCCATTACACAGTCTCCAGCTGCTACTATATCACTGCTTATGCCAAGACCAGACCTAAGTTACCACCATTTCAGCTAACTAAAATTTTTTAAGCTTTGTGATTAGCAGGGAACACATCCCATGGAAAGAATTATGTATTCTAGCTTTAGATAGACAGAAGGAATTGTTCTACAGCATTCTTGGTTGTTTAGGTGCCTCTGAGGGGATTCTGGAAATGATTCTTGCCCAGAAGCTCTCCAAAACCCATTTGAGCTAGATGTACCTGGAGAACAGGTGTCATATTCAGGGTACAAATCAGGTTAACTTTTAGATTCCTATAATTTTGTGATTGTGTATATTTTATGTACACAGATAATAGGTTTCTTCTGCTATTAAAATGACACAGGGTATTTAAGACATTTACAAAAGGCTGGTAGACAAAACATAAATCTAGGAGAGCCACATGCCCTCCTGCAGTGACAAAGAGGTCAAGCATTCTCTAGACCACTGTCTGAATATGATGAGACTCCAGCATATCCTTCACTGTTGGAACTATCAAAAGGCATCCTAATCAAGGTATTTTAGTTTCAATCTGAACTTCATGTTTGACATTTGACAGGAAGTTGGGATCCCATTAGACCTGAACTATGTTGCACCTACTACAAGAGTGACATTCTTGGGATTAATTCTATTCTGAACATATAAAAAATGCCCTTAAACACAAATCATATAGGATAAATTGTAATATTTAGCAAATCCTCAGTATACGTACAATTAGGATTTTTCTTAACATATTCATTTCCTGTATCGTGCCATTTCTCTGTCATCAGTGATGACAAAACTTGGTCTAGTTCTTAAAAACTTTTGAACTAGAAACAGAAAAATTCACCATTACTGGGTACTAGCAAAGTAGTTTTGGGTCTCTGGATTCTTTTTCCTTAAAACCAAAAGTAATATATATATGTCAGACATTGAAAGTGCTTAGTCTGCTTCTGATTTAATTCTGTTCCATTGTTAAATTGTGGAAGGCGATTGCGTAAGGTTTTTGTATGGTGCTGGAATCCTTGCTATTGGCATCTATTGGTCTTGCTAATAAATAAGAATTTATTAACTCTTTTAAACCTTCATACCATGTTGCTTCTATCTGAAATCTGCTACCAAATAAATACAACTGAAGCTTAATTATCTGAACTCTTATTTTAGAAAATATTACATTCAGTTCTACAGCTTATTCACACAGGTTAATGAAAGTACTTCTCAATGTGATCTGCCACTGAAATACAAATTTTAATCAAAATAATCAAAACCTTTGCACAAGACCTAGTGTTTGCTGGCAGAAAATGCCTATCTTCTGAAAGCAAAGTTATTTACAGCATTAGTTTTGACAAGTTTTTGTCAAGTGCCCATGGATTCAACTTCTACATTATCCCAGCAACTGTGTTATCTAAAATATATAGCTCAATTTACTGGGATGCTGATGTCCATCAAGATGTTCTCTGAGAAGCAAAACAAGCAAATAAATCTGACCTATGCTATTTATAGAAATAACCTTTTATGGCCTCTTTGTTGAAGGTAGATTTGTGTTCTGTTCTGCACAGCTGTTGCCAGGAAGAAAATGCTTTCAATTGTGATATTAAAATATGATCCATTTGCTCTTAAACTTTGAGTTTCAAACGTGCAAAACATTCATATGTACAAGTGAACCAGCTACACTGGGGGTTTTGTTTTGATTTGTTTTATTTTGCTTACTTGAAAATGTCGATTTTGCTGTGGTGTTTGTTTAGAAATTATAGTATGAAGCACTGCATGTGTGAAATAGCCAATGGCATGAAGACATAATCATTACTCAGCTCAATTATCACTTTAACTGTGACGCCTATATACTATGAAAAAGATACACATTTAAGCACTGTGTCATTCCCCTGTTGCTTACTTGTTGTAATAGCCAGGTCTTTCTGCAAAAAGGCCATGGACTGTCTGTCTCTGGGAAGGGAATATATTTTTTGTGGGTGACTTCATAATATATAGCATAAATGCAACAAGACTATTGAAATTTTACTGTGAATAAATCTGCTTTTCCTCTACTCCAAACAATATTCTTTGAAAGATACAGGTTTTCCCCATGATTTTAAGAAAAAAAAAATCTCAACATATTCTCCTGCTAATATTCTAATATTCTTCTAAGTTTTTAACCTGATATCAAGATTAAGAAATACAGAACTTTCAGAGTAATAGACTACACCTTTTCTTCCTTTTCCAATCTACTTGGTTACTGCAAATTGCTAATACTACACATCACCTCCTCTCTTTGACATTATTTTGAGTTGTAATTGGTTATTCTGGGATGGTCTTCCCTTATTTTTATTATGTGTCTTCCCATATCTCGTGACCAGTGAATTGTTATCCAAATAATATACCTTTGAATATGTGTTGTTAAACTATTTACCATCAGTGGGAAACTGTTGTACACTTCCACATGGAGCTCTTAAGCACAGAGCTTATGCCAAAATGCAGTACCTACAGCACCACAGTACTAAAGTGTGCCTTACAATTCTCTGACTTGTTTATTTTTTATATTTTTCTTTCTCTGTATTACTCATGAGCACATAGTATTAATATATGTATATATATGTAATGTGGTATATTCACTTCTGCAACACTATTTAAAAAGAGAGGAAAGAAATCATTATTTCTTTAATATTGGTTATTATGGTGATTCTATTTTTTTCTCCCAAATGAAAAAGTTTGCATATGGTTCATAATTTCATTCAGATACAAATACTGAAAATCATTTCATATCTTTTAAAACTGTCTTCATATTGGTCTTTGTGTAGCAATTAAAAGATAATTATTTAATGCTGCAAATCAGGATTTGAAATCAAAACCAAGACCCTTCCATACAATTGCTTTAATTACACATAGATTTAGTAATTTTTACCATAATTGGTCTGGGTTTAGGCTAACACCATAGTAAAAATTACCTTGCTTAATGTTAAGTAGCCCCCCAATGGGCCTGCTCCTCTTCTTAATCAAAGTAACCACCAAAAAGGTTGTAGCACAGAGTTGACATCTCTTCACATGGAATGCTGCTTTTTTAATTTTTCAGCATAAACCAGGATAATATTTTCTGACATTATTTTTCATTTGAAAAACAACAGAAATCCCAAATATTTTATAGTTTATGTGAATTTCTAGAGTCTTAGATTCTAAGAAACAAACATATTCATATATATATATAAAGATAGACTGCAAAAGATTCAAATAAATTTGGAACATTCATTTTTATTATTAATCACTTAGGACAGGAGAACATTTTCACATTATAACAGATGACCTGGATAAGTATATATCAAATTAAAAGTTAAATTAAGGTTTTATGTAGTCTGTGTTAAAGGAAAAACTTTCAGTTGACTTCAGAGGGGCTTAGACTGCATTCTTGATGACCATTTGGACATCAGAAATGTCTTATATGGACAGTCATTTTAAGATCCATGAAAGATTTTTCTGAACTGAGCTTTGATATAATAATAATGTTATCATACTTTTGCATAAAGTAGCATGTATACTCTCTCTGTATATTTATATGTGCACAGAGTTTAATGCTTACATGTAATGAGATGATATAGTAAAAGTATGTTATTATCATGCATTTGGTATAACTAAATTGATAATGAATCTGCATCACTCATGGATTCATAAGTATAAACATTTTCAGAGCAGGAAAGATTTTTGGTCTCTTAAGTCAGGCCATAGATTTCACAGGTGTCAAACAAGAGTTATCAACCCTTTCTTTAAGGTAGGAATGGAGAATTCCACACATCCCTGGATAAGGATGATGAGAAAATCTACATTTTATGGATTAAAAAAAACCCCAACAAGCCAGTTCACAAACAAACTAACCCAAACCAAATGAAGAAAAAAAACCACAGGATTTTATTTTCCTTTACAGTAAAACTGGTAAAAGAATAAAGGTGAAAGGGAACTGCTCTCCCCTAGACACACGTTGAACATTCTGAATTACCTCATAGACTTATTTGTGATAAATAAAGTAGGTAGTTTGTCTCATTGTAATGTGTTTTACTCACATTCCAAATTGTATTTGTATGTAATTCTGTTGAGCTCTTTTAGGAACATATTTAAAATACTGCTTATCTCAAATGGTTATCAATAAAACCTTCCTGACATTTGCAGAGGCTTTTTTTTTTTTTATTCTATGTTGATGTTTTATTTCTATTTCCCTCTGCTGAAAAAGCCATCTACTTCAGTATAATGAGTACAGTTTTCCAGCTTTTGAAATGGGAGGAAAAACTCCAAGCAATATAAAAATAACTCTTCCTTTTAATAAGTATGTTTAATGTCAAAGGCATAAAACTTTTAGAATATACATGCAGCGAAAAAATACCTTATTTGCCTGTAGAAGTTGCTTTCCAGTTGTAGTCAAGTTTCTCTTATTTTAGTCAGCCACAACGTATTGTACCTTTTACCTAAAATTCAGTGTTCAAGCCCTGGACTTTAGACACCTCCACATTTCTTTGTTGAGACTTCTAACATCCCACTCCACTGAGCTGCTGCAGTCATACATCACAAAAGTAATAAAAAGAAGAAAGGATAGGGCTCTAAAACGCAAGAGGTGATCAAGGCTACATGATAAATGAAATTTAGCACACGAGACTTAAGTGTGTACCATGCATGTCACCAGCATATGTATGTTTGCCACAATAGTTATATTCAGATACATGTGTCATCTCTTAGATTAAGAATCTTTTCTAAACACAAAGTTGTATGTTTATCTCCTAATTGTCCTGTTCATATATAACCCAAAGTTTATAACAAAAGTATGACTAGTTTTCTGGAGCTTTATATAAACAAAGAGGCAAATTATAAAGGGAGAAAGAAGTTTGATACAGACAGAGACTGGTGAGCCTGATATGAAGTTTCTGAATCTGTCATTTCTGTCATTCAGACTACTGTTGGGGAATTTGCAGAGTGGATTTGGAGAACTGATAAGAAATAGAAAATTCTGAATTATTTTGATTTATTTGTCATTTCCAGAATGCAAATTACCATACTACCTTCTAGAAGTACAGATAAGACTTTGTGTCACAAAGAACTCCCTGAATAAGCTTTTCAACTCAGCACGAATGATTGCAGTGAGTTGAATGTCCTAAGTAAATTAATGCCTACAAATCATACTTGCTGGATTCTGATGTCCCATTATATATCATTCCTAAAAAAAAAAATTGCTAATGTGAAACTCAGAAATGACAGTGCTAACTTTTTAATCAGTTCCATTTCCTTATCTCTTATAAACTCTCAAAATTTTTTATTTTAAATAAAATACCATTTATGGACAGAGATACATGACATTTTTCAGGAAGTCTATTAAATTCTGAGTCTTCTAAATTGGGTGTAGAGCTCTGTGGAAGATATAATATGATAATATTAAGGTTTAATTTAGACCAAACATAAAAGAAGCTTATATGCCAGGCTGATGAAATCGACGTTGTTTATGGATATCTGATACTTTTTGACACTTTGTTTTTAAACCAGTAACTATTTAAAGAACACAAATTACAGAAAAATAGTAGCTCATATGTTAACTAGTTGATTATTGACTAAATAGTATTGCTAGTGATGGGATAGCAGCAGCAGCCACTAAAGTTTGAGAATAATCATGCATGCTGGTTACAGACCTATCAAAAAAGCCAATAAAAACATAAAAACATTGGATTGCTAGCATAGAAATTACAGAAAGCTTCAAAATGAAACTAAGAAATTTAACTAAGTAAATACAGGAACCACCTTCTAGCAAAACAATAGATCGACCATGACCTAGGGCCAATAAGATGCCTTTCTTTAAAAAAAACCCTAACCTGCTAATCTAGGTATCAATTCGGCCACCACAGTAGTTTTCTCAGGCTTTAGAACTTATGTGGCATATGTAAACCCAGGCTTATGATCTATAAAAGTATGTTCTTCAGTGCCCTCAATACACCTGCAGTGCAATTTTGCATAAAAACCAAATATTGTTATTCAGTGCTCTTCAGGAGTTATTTACCTTCAGGAATCAGAAAATTTGGGAATAGGGATAAATTTTTGTCCATAACCAGATGACAGAAGCATTGCAGGGTTTTTTTTAAACATAGTGCAAAAATCACCCTGTACATTCCTCAGCTATTTTTCATCAACCACTTTGCTATTTGATGCCTGGCTGGTGCCAGTCTGTGGTGTTTACCATTTCAGGCACCTGAGAACTGAAATACTTGGTTTAGCTCGAGTCATATCATCCCAAAAAGGAGTATATGAGTGAAAGTTAACAAGTTGTGACATGCTATAGATGAATACAGAAGATTTATTGGGTTCCTACAGCCTTAAATACTCTGATGTATAAAACACAAACTTGTACCAGATGGCTTTAGCCCATATGACAAAACTAACTTAGGAATTAAGTACTGACACAGCTGGGACTCCAGAGTCTCACTAGACAAAAACCTTAGTCTACATGAAACCACTGTCAAAGTCCCCAATGAACTCAGCTTATTATTTGAGAACCTCTCTGAGAGTTCTCTGAATGATTACAGAGTACCAACAGTCCCAGCTGCAGTTTCTTCCTTGAAGGAGCAGTCAGAGCACTCCAAGACCAAGTCCTTCACATAACATTCAATGAAGAATACCCTCGTTCATGAGAGGAGTTTGAGATCTGTGTGAAAAAATTCCTAATGTAAATTGAAATCAACAGCACTTTGACTTCCAAATAATGGAGAAAGTAAAAATGAAAAGAAATTCCCTTGTGTTTTTCCATGACTTACCTGTGATCAAAAGCAGTTTTTGACAGTAAACACTGTTTAACATTAGCAATATGTTTAGAGATCAGAGGTAGATGATGGTCACAGTTCAAACTGTTCACAACTCTGTCACAATGTTTCCTACATGACTCCTAACAGTAACCCAACTATTATCAGTATGATTAGCATAATTTCTTCCAAATATGCCAATGTTTAACAAGTAAGAGGGTGTTTTAAGGTTAAAAGAAAGCTCAGAACAAAGTAGTTTCCTTTTCACTTTGTTGTCCCCCTCTACAGAACATATAGAGAGTGTTTTTCTCCTGTCAATATAGCAGTTGCTGAGACTCCCTGTGTCACTCTTCTGGGTAATCTCTGCTTACTTTCAGTAGGGACTAACATTTGACAAGCAGCAGCTTCTGGGAACACATAAAGAAAGAACTAATTGGAGATGGTAAAAACCTCCAGGCCAGATTTTCAGCCAAGGCATAATTACAGTGGTTAGCACACTATTTAAGAATCTGACAACTGTTGTCTGCTTATATGAAATCATTCAACACAATGGAAAGATTTTGAGGAGACCTCTTCAATGCACAAGTCACCAGTGCAACATATATCTTCCAGTAATAGAAAATATTAGATATAATTTATTTTTAACAATAACAATTCAGAGTTCTATGTTGTTTCATCATTCACCACTTCCCCTGGTTCACCCAACCCCAGGATAGCAGGGCTCCGTCATGTACAATGGTTATTTGGGAAGACTAATGCCATTACTACAAATACCCCCTCCTTCCTTCTTCTTCCCCCAGCTTTTTATGCTGATTGTGATGCCATACAGTATGGAATGTCCCTTGGGTCAGTTGGGGTCAGCTATCCTGGCTGTGTCCCCTCCCAGCTCCTTGTGCAGCCCCAGACTCCGTGCTGGTAGGGTGAGGTGAGAAGCAGAAAAGCCCTTAACTCTGTACAAATGTTACTCAGCAATAATGAAAACATCCATGTGTTATCAACACTGCTTTCAGCACAGACTGCAAATATAGCCCATGTGCTTGCTGCTACGAAGAAAATTAATTCTATCCAAGCCAAAACCAGCACGTCTTGACACAAGGTGAATGGAATCCAAGAAACTTACTTTCAAATAATAAGGCTACAGGAGGTCAGTACCTTGAACTCCAATGAGAAATAAACCAGATTACATCTTGAAAAAAAGCTGTGCTTCTGAGCCTTACATTCAGATCTTTAAACTGGACAAGGTAAATCATCCAGGTAATGAAGTTTTAAACAGTGCATAGAGTAAATTGTACATGTTCTCATTCAGGTTTTTTTGGCAATATGATTTGATGTAATTCAAAATATTAGAAGATGTGTATGGAAAAGTATGGAGAATAACCATGAAAATGAACGGCTCAAAGTTCTTTTGAAACAGAAATGAGTCAAGAATAGGTACATATTTTGACCTCAGTGCAAACTGAAAGTCAGTACAAACATCTCAGACTGATGCACATTTGCACCGGAGAGCATGAAGGAGATGAAAACCTGGGACTGAAGATAACTCCAGTTACCCCTCACAGATACAGTCACATTCACTTCTCCAGTTACTCCAGTTACTGGGGGCACAGCCTTGTCATTATGTGAAATCTATCATCTGCTCTGCAAGAACCTCATCTGAGTGCTTTGGCCTCTCTCCTTACCTTCAGAAAGGAGTATGCTTAAGTAAGGAGTAGCTACTAAGTTTCTACAGAGGAAAAGCCAAAAAAGAAGAATAGCAGCAAAGCCACCTGGTTAAAGAATATATATTGCCTAGAATAGAACAGTGCCTTCTACATATCTCCAGTGCTTAATTTTAAAGAGGAAATCGTTTGAATTTTATAAAGATGGAGGGGTTTATTTCTTTTTTATTGAGGTCACAAATATACACTATAAAATACATAGCACATTTGTCTTGTGCATGCCTTTAATTGCATGATAACTTTATTTAGTAGCTTTACATGTGTATTTAGCTAAAAAAAATCCAATTCTTAATGGTAACAACTAAGAAAAGTGAAGGGAAGTTTTGGGAAGGGAAGTTTTGTCAAGGGGAAAGGAAAGGGGAGAAGGGAAAAGGGAAAGGGGAAAGGGGAAAGGGGAAAGGGGAAAAGGGAAGGGAAGGGAAGGGAAGGGAAGGGAAGGGAAGGGAAGGGAAGGGAAGGGAAGGGAATGGAAAAGAAGGGAAGGGAAAGGAAGTCAAGGCAAGGCAA
>JAWWLV010000121.1:76674004-76694425 GCA_035041135.1 Platyrinchus mystaceus | reverse complement strand
AAAGAAAGAAAGAAAGAAAGAAAGAAAGAAAGAAAGAAAGAAAGAAAGAAAGAAAGAAAGAAAGAAAGAAAGATCTTAATCATAGAAGCATTTCTGCAGTAAATACTGAATTCCGACAAGTTCTAGGAGAATTTGTACAGCCAAGATATGTATGAACAATATCCGTAAGGGTTGTATTCTACATATTCTGAAAGCATTAGCACCAGAAAAATTCTACTTAGATTTAAAATGAAAATATTAGTTGGCCTATAGTAGGGTGACTGACCTAAATCAAATGTAATTGTATGCACTTAGTGCAGCTTGAATCTAAATTATCTATGCTATAACGCTCCAAAAAGCATTAAGAAAAAAAAAGACTTGAGTTTTATTCTGTAACATTTTAAATCTGCGATTTGCATGTAAACCATTGCTGTGAATTCTATTAAGCAAATGAATAATTAAGAAAGAGCAGGATGGGAAAGAATACTTGGTTTCTTGTGATCTCATGTGGGTATTTTTAAATTAGACTGGAACATTGCCACAGATGACCTTCTGAAATGGCTAGTTGGTATTTTCCTATTCTCCTTTTATTTGCTGTTGTAGTTGTTGTTTTATTGCATCATAACTCACAAGCATAGTAGGGAATTGACTGAAATTATTACCAACACAAAACTGAGATTTTTAATTTTAAAATGTTGTCACTAATGAGATTTTTTTTTTTTTTTAACTTTTTGAGACAATGGGTCTGTGTGCATGAAAAGTGCTATCACACATTAATATTTGAACAACCAAGGCACTGGAAGAAACTTTGTTGAGTAATTTAGGGATGAAATAGGCTATTTGTGAGGCAGATTTCTAGTGCCTTTTGAAAGTCAGAGTCTCTGGAGCTAGGGAAGAATGGTTATAGTTGTATTTTCTGACTTACTACTACCTACCATTCCCTTCCTTTTTTTCCTTTTTTTTAACTCTTTAGTCTATTTAGTCTACAGTTTTTTTAACTCTTTAGTCTATACTTTTTCTTTTAAACAGGTATATAAAGTTTTCAAATGTAGACATGCATATAAGTACAAATAAATATAAGTACAAATAAATCTTTACTCATCTGCAGTAATACTTGCTTTCATAAATACACAAACCAAAACTAGGAGAGAAACTGAGGTATTTTTCATCACTGGGAAATTTAAAGAATTTATTAATTACCTTTGAATTTACTTAAGGCCTTGCAAGTCATCTCAAGTCAGAAATGTTCTCTCTTGAAGAAAAGTTACTGTACTCAAAAATTAAAACCTTATAATGAGTCAGATAACAAGACAAGCATTACTGAATTAAATAAATGTCCCCTTCAGTGGTTAAAATGGATGTATAGCTTCTTAGGAAAAAAAATGCATCTCATTAACTTGTAAAGTTGAAGGAACTGATGAGTTATGTTTATCCTTTTAAAGAAAAGTGTTTCTGCCTACAGAGGTTACTGGAATGTACCCAACAGCTTTCATAATAATACCAATTGCATAGAACATTTGTTATTTAATTGAGAATATTTGATACATTACATTAAAATCACAAAGCATCATGTTAAGAAAAAAAAAGTATTTAGAACATAATTATAGCTTTAACCACATTTGGAATTTTTAAAATGTGAAATCCAAGCTGATGCAGAACACCCGCACACATCTTTTCATGCATATTTTAAGTGTTAAAAAGGCAATTGTGTAGTGCTTTGTTCCAGTATTAGTTTCATCCTAATTTATCTGCAATGTTCTTGTCCTAGTTTTCTTTCTGTTCCTATATACAGGGGCAAATTCAACCAATAGGTGAAAATATTTTCATTATAGTCTGGTAACTTGAACAGGCATTTTGTATGGCTTATGTGACTCTCCCATATAAAGCAGAGAGTCATATTTTGTTGTGATAGCCCTAGACAAAATTGAAGGGAGTGAAGGAGGATATGTCTATGAGGCAAACAACATGGTTGTGTCAGGTGAAACACTGTGATATGAAAGTCTGTGTCTATGTGCCCAGACAAGGGTGAACAGCAGGAAAGCAAGCAGAGGTGAGGGAGTCAAGCTCCAACACCTCTGTGTGCTCAGTCCGCTCCTTACATGAAGAAATTTGTTCCCTCCTTTTCTTTTCCATCTCTGGTTTATATAGTAACATTGCAGACAATTAACATAAGTCAATTTAAGATATATTTACTGGATAATATGAATGAGGCAGGCCCTATCATTTTAGTCTATCTCTCATCAGAATAAATTCTTATTCAGGTTAAGTTTGAGGAACCCATGGAACCTGCAGAAGTCTTATACTATACCAGCACAAACATTTACCCTTGCTGAAAAAGGTTATGTGTAGACATCACCTTATTTCTTACTGAAAATAGTTAAAGCAAATTATGGGATACAAAAATGGTAATCAATTGTCTGCTCATGATTACTTTCTTGTAGAAGCAATAGATCACAAGTGTCTAACTCTGTTTACATGAGGTATTCAAATCCTGTAGTGCGACTGAGGCCATACTGAACTCCATGACTACCGTGATATCATTAATAATCATTCACATTGTGGTTGGGAACGACAGGATTGCCAAGAAAAATAGTTAAGTAAATAGTATTATCTGTTGGCCTGTAAAGTAATCAGATAACTTCTCAGGATTTTTAAATAATCCATTAATGTAAGCCATTATTTAACAGTTATTTGTCTCCATGTAAGCATTGCTTAATTCCAGCACAACACAAAGAGTGGGGAGTGCTGTGCTGCCTCACTGCCAAATGTCAGTCATTGTATATTTTAATCAGCACTTTGTACACATTAGCAGCAGTTGTAATAAACAGTCTTGGTCACCTATCTGCACAGCTGCCTTTTAGAAACCACAAATCAGAATGCCACATACATGTGTCTGTACACATAAACCACCCACATACATGTGTCTGTACATACAGATACGTGTTTATGTGCGTGCGTTTTTGAAAGCTCTGTTTCCAAATCCCTGCACTATGGAGAAATGGAGAAGGTATCTAACCTATATTAAGGAAGCTTCCAAGTTGAGGATGGGAGAAAGAGTGGAAAAAGGGAAAAGAAGTTAAAATGTATGGTGGAAAGATAAATATCAAGTGATGAGAATAGAAAAGGATAAAGATATAAGTCGCAGTACATATGATTTCCTAGGTTATCATCAATCCTGAAACCAGACTTGTACTTCAATCAGCCTGCCTAACTGAAGGAATCACTTCATACTGATAGCTTTTGTTCAGAGCAAACCTATTCAGAATCTTAGACACAGTGAAATATCTGTCTTGCATCCATATTATTGTTCATAAGGAGCATTTTGTTGGGAAGCAGCAATGGTTTACAAAAGGCCTTACTTTTTTTTCTTAGAGTTTTCTTATACTTTACATTCTTTCTTTTAACGGGGTTCAATATGAAGACCTAGTGGAGAAGGATTATCATAGTTTAACAAAGTGAAAAACTAATTGAATCATTAACTGGCCATTCAGATTCAAATGTCTTCCTCTCATTTGCACCCTTGTTTATACTTCTGCTTTACTTCTGCATATCTCTCTTTCGTTTTCCTTGTTTGCAAAACTCCTTAGACTGTAGCTCTGCCCTGAAGAGGTCATGTGAAAATGCACATCAAAATGTGAGTGAAAGTCAAGGCTTTTTATGCTACTGGTCATCCATTTTTTTCCAGTAAGACTTTTGCTCTTAGTGATTGAAAACACACCAAAAAAAAGTGTGATTTTACAACTTGAAATTTTACAACTCTATTAATTATACAACTTTTTGTTTAATACTGTTCTCAACTTCCCATGAAAAATGGACACTGTTGAACAAAATATGCGATTAAAGACAATATTCATAAGTATCTAACAAATAATGACTATGATTTTGCAATTTAAAAATGTTCCCTTTCACTGTAAATTAAGCTCTTTTTTATCAGCTAACTTGGATGTAGTGATAAATTGCAGAACAGTTTTCTCATTCCAAATCATCCCTTAACAACAGTAATAAAATTCAAAGAAATTATGTATATAATTAAGGGATCTTATGGTGGAGTTGTAACAAGTTCCTGCAAAGAGCTGCCTGAATTTAAGTCTAATAATTTTTGTTTCGTGTATCTGTTCTCCTGCCTGAATATCCTGTTAAATCTCACACTGTAAATCTCATTCTGGTTAAATGATATTTTGGATTTGAAAGTAAAAATTAACTGGTTCTTTAACGTGACCATAGCTGAATGAATTAGCAGATGGTCAAACTTCATAGCAACTGTTAACTCCACTGTTATGAGTTATAACAATGTAGTTACGAGCTATAGGACATTTACCAGTTTAACATTAGCAGCAAACATTAGTGTAAGGTGAATGTATACTTGAAAATTCTCATAAAGGCAGAAACTATGATGCAATTCCTCTCACAAATGCAGTGTGATTTTCTTCCAGGAGTAATCAATATTACTAGGAGAACCAAATATTGTTTGGTTGGTTTTGCCCATGTACAGAATGCATTTAAATATATTTAAAATTTTGCTTTCTTAACCGTTATTCCTATATGAAAGACACAGAAGCTATAGACATAAGAAGATCAAAATTCAGGTATATTCAAGTAAACTTTCAGTCTTTTTTTATATAGGAACAATTTTCTAAAAAAAAATTATAAAAAAAAAATGAAATGAGAAATTGATCAGTTTAGAGAGCTGATAAGAGGGAAAAGCACATCCATAGTACACACCTGAGACTACTTCAACCCCTTGAAAATTCTCTCCCCCTCTGCCCAAACCACCAGGCTCTCTTCAACTCTCCTTGCAAACCTACCTAAAAAGTAACTAACTTCACATAGATTCCACCTCCTCTGACTGCTTCCTGTTGCCCTCAGCTACCTGTATCCTCCTCCAACACAACTGATCACCATCAATACTCTAGATGTCCTGCTGTTTTATTGGGTTTTTTGTATTACAAGCATTAATACAAAATGTAAAAAGCTTTAATTTAGCCAAAGTGAATTTTTGTTAAAGATGAAGGGCATTTTGGTCACTCTTTCAAGTGTGATAATCTTCCTTTAACATAGAACAGTCCAACAACAAGTGTCACTCATGCAGATGAGGACAGCTAGGCTGAGCTCTCCCTACGCATATCCAGCATTATGGGGCAGGGAGCTACGTCAGTCGTGCTCTGCGGATCACAGGCTTATTGCTGACAATGAGACTAAGCTGGAACAGGTACTTTTAGTCAGAAAAATCATGAATTATTCCTGATTGGACAGATAAGAATGGCTCCCTTGCCCCCATCACTTCCTATCTTCCTCCCTCTCGAGAACCGTATCATTCATGTGCAACTTGTACACACACATGTCTGTCTCTCTCTCTTTCACACTTCTCCAACTACAGTTTGAACTTTTTTTTTAGTTCATCAATACAGGCTGGGTCAATGTAACAGCTATGTGAAAAGCCAATGCCAAAGCCAATTCTCTTCTAAGAATTTGGTTCTCAGTGTAGACACTATATTTATGGCCTCTTTGCGATCTTGCACACATTTTCCAGCTAGTCCTTATTTCTGTAGTAAGGTAATAACAAATAAAATTATGGGGATTTTTTGAGTTCAATATATTAAAGACAGGTTCAGATTTTTGTAGCAGTAAAGAAGTATGGAAAATCTATATCTACCCATCTATCTATCTATCTATCTATCTATCTATCTATCTATCTATCTATCTATCTATTCATCCACCTCTGCATCAAAAATTTCAGTTTCTAAAGAACAAAAGATCAGGTGTAATGCCTGAAATTTTGACTTAAAGAGATGGTTTTCACTGTTTTTCATTTGATTTTTTTTAAGCAAAACTCATGATCTCCTCAGTAAATTATAAAAGATAAGAAGTAAAAAGTCAGGTTTTATTTCATGGGCTAATGGATATGATATGAATGGAATTTAATAGGATCTTATCAACTAATTATACAGGATTTTCAAATTTCTTTTAAAATTCATCAGTATCAGCAGTAGGCATTGACTTTAACATGAGAAAAATGACCTTTTCCTAGTGAACAATTAATCCTCAAATAAAATGAAAACTTTGTGAAGCCTGTAACAGCTTATTCATAATGCTGCTTCAAAGTTTAAAAGTCCTTGTCACTAGATAAGCTACAAGGTTTAAATTTGCTCTGTGCTTTCAATATGCAGTCCTTCTGGCATTTACTTATTATTGTTTTTTAATCCTCATATCACACTTGGAGTGGGAAAATAAATTTTAAAAGGGAAGCAATCTAGACGTTAGTTTGATACGCAGCGCAAGTAGGAATTATGACTGGGCCAATGCAAACAGTTATATGAAAACTGTAAGTTGCCCTTCCTCTCCATGCTTCAGAGGTGTTTTTAGGGCAACATGTAATTCTGTCTCGCTTGATTCTCATTCACTACATTTTGTGTTTGAGGAAAGGCAAAGAATTTGGGAAGTGGCAGAAAGTAACAGTCCAGTTCTTCTGAGTTTCACTTCCTTGCAGTGATTTCCACACTTGCAGTTAAAGACATAAGAGTTGAAAGCAAATAAATGGAGAAGTAAAAATTTCCAAGAAAATCAGATTTTTTTTTTCTCCAAAGTGTTGTTAAGTCAAAATCCACGTTTTCATTACAGACCAACTTTAAGGAATAACATAATTATAATAAAAAAGGTCATCTTAACTGCCAAATTGGGTTTAACCACCATAATAGTTTTTGAGTTTCCCTTTAACACATAGAAGCATAGAAGAGCTTGAATTGGAAGCCATCTTCTAATCCAAAAGCTATCTTAGAAATCATCTAGTTCTAATCCCTTTGCTATGGACAGGGACATGTTTCACTCTACCAGGTTGCTCAAAGCCACATCCAACATTCCCCTTCATCCTATCCCTACATGCCTGTGTAAAAGAATCGCTCTCCATCTTTCTTGTAGGCTCCCTTCAGATACTGGAAGATCACAATTAGGTCACCCCAAAACCTTCTCTTTTCCAGGATGAGCAATCCCAATTCTCACAACCTTTCCTCATAGAAGAGGTGCTCAATCTCTCCCTCTGATCAACTTGGTGGCCTCCTCTGGACTCACTCCAAGAGGCCAATGTCCTTCCTATGTTGGGGACCCCAGAGCTGGATGTAGTACTTCAGGTAGGGTCTCACCAGAGTGGAGTAAAGGGGTAGAATCACCTCCCTAGACCTGCTGGCTGCACTTCTTTTGATGCAGCCCAGGATACAATAGGCTTTCTAGGCTGCAGGTGCACGTTGCTGGCTCATGTCCAGTCTCTCATCCACCAACACCCCCAAGTCTTTCTCGGCAGGGCTGCTCTCAATCTGTTCATCCTCAGTCTGTATTGATACGGAGGTTGCCCTGAAGCAGGTGCAGCACCTTGCACTTGGTCTTGTTAAACCTTGTCAGATCCCCATGGGGGCACTCCTCAAACTTGTCCAGATCTCTCTGGATGGCATCACATCTCTCAGGTGTGTCCATGAACTTGAAAAGATGGAAAACTTTTTTTAAATGAGAGGTATTTTAAAGAAATCCTTCCTAAAAAAGATTCATCATTAGTTATGTTACAACACCAATTTGTTGAAATGTCTGTCTATGAATCTTTCCTACATACAGTTCTGAGAGGGGGGAAAAAAGTTATTTAGATCATTCTTATTACCATCATCTAAACCACAATAACACCTTGAACAGCATCAAACTATTCTTCCTAACTGCATGCAAACAAATAACAAGGAAATTCTCCCTGCCACTAAGAACTTGTAATCTCATTATAAGACGATAGACACCAGATGGATGCAACAAACAGATGGAGGAAGAATAACGTAGCAATGAGATGATTATAATCAGCATGATAAGCAGTGATGCATACCACCAAACTGGTTGTGTGTGCATGTAAAATTAACATAAATACTATTTATGTGATATTAACTAATTCAGAGTGTCTGATATTGTCAGTTTAGAACAACAAGGAATGCAGGCTCAGTCAGTGAGAGCATGATGACCCTCAGGTAACACTGGGGAGAAGTATTATAGAAGCCTGATGATACTAGCTGATGAAAGGGTGGAGAGAACTTTCAGTCAGCAACTGGTTTGCTGAACTTTTGCAAAGTGATCATTTCAATGTTACTGGGAATTATAAGGTGAGGAAGGAAGTTCAGGTCAGGAAGACTCATCCTTCTAGGCTTGGTGTGGTTTTCTTTCTGAATAAAAGTAAAGAAAATGAGTAGTGCAGATATATGTGTCTTGGATAGAAAATACACCTGCATGAGGAAGCACTCTGAAAGGCTTTATTGCTAAACATCTGAGGCCATTTTGTTCAGTTAGAAACAGAATTTCAAACAGATAATTCTACTCCTAATGGCAGAATTACTTTAGAAAACACTGGAACAGTCCTGGGAAGTATTTGATTGATGTTCTCTCACAAAAAAAAAAAAAAAATTATTTTGAACACTTTAAAATATCTTCTAACATTTAGTACCTGAACTTCCACAAATATTCAGGTGGCAAATACTAGTGGAAAAATATAGTTGTTTTTAATTCTCTTTGTTGCTGCAAAGGAAGGTATCTAAAGGTAAAAATATAAATTTAAATGTGAATATATATTTAAATGTAAATTATACGAAGGAGGTAATTCTGCATACTCGTTTTTTTGTGTGTTATGCAAATAACTGTCAGGAACATTAAGCTGCAGCCACCTCTGGCCTCATGACAGCTTTTTTATCACAGGATGGCTGAGCTTCAAGAAATATTATGAAAATGGCAAGGTTCTTCAAACTGCAGCACACATCTTTTAAGTAATTAAATAGGGAAAAACTACATCTAAAGTGCGATACCGAAATTGTTTTGAAAAGATATCCCACGCTCAAGTAAACCACGTTCCTCCTAGTGGGGCTTTCAAGGAATTACTTGAAGGGTGTTACTCTTACCTTTGCTTAAAGACCTATACAAATATAAACAATATGCAGTAATGTGGGTTTGAGACACATCCTCTTATGATGACAATACTGTGTTTCCAAGAGGGATTGTTGTGAATAGAAGAAGGGCTACTTTTAGTTTTTCGTGCAATTTTAATACTGACTGCTTAAAGAAGTATATATTTCTCATGGGTACCTGAGTGTTAATGTTGTTAAAATTCATTTAGTTTCTTAAATTAATTCAGGGACTTTATTTTAAAAAAAATATGGTGACAAAAAGGATTTCTAATCCATTCCAAACAAATTAAAAGCAAACTTTTCAAATAGATTGTTATTAATATTCTGTTATTAGTGTATTTTTTTACTAACAATATTGTACTTTTTCCCAAGGTTTTTTGTTCAAAATATCTCTTTTTTCCCCAAAGTCGATTTCATTTTAGCTGCAGATATAGCTATATTTGTGGCTTTAATAGCCATAACTACAAAGAAATTATTAGATTCAAGCAAAGGGATTTTCAAAGACATCACTTTAACATAAAGTCTTCACAGATTAGCATGATGGGGGGATGTGAACACCTACTAAAGGCATAAATGAATTAAGAAATATTTCTCTTTTTTTAAGTATATTATAACTTCATTTACACACACAAATGAAAATCAGTCATTCTGCCACTGTTATTTGACTTCTCTGAAGGAGGGCAAGCTGGAAATTACAAAAGGTGGCCCAGACCTTCCTCAACGCTATGAATGGGTTTTTTGCCTATAACAGAACTGTATCTGTTGGAGTTTTTGAAAATGTCCATAGTACTTCTATAGACAGTTAGATTAATTTAAGCAGTTTCTTTAATAAAACTTTTTGTTTCTTGCCTGATACATTTGCTAGATTTTTATGCTTGATGGCTTTTAGATCCAAATGTTAGTCATGATTCAGGTGAAGTTAAAAGATCCTTAAAAATATTAAAAGTTAAGAAGATGTTAACATCAAAATTTTGTAATGTTCATGCAATTTCACTAAAATTAAAGTAATGGGTTGTATTAGAAAAGAGTAGTTTGTCTTTTATTTGAAAAATTAAAACAATTCCACTACTTCATTGCTTTGAAATGCTGTTTTCTCTTTTTTCAATATTTCTGTTCTTTACAACAGTAAATATTAATATGAAAATACCTCTTCTGCCCTAAACTCAGACAGAATAAACTAAGAAGTAATAAAGTAATTAAAAAGAGAGATAAATAAAGAAGAACCATAAACAGGAAAAGAAAGAAGATAAATTAAGAAAAATAAGGATAAAAAAATACATTAGACAGGGATGGGAACATTTCTGAATATTTGATTTCATGGAAATAGTGTATAGTTATATACAGCTTTTTAATTCCAGCTGCTGCTAGGGTTTGAATATGCATTGCTGAAACAGATGATTGTCTTCTTTATGAACTGGATACAGTGGTATAAGGCACTCCACCACTTCCAGATTATGTCAAAGGAAGAAGAGTATTTCTAGTTGGAGCAATAATATCCTTCTATGGTTCGTGGATGTTGTAAGTTTTTCACCTTTCTCTACCCATCGTTTGTGCCACCAGGCGAAATAAATCCCAAGTCATTACAGAACAAGGAACCAAAGTGGAAAGGAACAGTGTCTTTGCTCATAATGTCTCTGGAGTATCTTTATGCATGAAGACCTCAGAGTCATTGTGACATTGAGACAGAGTAGAATCATCAGTGTCCTTTAGTATGTACACATAATTTCTGAGGTTATTCAGTCATAGATCCTTCATAACTTTGCCTATCATATATTTCTTATGCTAAATTTCATAAATTTATCAAAATATTTCATTTATTCACTAAAGGATGACATCAGTTGCAGTTAATTAAGACTTTACTTTCAAATCTCTTGTAGAATTTTATCTTTTGTATATCCAAAGAAAGAAAAGGACATGAGAACCTTGTCAAGACTTTCTATTGTTTCTCTTTCACATTTTAAAACTTATTTTACAAACTACCGACATTTTTAAAGTTCATCAACTTTAACCAACTCAAATTAACTCAATTGGAAATAATTGGTAACTTACAGTTTTGCTGTCTACTTTGCTTATTTCTCATGTTTCTGACTGATATAAATCTGATAAAACCAGACCACAGATATAGTCTATTAATTACCATGGCTAACATACTACAAAGAAGAAAAAGTGCCGAATGAAAGCGAGCAATTGCAGATATTCAAACATCAGTGAAAAATATCTTTCAATATTCAACCAGAACTATGGGGATTTGTTCTCTAAAGACAGCTCTAAAACTGCTTAAAAATGTTAGTCTGATGTTGAGCATTTGGTTTAGTGATATAAGCCACAGCTACTGTAGATTTAGTATGTTAAGATGGCAAACCATTTAATAGACACTTAGAATGGAAGCCAGAACATCAGTTTTGAGTTCTGTTCACGCAACTGTGTTTTCTCTTTCTGTTTTTGTATTGTTCCTAAGGTCATATTCACAGTCTATTGGTATTCCACAGTGATATCAGAGAAATTATTTTCATTTCTGTTTTCTTTTTAAATTTGAGAGGATTTTACTTATTCCAGACTTTCAGAATATTAATCCAACTTACCTATTCTAAGTAAGTAGTATGGTGAGTTTTCAGTTATTATCTGTCAACAATAAGCATATGAATAAAATAAAATGGAAGAAGAACAGTCACACAAACAGCAAAACGTAAACCCTCTTTTGTCAGGTCTGAATGTCGACAGTGTAAAAGGTATTTGGACAGTGGTTGTACACCTAATAGTTAAGTGTCTCAAATTCTTAGCATTAAAATAGGGTCTCAAGCTGCTCATACATTGTATGATTGTTGCTGGATACCTAGGAATGAAACATACAGTGGATGATACATTAAACAGAGAAATTACCAGATGACACAGTTAAGGTCATGTTTATAACTGTCTTTGCTGGAGTCTTCTGTAGCTGTAGCCTTCAGTAAGACATCCAGGGGAAACTGAAAATCCCTTCTGAAAATGCAGATCTCAGCTCAGACACTGAGACTCAGACTCATGCCCCCGAGCAGAGTTGGCCAACATTTGCTTCTTATGGAAAAACACATATGGGTATGAGAAAAGAAGGGAGTGACTGAATAACAATTGCTACCTGATAGGTAAGTCTAAAGAAAATCTTCTGTGAGAGCAGGGTGTTGCAATATTCCATGCTGCTTGGCCTGAGGATATGCAACCAGCTGCAGAAGCATATTTTAGCATATGCTACCTAGCTACCCATACCCTGTGCCCTGCCAGCTAAAGCTCTCCAGTCAAGGAAGGAAGAGTTGCAGGAGACAGAAAGAAAGACATAGCTCTGCAACCCCATAATCAGAACTTTCACAAAACAGATGGGAGACCTCTCAGATTCATCAGAAATGTTCTTTCACCAAAGCAACCTGAGCCAAAAAAGCTGTGTCTTACCTGTGCGTACACTGTGCTGCAGGTATGGCAAGACAAGGACACTGATGGGACCGCCTATCCCTCCCCAGCCCTTCTCAAGGACTTCCCCCATCCTGCTCATGGCCCAGGACCCCACTTTAGCCACCCTGAACTCTCAGCACCTGCCCCAGAAACACCACAGCAGGGCTGGTCTCCAGCTCCCCACGTCCCTGTTCTGCCCAGCCATGGGCCCTGTCGAGCCGTGCCCAACTTCAGGCTGTCATCCCAGGCTGGCCTCGGCCCACCTTAACCCCAGGTATGTGCCTGGTGACCATGGCTGTTCTGGTGCTGCCAGCTTCCCTGCTCCTGTCTGCATGGCAGGACAGGTCCTGGCTGGTGTGCCCTGGGCAGCCCTCAGGTCCCACGAGCACTGATGGGGAGCACATCTGGGCTAGTTTACACCTTAGGAGACACAGCTGTCAAACACAAGCTGGGCTTGGAATGTCTATAAAATTGGATGTTGGCAACTGTTTTTAATGTCATTTTTGCACTGTTTTGAAAGTGAAAGTTGAGAATTTGTACCTCTATGTGCCAGGGAAGGAACTGAATTATTCCTGCTTCTGGGAGGAGCATGTCAGCTGCTAGACAGGATACATAAGGCTCCTACACTGACATTGGGCCTTCTCCTCTGGACTTCTCCTTTTGCTGAATTTGACCACGGCTGCTGCATTTTGTATCACTGGAGCGTGTTAATCCTGTGGTAGCCCAGGAACTATGCTGGGCACAAGGCCGAAGAGCCTGTAGATCTTAGGCAGCTTAAGCAGCTGGTGAACACCTAGGTACTTACATCAGATAAGAGGAAAACATTTCAGGGTCTGATTTGTAGCAGAATGTTAAGTGGCTAAGTAATTTGTGAGGCAAAAATATGCTCCCTGAACAGGACAAGTGTTGGTTTTACAGACTTAGAGATCTAAATCTTGGTTTGGATCTTGTCCTCAATTCATACCTTTAAAATGTTAAATGGGCTGTATCCAGGATAGCTATTCTTCAAGAGGCACATCACTGCTGACAACTGTAATCCTTATGTCCAGACAAAAATCTCCAAAAAGAAAACTCTTCTCTCCTAGAGAGACATGACTTTAACAAAGCTGGCCATGTTAATTACTGTAATTATTCTTCAAAAGGAGTTTACTAGAACGACTTCCCATGGGAAAGAAAAGCCGCTTCTTCAATCTTCTCTATCTTAACATAAATAAGCATAGTGATAATACACTTAATAATTAATGACTTCATAGTCAGGGTTTTGAGAGGCAGATGGTGAAACAAAGTTAATGTCTAACTTAGTGCAGTTATAGAAGTTTCTCCGACAGTGAACTAAGTCCACGTAGCTACCCATGTGGGTTCAAACAGCTGTAATGATTTGTTTGTACTGAGCAGTGTTCTGAACCAAGCATACCTGTTAAATGTATGTGTATATAGCCAGGTATAAGGATGTATAAGAATAACTTCCTGGATGGGACTGGCAAATTGGTGGAGTTAGGATCACAGAGGACATTGGGTAGCCTTTCAGAAAGTTAATTGTTTCAACAGCTACTGAATTCTGTGGATGCCTTTGGAAAGTTTGTTAGGTCCTAGATTGTTTCAGGTGTGAGTAAGACGACAGGACTTGGTCCCATCCAGGTGGCAATCAAACAGAAAAGCAGTGGGATAAAGGAAAGAAACATAGAGAATGGAGTAGAGGAAGGAAATAAGCATCTGCAGGGTTTGTTCCATAGAGTATGATCCAAACTGTTATAGGACAT
Organism: Platyrinchus mystaceus; assembly: GCA_035041135.1. Classification (NCBI taxonomy): domain Eukaryota; kingdom Metazoa; phylum Chordata; class Aves; order Passeriformes; family Tyrannidae; genus Platyrinchus; species Platyrinchus mystaceus. The sequence goes on along the minus strand of JAWWLV010000121.1, from coordinate 76,680,348 downwards.
GAAGCTTCAAGCCTTCTGGTACGTGTTTATTGCTGTTATTGGTGACAAGATAAGAACTGGAAGGAGAAGAGGAATGAGTAAAGGAAAACATTGCTAGCTATTTAATTTAAAGATGTGAAGATATACCTAAAAAAGATTTTTGTTCACGTACACTCCAAGTAGTTTATATCTTTGCTAAAGAAAAAAGATTTTCTTCAAGTAATCTTTCTTTAGTCATAACCATGCCTTCTTTGTCACTCTTTTAGAGAGTCAGTAAGAGAAAGGTTTGCTGCTGAACCTCCTAACATATTCTATACTTTTATTAAACAAAACCCACAAACAAACAAACAAACAAACAAAAGAAAACCCCAAAAAACCAGTAGGAGCTGAAATTCTTAAACAATACACAAGGATTTTGTTACAGTAGTAACCTCGTGTAAATGCAAACTTGTGTGCAAGAAATCCCAAATACAAGCTGAGTGCTAAAAGGATTTGTGATCAACTCCATTTACCCCTAAAGGATAGATGATTCTCCACAGAATACATTGACCTCTTCCGGGCTCCAGAAACTCATTCAGTGGTCTTAAACATGTCTGTTTGGAAGTTCCTTCCCACCAATATAGCTTAGGAGCTGAGGGGGGAAGAGGCAAGGCATCTTTGTCTAAGGCCTCGATGCACTTAGACTTACCACAATTATTTTCCTATTTCATTTGTTCCGTTGTTGGATAGCTCAGTAGGTAAAGCCAAGGATTAAAAAGGAAGAAAGAAAATAAGAGGTGGTCTGAGATAGGCTGAGCTGTAGTCTAAACAAGGAGAGAGTGACTGTGCATTATCTTCATGTGAATGGAGATTCCTGGGATAATGCTTTTGGCTCTTAACTGCAAGAAAAAGACTTTACCAATAGCCACCCATTGTACTGCTTTTGTCAAGACTGAAATAAGAGAAGACTGGGCTTTTCAGGTCCAGTCTGTGAGGATGGCAGGGTGGAATGCGGTTGGATTCCAGCTGAGTGTTTGATGTCTTCATTTTTGAGGCCTCTTCTGAAAAAGAGCTGGCAGGAAAGTGTGGCCTTACATAGAAAAAGGGCAAGTCCTGGAGCAAGTTGCTTCCCTAGTAAAGAGTAGACATCCAATTCTATTATAATAATGTGCTTTCATTGCCACAGTGGAGCTAATAGAGTTGTGGTGACTTCACACCTGCTGCAGCCTGGAAAAAAAAAAAAAGTCACCATGAAATCTTCCAGAAGGCTACTGCTGTCTAAAAGCAATAGTGCAAGCGACAGATAAATTGTTTAAAAAAATGACATATTGCTTTAGGACTGCTATGAAATGACTCGAATGCTGTAGTATAATCACATTCAGTCTCTGAATAATACGAAAAAGGCAAAAAAAAATTATACACATAATTAAATGTTACCATTTGTTTTCCTGGTTATCTGTGGAAGCACTAGTATTCCATCTGAAGAGTTGGAGATTTAAGCTCCCCAAGACCTTGTATGCCTATTCAATTCCATACCCGCTTTTATTACTGTTAGTAAAGAACCGTTACAATCTTTTAGTTTACATTCAACTTCAAATGACAATTTGTTTTAAAAAAATGTCAAGATCAATGGAAATGTTTCCAATGGCACAGGACTGTGTTATTGCTTTGCTCCAGATTCCACTGATAAACATGAGCTTTGTTTTCTTAAACAGCAAGATGCCATCTTTTTGACAGATACAGTATGTAGTTATGTCACAGCATTATGATAAGCCTTATAGGGAAGGCACAGCAGGGTCAGAGAGTTTCTACATTCCCAGCACAGTTTCCATGAAAGGAATGTTTACATGACCTGCAGCACAAGGTTTAAATATATGCAGCAGTTTTGCTGTTAACTCCCTGAACTTACTTGCTGAGCAGCCTGTGACCAGCAAAATTCTACTTGACTTGTTGCAGTGTTAGTGTTAACATTTTCCTGTCTTGTCAGCTGTTTTGGACATCTGCTGTGTTCTATAAAATGACTGTACAGGGGTGGTTGGGGGGTTTTGTTTGGTCTGTTTGATCCCGAGGAACGTAAATATTAGTCTGTCCTTTTGTTTATATTGGTTGTGAGCGGACAAGAGATGAGAAGGAAATGTTGGATATTAAGCCAATGAAAATGAGTAAGATTCTTGCTTGACAAGTGCTGTATTTGTGCTTTGTGACTCTTTTTCAAACCTGTAACATATATGTAGAGAAAGCACGGGTATGTATGACCTAATGTTTTGTTAATGTGGGTTTATAGGACTGATTCAGGACTCATTGTAGTCATATAAGCTTTCCATAATCATAGTTAATATCTTTTGGCTGAGGTGGGATTGTATTATGCATCAGAAGCCTACTATACACTGAAGAAATTAAACTGTCTAAAATGCCTCAAACACTTGCAGAGCACTTTATGCTATTCTCAACAAGGCCTAATTAAAGCAAGAAGGCAGAGCAGATAAGATGCTAACCAGGTTGAAATTTATGGATGGAACGTAGGCCAGACCCAATTGTGTTTGTTTCCCATCCTAAAAAAAAAAATCTTATTTTCCCCTCAGTCATTCAGAAAATATTCTATAATGGTTTATATCCATAACCTTTGAAACAATTTTATGAGGGCTCTTGTTGGTCCTAGTCTACAAAGGCATGGAGATTAACAGAGAAAAGCAGTTATTTTTCAAGTCCAAATAGTTAACCTAAGAGAGCAATTCAAGACTGAGTCTGAAGTGTTGGCCACAGTGGATCAAGACCATATTCCCTTACTAGTTTAAAGCTGATTAAAACATTAGAAGCCACATCAACACAAAGATGAGTGTGGGCTTCAAAACTGCCCATAAATCTCGCCTGTAAGCTCACAATAGCTTATTTAATGCTGTGGTTAAACTATTAGAGATGTCCGCTCTACCCTGTTTAAAGCTAACTTGATTATCCCTATAACATATTACCCTTGCTTTTTGTGACTGATATTCCAATTACTATCCACAGAAGAATGCTGCTTCCTTAGGAGCTCTAATTAGTTTGCAAGTTTTGAAGGACTTTCTGAACAAAACTCAAAACTCTGGGGAACTGCTCATCACAGCCCTGATTTTGTGTCATTGTTCAAAAGTTTCAAAAGTTCATTAAAAGAAAAAGACTGATTAAGATTGCAAAAGCAGAGCATATTGAAGATTAAAACACTATGGCTTTGATTTATTAGAAGTTATTGACTTCAAGTATTTGACCTTGCTTAGAGGCTTTTTTATTTTTTTTTTTAACTTGTTGGCCTGCAGTTAGGTTCAAGCATGCCTCATGCCTTTGCAAAATATGGTATGATTAGGGTCATATTCATAATGTGAAGTCTAGTGATTTAGATGGGCCTATTAAAGGAGGCTTACCTCATCAAAATATTTTGTTTTCAAATATGAAGTAAATTCTTCCCATTTCTCTTTTTTTTTTGCATGAGCATATGTGGCAATTATCTCAAACAAGACAGGCTACATGTATTTTCCCCCTTTTTGCTTTGACTGTAATTGAAATGTCTTCCGTAGTTGCAGAGAAACTTCAGCTCAGCTATACAAACAGACTGTGTTGATCCTTCTCTCCAAACATAAATTTAACAAGCATTGTCTCTTTTGTTATTGGGAACTCTCTCTTTAATGTATTATTACTTCATTGCAGACTTGAAGTCTTCAACTACTTAAAATAATAATAATAAAAAATGTTCTATGACTCACCTTTTTCAGCTTTTAGCAGTAAATCAGCCATATCTGAAGTCATGAAAATTAAACAAACATTTTTCCATCTGAATGTAAATTTTTAATGAATGTCAATGTATACCTTCTTCCCCACGGTAAAGATTGAGGTAGAAACTCAGTCATGCAGTCAAGATATTGACAAGATGGGCTGAAATCTCAGCACTCAGATATGAAGGAAATGAGGCAGAGTCTTACTCTTAATGTCCTGTATGAATTAGCTTAGCAACAGTAGGGGGGCACTGGGTATTCTTTATGACAAAAATGTCAGAGATGGTCAAAGGAATGCTGCCAAGGAGCATTCCTATGGGTGGCAGAGCACAACAGCAGTGACAGTGAGACAAGTGCCTGGCCAGTTGCTAAAGGTGAACAGAAAATAAATCACAATGGGAAAATGAACATTTTTCACAATCACTTTTGAAAGAAAAACATAAATGTTACTTTTGCCCTGCAATGTTTCCTGCCTTACACCTGTCTTAGACCTGACAACTTACCTGGATTTAGGTAAGTTTAGGTCTCTGGTGCTTCAGGGACTGCTAATCCTGGAAACTCACAGGAAATCTCAGGTTTTGATCTCTCCACCTTTTCAACATATCTCACAGATGGATATGACAGCTGTTTGCATCTGACAGATTAAATCTGGTAACTGAACTTGCTGCGTGTGCACTCAGCCAGTCCTTGAACCAGAACCCTGGGGGGGTATAGAAAGCAGGTTTACCAAGTGAGTCAAAAGGGAGCCTTCCACTAATAGCTGTGCTAAGCTTCTCTCAGTTTCAAGTCAGTTATTTTCAAGTCTTACAGCAGTTCTTTGCCAGGGAAAATTTTTTTCCTGTGATGAAACAAGAAACAGAGTTGATGTTAATACGGCCTGAGATGTTACACTTTACCACACTGAAATTATGTGTCTGTTTTATTGCAGCAGGCTGTGAATGATGTCATTAGTGCCCCGTTGTGAAATGTGACTTGTAACAGGACTTGAGAGGGAGAGAAGAGATTGAAGAGTTGCTTTTTTCCCCCTTCCATTTAGTTAAATGGACTCATTGGTTACAGAATTTTAAAACATAACAAAGATCTGTCTTTGTCACCTGATAAAATCTGGCCAAGGCTGGTTGAAGCCCAAACTATTTGCTACAGATGTATATCTATGTACCCTAACAGCAACCATACTGGGGTTGAGAATAAATAATTTTTTTTTTTTAAATGGAGCCTAATGTTAATTTCTTGAAATTGTCCTTTCAGGTAGGTTTCAACATCTCTATCAGAGCTTTAAAGGAAATTGTTTTCTCTGACCTAGCAATAAATGTCAACATTTTGATCTAACACCTTGAGTGATGAAATCTGTTGGGTTATCCACCTTATTCTCACATTCTACATACACTGAAAAACATCAAACATATGATTGTGTTGCTTAAATTATTCCAAGAAATATATGTACTCAAGTCCAGTCAAATCCAAGTTCCCTTTTTTTTTTTTTATCTCTGTCCTCACCTGCCTGACAAGGAAGGTACATTTTAGTGAAAAGTAGGAAACTTAACCCGAATGATTGCTCTCTGTTCGTTCTTCTGGTAGCTAGTGCAAAATCTGGGCAGGCATATTTGAACAATGTAGCTGTGGCAGCTGTGGAGTCATGAGTCTAGCTTCTCCTTAAAGGACTTGCTCTGCCTCAAAAAATCTGCAGGAACTAAATCATACTTCTAAACAGATTTTTGGCAACTAATAAGGTGGACTTCTGTGATTATTTTGATGTTTACTACATATTCGCTTAGGAAAGTTTCTTAGGGGTTTAAGTTTTATGTTTCATAATGCCTAAACACTAAACTGGTGAATGGACTGATATTTTAGAGGATTTTTTTTCTTTTATGGATTTAAAAAATGAAATTAATAAAAAAAAAGCAGCTTTCAAAGGGTCTGTAGCCTCATACAGCATTGATAAAGCAGATGTTAGAAAAATGTGTACAATTTCAGTATTCACAACTTTGAAAGGAGTTTAAGAGTTGGAGATGAGGTAGCTAAATCCATAGAAATCATTTGCAGGCTAGAGAAAATGTCTTACAATGAGAGATGTGAAGGTTTTCACACGTTGACTTTTTTTGACTATTTTTTTTAACGGCTTTTAAACTTACAGTTGTCATCATAGATAGAAAATAGAGGGTATGGGGGATTTTAAAATCTAGTAAAGGAAGCCATTACAAGATTTTTGACTGAAAGAAGAAGCTAGGAAATTTCAGATTGGAAATAGAGGATTTTATAAAAACAAGTGGCCATGATTAAAGAATGGAACAACCTAGAAAAAAATTAATTCTCTGTCTCTCAACATCTTCAAATCAAGAGAGTATGCTTTCCTGGAAGCTCTGCTTTTACTAAATACGAGGCATGTTTTAGTTCAACAAGGACTGTTGGCTTCACTACTGGGTGAAATTTAGTGTCCTATAATAAATGTGTGAGGCTAGATGACCCAATATTCCCTCTAGCTTAGTTTTTATTAATCTTTTATTCTTTTCATATGTATTCAAGAAAAAGAAAACCAAAAAAAAAAAATCAAGATTTTCATAAATCTGGATCTCAGCTCCCACGGTTTGAGAGCGCACCAGCTTCTGGCTCCTGACCTGTGTTTTGGAGCCATTTCTGACG
>JAWWLV010000121.1:76661973-76673595 GCA_035041135.1 Platyrinchus mystaceus | reverse complement strand
GGCAGGGACTTTTACAGACAATGCAAAAAGCCATTTTAACCACATGTTCACTTTAACCTTCAAATCCCCCTGCTACACATAAAGAAGTCATTCTAATTTTTATTTTATGACAAGCATCATCTTGAACTGGATGAACATATTTTTCTTTTTATTTTTTAAATATGTATGAACACTTTATTTGAGTAGATGCAATAGAACAAAACTGAGTTTTGATTTCCACAAACCAAAACCAAAATCAGAAAATTCTGCAACCCTTTGCTGACACATAATATCTTTTATCTGAAATTTACAGGCAATAATTTTCTGTGAAGGAAGTAATAATACAAGCAAGGTTGTGAAGGATTTTTATATTCTGTGAAATGCTAGGTGCTTGCTCTCCTTATTATTGTACTAGTCTTCCATTCAACATCATTCAACACCAGATCACAGACTGAGCTACAGCTGACTTGCCACATCAGGAGGTTTGCACAATCACACAGAGGATTCAAAAAGATGAAGACAAAGCCTGATGGCTGCGATCTTCTGAAGTACATTATGTCATTGGCCTAACCATGGTTTGTTTGAAATCAGTTGAAGTTGTGCTATTCATATCACAGGCAGTATATTTGGGCTGATGTTGAATGCTTGTAATAATCTTAATCAGCAGTTCTGCAGTATCTTTCTTATTTTTAAACTGTATAATATTAAATGACAATAATGTATTAGAGGGAAACTATGACTAACTGTAAATGAGAACATTTATTGCATTAAAAGGAACCAGAGACTACTGATGTGTTGGCAAGCACATATGTAAACCTATAATTCCACACTGCCTCTCTGAGCCTGAAACCACTATTACTGTAAGCACCAGAACAGTGTTTCCTTTTCAGCTGAGGTTTAAGTAGAAGGAGACTGAGAAATTAACACCATTAATTCAAAAACACCTTACTTTTTTCCTCTCCTCTCTAGTGTTCTACTATACAGTGAACAGGGGAGATAATAACAGAGAAATTTGTCATCGTGACAAGAAATCAAAATGCATTTAAAGACAGTTAATAACTGATGATACAAGTCAAGGCATGAACATTGCACCATACCTCTCAACTTCGGGTTACAGATAATTTGTATTAGATGCTTACTATATCACGCAGCTCTGGCTCTCACCTGTCTTCTAGGCCAGACGTTTTTTCCCATGCTCCTCTATTAATTTTATGATATCCCAGTAAAATTCATTTGATTCACCATTCTTGCCAATTTTAATAAGAAGCAATTATTTTCAATGAGTAAAATCTGTTCTATGTTGGTGAACATGCTTTTTGCTGTTCTCATCTTGCTAAATGAGTGTGTGCCTTTTATGTCAGTTCTGGTCCCAGGTCATCCTGGTAAAGATTGTGATATTAAAGTGAAAAAAATTAAGAAGAAAATATATGCAAAATCTGTATCAACAACAATGAAAATACAACAAAGAGAAAAAAAATGAGCTACTCATATCTATTTTGAAAGTGTAATGAAGGTGACATTTTAATGTTTTACAGTTCACTTACACAGGTGAGGATATTCTGATCACCTGTGACTCAATAAGGCATAAAGGCATAAAAAGAAATTACTCTGCAGAAAAATAGATAACATGCAATCTATTTAGGAAGAGAAATTAGTTTTTAAGGTCTTGATGATTGATTGTGATTCAGCTAAAAACTAATTTAAGTGTTTCATTTGAAGGCCAAAATTATTGTCTCAAGATTTTTCTGTGAAATAAATTTTTGGAAGTGCCCAAATCACCTGTGAGCCTAAATGTCTTTGTTTCTGTTACTAAACAATCTACAGGCCTCTGAAAATATTATCCAGGGATATTATGTGCATTTTCTGTATTTGTTACACATTTCAGTTTAGATTTTTTTCTTTAACATATCCATATTGAGAGCCAAGTGTTGAATTCTATAAGCCTTTGGTCATTGCCAGAGCAAATATAGGAGACATTTAATAGTACCGGGAAACCAATTTTTATATGTATGAGGTGGCATAAAAGAACAGGTTTATTTATGGAAAAGGCAGCATGTTTGAAATAAAGTGAAAATAATTAGAACACATTATAATGAAAGGTCTGGAGGGAACAATGTTTCCTTTTGATCAGTGTTTAGATGAGGTTAAGCTCTGAATCACAAATAAAAACATCTGCATTATTATTTTGTGGTCCTTTTTCACTAGAATCATAAGAAGATTTAAATATTTCAATCTCTTGTCGGCACTTCAGCTGAACACTTCTCTTGCATCTGCAAATAGAAAGGATGATAATCATTTGCTTGCATGCCCTATCAAGAGAAAAAATGTCAGACATTTCCCTACATCTGGGGTAAGGGAGCTATGTATACTAGTTTCTGTTGATGATGTTGGGCTGGGATTAATGATAAATGATTAATGAACAGATTAGCTGAGCATCCATTGGGAATGGGGTAAATACATTTTGAGCAGAAAGATAGTGTAGGTGACTCCTCAAGGTTCTTTGCAGATCTTCTATTGTTCTATGATAACACATAAGTCCTTCCTCTCTTGTTGTTTTAGGCTTTTCTCTAAGGGAATGTCTCTTTTCAAGGTCACTTCTCTAGAATGATATACCCCATGCTTAAATGCCCTAAAATAATACTGAGCTGGCTAAAAGTGGAAGCATAAAGGCAAAAATTTCAGCTACTTTTGCTCACTCCCCCAGAGCTGCTACGGCTCACAGCAGCTGAGTATATAGCTCCCTTACTTCAACTTTCACCTCCAAAATGTAGTGAGCTCATTCTCAATATTTCAAGTACCAGTGTGGATGAATTCCAACACTGGAAGCACATTTGAACTGGCAAACAGTAAATGGCTGCCATCAGGCATAAGCACTTGTTATATCAAAGCTTTGGCACATTATTTATGGAAGACTTATTCTAATGAGTTCCATCCACACCTACCAGATGTGCAATCCAGGATTATGCCAGCTGTTTACCAGAATACTTGATGTCCAATAATATCATGAGTATGACATGACATTCAATTTTAATGTTGCTGAATAAGGAAACTTTGTCTTAATATCTTTGTTGAAAATGAAAAAGCGATGTTCTCACATATCCTGATTGAAAATGTTACCGGTCCAGCCCTTATGGAAACACAGGCGCTTCTGTGCATATGAACAACCCCAACTGAATCTGCACACGGCTCTCCAGTATTCATTACAAATTAACCTCATATATATAATCTGTGGAACAACAAAATACCAAATTAATGATAAAGAAATCTGATTAGCTAAATAGCATTCACCACTGTCTGTTTACTTAAAGGTAGGTGCAGGAACAAAAACATTGAGAAGACTTCCTCTCCATCAGAGATCTCACTAAAATTAGCGATAACTTTGACAAATGCAGATTTTTCCAAATATATGTGAGGACAGAAGAAGCTAATTCTGTTTTTTTATTGTGTTAGACTCACAGAAATAAGATTGAAATGGTATTGCATCATGGAACATTAAAATAGTTTAATATTAATAATTCAACTTCTTAGGTAGGAGCACTTAATTTTCAGACTCATAGCTTGCAATATGTTGGCTTCATGGTAATTCTATTTGAATATACAATAATTTACCAAAGAAAAGAATAATTCATACTTTTAAGATCTATTTAAAGCAAGGAAGGTAACAAAGACTTCTTAATAGAATTATATTTTCCAGGATGATAAATATTTGTTATAACCTGTTTGTGTTTATAACTACTTAAGCCACTGACATATCAAATTAGAAAGAAATACAATGTTCTGATAACAACCCAATTATACACATATGCTAAAATTCAAGACTTTAAAAGAAACATTGCTCCTACATTGTTATTTAGATTATGAAAATTGTAGATAATTCACACAAGAACTACTCTGACAGAAAAAAATGCATGGCATTAGTTTACTGTATTTATTTTTTAAAACATATTTTATTTTTAAGCAGTTATGAGGTAGGCTTTTTCATATTTTTTTCCTTCAAACTGCTAATCGAATTAGGAGTTACTAGTTCTTGATCCTAGAAAATAGTCACACAATCCACTTTTTTTTTGTTCAAATAGTGCTAAATTTGCAAACACTTTCTGCACAGGAGATTTGTTTAATTATCTACTCCTTTGTACACACATTGCTAACGAGAAAGAGTAACTCTGCTACTCATGTTACTGTGTTGAAAATTCTAGTTTCTGAAATTCCATTGCTATTCTTAGAAGTAAATGTAGTACAATGATGTAACAACACAGATACATATTGGGAATATGTCTACTGTGGTTATTCAAAGACAGAATAGTAGTAATATTTGTAATCTATTTTTCAAGTCTTCTTTATTTCCCCTGTGGGCCTGCTTCTATATCAGACCCATAGGTTGGTATATTGAAAACAGCTTTAGAATAACATTTTTGTGTTGTAGTATACCATTCCTAGGCTTTCATCTGTAAAAGCATTGTTAGAATTCCTGCATTTTAATGGTGTTTAATAGATGGACAATACCTGGCAATGTATATCAATGTATTTTATTTTGCTCCTGGTTGCAAATATATACATGGAAAAAAGTGAGAGATCTTGGCTTGAAAAATATCTTTCATTTCTAAAACAGAATTTCCTCACCCCACTCTGAATGAGCTTTATTCATCAGTCTTTTCCCATTGTTTTATTGACATCTCTAGCCTAAAACTTACTGAAGTCAGTAGGTTTTGAAGTGGTTCTTAATATTCCAATGTCATTAATATATTTTCAACTTTTGTATCTCATTAGAAAAAGAATGTTGTATATTTAAAAACAGGTTAAAGAAAACAAAAAGATTGGAGGTAAATGTAAATCCACTCATCTGAAAAATAAGGCCATACTTTAAACTTCATTCTCCTCTGTTACCAACTCAGAAAAAGTAGCCACTTTATCACATAAGGACCTGCTTTTCAGTCAACTTTAAATCACAGAATCATAGAGTGGTTGGGTTGGAAGGGACCTCTGGAGATCATCTAGTCCTGTGCCCCTGCTTGAGGAGGTTCACCTAGAGCAGATTGCACAAGACTGTGTCCAGTGCATTTTGAATATCTCCTGAGAAGGAGACTTCCACATTGTTTCTGGGCAGCCTGTTCCAATGCTCAATCACCCTCACAGTAATGAAGTTTTTCCTCATATTCAGCTGAACTTCCTATGTTCCAGTTTCTGCCTGCTGCCTCTCACCCTGTTACTTGACACTACCAAGAACAGCATGTCTCCATCCCCTTGGCACACTCCCTTCAGATACTTACGTATATTTATAAGGTACCCACTCAATCATTTATTTTCCAGACTAAACAGCTCACTCAACCTCTTCTCCAGTCCCCTAATCATTTTTGTACCCCTTCACTGGACTCCAGGAGCTTCATGTCTCTCTTGTACTGGGGAGCACAGAACTGGACACAGCACTCCAGATGTGGCCTCACTAGGGTTGAGCAGAGGGGCAGGATCACTTCCCTTGACCTGCTGGCAACCTCTTCCTGATACACCCCAGGTTACCATTGGCCTGATCACAACTCACCTCTCTGCTCATCTAACCCACACTTCCTAACCTTACCTATGAGGATATTGTGGGAGATAGTGTCAAAAGCCTTGCAGAATTCAAGGTAGACAACATCCACTGCTCTGCCCAGCCAGTCATTTCATCATAGAAGTCTATCAGACTGGTCAAGCGTGATTTCCCATTGCTTAAAACAATATTGACTACTCCCGATGACCTTTTCTTTTACATGCTTGGTGATGACCTCCAGTGATATCCTTGGTGATGACCTCCTTGGTGATATCCACCTTTCCAGGGATGGAGGTGAAGCTGACTGTCTGGTAGTTTCTCAGGTCCTCCTTCTTGCCATTTTGAAGACTTGAGTGGCATGGATTTTCCTTCAGTCCTAGGTAAGTCTCCTGTTCTCCATGACCTTTCAAGTATGACATGAAAGTTTTCAGGCTATTGGAGAATGTTATGACTTTCCTACTTTGTTGAATGAGGAGCACTGTTTTCCCAAGGAAACATCAAAAAATATGGATGTGTGTAGATGTTAATAGAACACCATTTGCATTTAACAGTGAATGCACTTTTATTGTTTGGGTTTTGGTTAACATAATTGGCCTTTCAAAAACAAGATGAGGCCGAGGACACTAAAATCTGAATAAAAAAAAAGTGAGGGCAGGTTGAACAACATCTAGCCGGTAGATTCGGAGAATATTAAATGAATGAATAAATGAATGAAATCACAAAGATTATAGCAGGGTTGGAGCAACTCTCCTGCGAAGACAAGCTAAAAGTGTTGGGATTGTTCAGCCAGGAGAAAAGAAGACTCCAGGGAGACCTAATATCAGCCTTTCAGTACCTAAAGAGGGCTTAAAAGAAAGCCAGAGGGAGCATGTAGTGATAGGATAATGTGGAATGGTTTTAAACTGAAAGAGGGTAGGTTTTAATTAGATATTAGGAAGAAATTCTTTTCTGTGAGAGTGGTGAGGTACTGAAACAGGTTGCTCAGAGAAGCTGAGGATCCTCCACCCGTGGATGTGTTCAGGACCAGGTTGGACAGGGCCTTGAGCAACCCGATCTAGTATGTCTGTGCCCATGGCAGGGTGGTTGGAACTAGATGATCTTTAAAGTCTCTTCAAACCCAAACTATTCTATGATTCTGTGAGTCTAATGAAAATTGGGGGGAGTCAGCAGAGGATAAGGGAATCTGGTTTGCAAGATATTTACTATTACTATTACTAGTGTAGTCATGTCATGAGGACCTGATTGTTTCTATCCGTTTCCCCACATTTCCTGGAGACAACCTGACCCATTCTAAAGACCCATTTGTGATCTGTGTCCAAACACAAAAGACTCAAACTTACGTTGAACTCTCCAGGAATACTGGCAGACAGTCCTTATTCGCTAATTATACCATATGTAGGTAAAAAGGTGCCAAGAATCAGACCAGACCAGAAACATCTCCCAGTCAATTATTTGCTTGCACATAATTTTTAGAAGCCAAATTTTAATGAACAAGTTGTTTTGCCATTTGTCCTCATCAACTTATTCAGTCTTAACAATGAAAAAACTATCCCTTTCCTAAAACTTCTCTCTTTGGATACATGTACAAACCTCTGACATGTAATAGCAACCCATTACTCATTCTTGTTTCATTGGCAAGTACATCTGCTGACAACAGCCAGGCAAAACTGGAGCTTCCTGTTCTCATAAACTTTCCAAGTGTTTGCTAGGAAGACGGCATACTCTGCCTTATTGAGATATTACCAATCACATCCAAGAATATAATAAAAAAATAATTAGTGTAACAACAAAAAAGAGGTAATGTACCTTACATAACCTTAGTTAAAAAATTGTTCTGTCTTATTTTTGAGGGGGTTGCAAAAGGTAAAGTAATTTAAGAGACTTGGAAATATTTTTTATTGCCACTTCATGGTGAAGACCTAATGAGTTAGGTATATCATGGTGCATGCAACTTGACATAAAGTTGTTGTGATCAATAGGAAAACATCTAGCCTTTTGACAATAAGATACATGGTGTGGATATAAATTTACTGCACTCAGAACCTCACAGCTCACAGCAGACTCACAGCTTTATGGCATATCTATGTAGATACAACTGGTGCTTCTAGGAATTGTCACTAGGATCCTGCTTATACATGCTTTTATCTTGCTTTTATCTTCTATTTATAATGCCTTTATCTTTGTATATATATATGTATGTTTGTGGTATGTGTATAGAGAGGCAGAGAGAGAGAAAGAACATGTTCTAAACTTACACAGTTACAGTGAAGTCTCATAATCTTTTATTAATCTCATCACTTGCATCTTTCACAAATGTTGTTGTATGCAAGAAAGAAAAAAAAAGCATTAAAAAAGCAAGCAAGCAGACACACTGTGACAATGTGTAGAAAAACTTAGAGGAGGATCTGTCTTCCACAAAAATGAAACAGTAATTTTATAGAAAATGCATGTTTGTTGACATGTAACATTCCCAGGGAAGTATTTATTGTACAGTTGCTGTGAAACAGAGTCAAACCCTTCATTTGTATATTCATTTGCTCTGTCATGAGAGTGAGCCACAGCTTACTATAGAAAAGAAACATTGTCTGGCCATTTATATAGGTTGTGTTATGCCTCCTTTGTATGCAATGCTGTCACATAAATATCATAATACTACAGTTATAGTATTGCCAATAAGTATGAATTGTGTCACCTCTAATGAAGAAGGTTAATCTTTTTAAGCAGAAGGAATGTATTATACCCTCTATGAAGTCAGTGTTAAACAAAATAAGCAAAGTAGTATACCTGAAAATAACCTCCCAAACATGGGGATGAATAAGGGCTAAGTTGATGCTCTTTCTAGACTTAACCAGCACCCACTCACAAGTGGGATATGAGTAGTCATTCATAAATTAACATAAAGTCTTCTTCACTATCTTTTCCTTTTTTTCTCACATGCAGGGAAAGATTTGTGAACATTTGTTCAGGTTTTTAAGTTCACAGGCAAGTAGGATTGCTGATTTTTTACTACCATCTAAACTCTCATTACCATTCTCATCTCTTTCATTAAATGTGCAGATGATTAGAGAAATATTCAATTGATTTAGGAATTGATCAGTAAGGAATCATTTATTTATTATTTTTGCTGTTGCCAGATACAAAATTTAAAAAAAAAAAAGAGAAGTCTGAAAGTGATTCAAAAGGAAAACTATTTTTCTTGTGTGATGAAATTTAAAGCTTTAAAAAATGTCCTTTATCATGCAGGTTGACACTCTGACTGCCTAATTCTCTCTAACCTGATACTCAGATGGAATTTAAAACATGCCTGAGACTGATCCTTTTCACCTGAGATGGTGGCATGAAAATCTGGACACCTTTGGTTTAGAAGATAAAGTTTGTAATGTGCTTAAATCTAAGTTCTAACATATGTCTGAAAGTAGCACCTGGTTCCCATGTAAGCCCTTTTATGATTCACAGATGGGCTGGGAAACAACTACTCATTTGTAATTCCCAATATATAAAATATGATCTTAGCAAGACAATACACTCAGATAGTCTAGATTTTTAATTAAAATCTACAGCCAGATGAAGAATCTTACAGCAGTAATTCTGATAATTCAAATGCTTACACTGAAGGATATGGGTGGGGATACTGGAGCTTCAGCAAATAACAGGCTAGGCAGGGCCAGCATGAGCTCCTCTGGGGTGGATTGGCATTTCAGAGAGCAAGGCAAAGAGTGTGGCTGAACTCTCTCTTATCGTTAAGGCACTTGCTCCAGGTTAGGGACACCTGGGACTCCAATCCATTTCCAAAGAACATTTATATATTTTAAAGAATGAACATATAATGTAAGAAAATAATGATTCCTTAAATAGATGTTAAATTTTAAGTCCTTACTTTTCATCCTTATCCCACTAAAGTGTTCTCTCTAATGCTTCCACAGTCACGTCTGGATTTATGCCTTGGCTACAGTGCAGACTAAGTTATTGTGTGAGGGTTACCTCCTTGGTTTTCTCCTCCTGTGGCTGGGTTTTAAAAGAATATGGCAGCCCCTTCTGCATTCTCTGTGGTGCAGTTGCCTAATACAGGGGTACAGTGGACTCAAGGGGAGAAAAAATTGCTTTCTAGATTCTGATTGAGAGATGTAAAGCTGCTCTGGCACATAAAAATAGAACCCATACTGGGAATGCAGAGGCTCCTGAGGAATGTTAATTTAAAGTGCTAACATGTCTATATGCTTTGGCAATCTGACAATGAGGTATCAGTTGAATGTGGATTTTCAGGATCATAAATTTGAACCTAAACACACTATTCCCACTTTATAGTCTTTTTCACATCTTACCTTGTGAAAATGTTGACCACAGCTGTAAGGAAAAAAAATATATAACTCTCCTTGACATTTATATCACTGTATTATTAGGAATCTTGTTTAAAGTGATTCTCTGGTTTGAAGTTTAAACCCTCTCTTTTAATTAATTAAACACATTTACCTTTTGTATTTCAAGTCATATAATACTTCTTAGATAAACAACATGTTGTCTTATATATTTATTTACAAGATGATATTGCTAACCACCTCCAGTTTTGTTACTGAACATTATTATGTAGCCAAATATACAGATAGTTGAATAACTTCAAACATATAGTCTAATTTTGTGTTTAATATACCACTGTAAAAAATGTCTTTGATGAAAAGCATTTTGCTTTCTGAAAGAAAAATGCATAATCCCAAATCTTCAATCACTGAAAAATACTACAACTCCATTTAATGCACTTAGTTTCAGAGCTGAAAAAAATGAAAGATTCCTTGTGATACATTCTATTCTAAGTTAAAAGACTTTTTCTGATTTAAAAAGCATGAGCATTCCTTCAGAAGGAAAGGAAAAGTTCAGAGAGAAAGCCCAGCATATCATGTTATAATACACCATTGTCTTAATACCATCAAAATAACACCAGAAGCCACTCAAGGATTCTCTGCTGAGCTGTTCACCAATCACTAGACATTCAAATGGAAGAAAGAAATCCCCTGTAAGACCAGCTAAAAGGCTGTGAATTATTCCTCCTTTCATCTGACAGACGTCTTGGCCATAGAATGCAGAAAGGGATCTGAAAAATAACAGAAAGCTGCACCCTTACCTTTGAAAGTTAAACATATACATACATATTATGTGTGTATGTATACGTATGTACAGTTATATATATGGAAGTTGAGTCAGGTATCACTTTGCCTGCCTCACTTTGTCTGCTGAGCTAGAACTGATTTTGGTGAACTTCAGTAGTGCTATGTGCTTGCTTGAAGATCTTTGTGCAAATAAAAGGGATTTATCTAATACATGATCCGAAAGCACACTAGTACTCTCATCACAGACAAAACTCAGTCTTTGCTGCCAACCAAATGAGATGGTGTTGAAGCCAATTTCAAGCAAGTCAGTCAGCAGAGAGTGTGTAGGCACCAGTCCATATCTTCCTAGTCATACTTCCCTCATCAGCCCACATGCCATCATTCTAATCTTGGCTTTGTTAGCTTTTTACTACAGGCTGGGGGTTAGGGAAGCTGTAGATGTAGAGCTTCTGCTTTCCAGCTTGGAAGCAGTCAAATGTGTAAGTCTGTGGGGAAAAGCACTGTGGTTTCTTATTTCACTGCAAGCCGTGATACATCCATGCACTTTGGACCTTAGATGATAAGTGTGTCGCACATATTTGTAAGGATGCCTTCACAGCCCACTTGACAAGTTAAAAGCTGCTTGATGCCTGTATATGGGATACCCTTTTTTTGTTATTTGTACCACTGGCCTTAATCCAGTTCCCTGCTGCTAACTTTCTTTTCCCTTCCTGACTGTTAGACAGATATTTTCAGATAATGTCTTCTGATAACATACTAGCTCTTGCAGTTCATTTTAAAGGTTGAGCTTAGGAATCCTTAACCGTACAAGCGGTAAAACATGTGATAAGGGCAGAGAATGGTAATAGAAATACTTACTCTCACAATACTACCTGATTGGTTTTGTGTTATGAAATTACTTTTTATATGTTTGGGTTTTGTTTGTTTGTTTGGTTGGTGTTTTTTTTCAAATAACTCTCTGGTGAACTTATAATGGAATAATATTCTTAAGTCCCTTCAGATTCATAAATATTTGTC
>JAWWLV010000121.1:76592223-76661873 GCA_035041135.1 Platyrinchus mystaceus | reverse complement strand
TTTTTTTCAAATAACTCTCTGGTGAACTTATAATGGAATAATATTCTTAAGTCCCTTCAGATTCATAAATATTTGTCAGCTGAGGTTTTTTTAATGAAATTTAACCAGTCTTTCTTTTTTTCTCTCTTTTTTTCACCATAATCACAATTTTATAAGAGTAAGACTTAGGAGTAGTGATGGAGAAAGCTTTTATTTTTTTTTATGAGAAGGGGAAGAAATTAATAAATTGAAAGAATTAGCTTTGTAAACAGATCTGTGATTACAGTTGATGCTCTGGGACTATCATTAGTGTTAAGACCAATAAACAATTTGCTAATACTAAACAAAATTCTACTTTTCCACCTGCAAATTTTAGGTATAAAAATTCCTTTCATTCTTAATATGCTTTCCTTTCACTTATGTGTTTTTAATATCCTTTGCTGAAAAGATTAAATTGTGCTCCATTTAAGTATAAGTAGTTTTACTATATTTTTTCATACTTTGCTAAGTATTTATGTCCTAATTTTCACTTTAATTATCTTTTATTCATGTTTCAATAAGAGAAGGAGTGAGACAAATTCCATTATTAAGACTTGAGCTATCTTATGTGATCCTAAAGAAAAAAGCTGTATTTAGATATCACATTTTCTTACCAGGTAACTATATGCTTTTTAACTGGAGCTAGTATATTTTTTCCAATATATTTTCACTTAGCTGGATTTGTATTATGGGGAAAAAAGACTGAAAAAACTCATGGTCTTCAAATTTTGCTTTAGAGAAAGCAATAGAAAAATAGAAATAGAAAATAGAAACATCCTTTGTTGTCCTGTCTTTCACTTTTAAAAATGGGAATAATGGGGTAAAACATAAAAATAGCTAAAAAAATTAAATATTTACTTGCAGTAATTTGAAGGTGTTATTTGCATGTAGAAAAAGAAATACTCTTGCACATGGGTTGTAGACTTCTTAATTTTATCTCCACAGAGGTGTCAGGAAGATTGGTAGGCTGATATATTTGTTAATGAGTCAGGTATCTATTCTAACGGAGAGACTGGCAAATAGACCTAGAGAAGAATAACTTTCTGTCATATTTTTAATGGATTAGGAAAACAACATACCTTTAAAAGGAAATGCATAACCAGGGAAGGCATTGTGATGGAGACAAAGAATGACAAAATCACAGAGATGTTCCTTATTGCATTGTCCCCCCCAGCCCTACACTCCTGTCACCTTTGGTGGGAATGTCACTCTGCATGGCAACAGCTGGAAAATAGGAAAATGTGACAAGAATCAACTGAAAGAGTCCAGGGTACTTTCCTGAATCATCCAGAACCATTTGAGAAGCCATATTTTTGCTTCTACCTGGCTTCCACCCACTGCCACAAGAACGCACATGTCTCACAAGGATCCTGTGTTCGAACTGTCAGCTCAGGTAAGTGTCTCAGCTATAAGAGAGTAACAGTGTACTATGTGTCCAATGCATTTCCATAGGCTGGCAGACGTTACATGAGACCTACAGATTATCATTTACCTACATGTATACTAGGTATTTCAATACTCCTAAGGTGCCTCCAGACACCTGTGTTTAAACAATACCTAGAAACGTAACTTAAACATAGCAGAATCATTCATCTCCACCAAGTGTACTGACAAGATGTTCATTGAGTGTTCTACTAGTGATAGAGAAACCTTAAATTAGACACTTAGATTTAGGTGTCTTGATTTCAAATTGAATCCCACCCAAAGAGTTTTTTTTCTTAACTAAATGATTGCATACCCATTTGCATACCCAGCACACAGATACTCACACTGATACACATTATTTGTCTTGTTCTCATTGTTGAATTATGATAAAAGAAAAAGTGTTATTAATAGAACTCCCATAAGCAGCTTTTTTCTGCTGGATGCTGGCAGAGCTCTCCTGCACAGCATTTTCTGTTTAGCTGACCACCTAAGGTTTCTGTGCAATCTCCAAATTTGCCGGGTAATGTAGTTCTTGGCTGCCCTGTGTGAATCTTTTCTTGGTTGAACACCAGGACATGAAGTCAAAGGATCTCACAATGGGTTCCTGGGCACCAGCCATGCTAGCTTATATGCTCAATGTATTATTTATTTTATTTTAACTCTTTATCAGCTGTGGCAACCTTTAGTAAGAGTCAAGTTGCTCTCAAAAATGCTGTCATTTGCTTTCATTTTTATGGTATTCTTACAAGTATTAAAAGTATTTCCAAAGGTTCTATTTTCCTCCTGTTGTCCACTGTTATTTCATTAGCTCTTCTGAGCTTCAACTTGTCTATCAGGGCTGCTTTCAAGGTACATATGTGCTTCCTCTATTCAGAAAATATGTTATAGAAGTCTGGCTTCTAATTATTCTACAGACATGCCTGAGCACGATGGCAATTTTTGGCTAATTGTAAGACTATATATCTTAAACTCCTCGGGACAATGCAGCTGACAAAATGTGTAAGTCCTATAATATTCACTCATGTCACATGTTAAAAAGGACTTTCCTGGCCATTCTACCATAAAAATAAAATGTAACCTGGACATAAAAGTTTGTAAGCAAAGGAACTACATCAAAAGATAAATAAGCTAGAGGGGATGTGAAGTGTGAAAAGGGAGAGTCTGGAGGTCTGACAAAAGTTGAGTAGTGGGAATATGTCTGCACATACCTCAGAACAAACAAAAATCCTTCTAAGGTGCCCATGCTCCTACTCCAGTATATAAAGTCTTTAAAAATAGAATAATAAAAAAAATATAAGCACAATAAAAGACACTATCTAAAGATCACTTTAACATTTTAAAATATAATTCTAATCATCCTATTTGTCTTCACACAGATATAAAGTCTTCCTACATTTGTTGCTGTATATTGTAAATAAGAAGGAAATAATTTCATTTATTTTTGAAAATACAGCATAAGAACTCATCTTTTGTGTGCAGTAGAAGAGGGAGAAGACATATAGATGGAGAAGAAGAATCTACCAGAAACAGAAAAACAGCTAATGAATGATGTATAGAGGGAGTAATTTAGAAATAATGGGAAAGTGAAAGAACAGAGGAATTTTTTTCTTCTCTTTTGCTAAGTAAAGAAACCCCACTTGTAGTTAATTGGAAGGGGGACATAATGTCTAATAGACAAAAACCCCCAAGTTACAAACCTGTATTCTGAAAATGGCTTTGCTGTCGCAGTGAGCAATTCATTTTGCCACTGAGTTTTCCCATATGTAACTTAGAGATAAGCCTTTCTTCACCTCATAGGAGTTGTATGAGAGAAATTAGTAAGTGTATGTGTGTAGCTTGCTGCTGAATAGTATTTTGATTTTTAAACTGTATTTGTTTATTCTGTCTTTTGTATCTTGAACGTTCTTACTGTCATTGGTATAAATACAGTTGTGGTGTCAGACATTCTGATCCAAAACCTTCCCACAGGAACTTTTAAATGAGATTTAAGTTAACCAAACGGGATCAAATATTGTCCTCTGAATGTAATAATCCCCGCCTTGTAGAATTATGTAGAAGTAATTAAAAAGCTGAATAAAAGGATCCCACATCATGTTTCCCAGTTCATTCTTGAGTGTAACATTTCATGCAAATCAGATTATTTTGTTTGACTTAAAAATTAGTCGGCCAGATTCTCAGCTGAACTGAAATCAGTGGAGAGGAGCTGTTTTACACAAGCTGTGGGTGTGATCCACAACATTTATTTAACTTATTCATATATTAAAAAAAAAATCACAAATCCGGAAAGATAAGTTTCTTTAAATATATTTTTTTCCTTTTCTCCTTCAGTGTAAGATTATAACCGTGGTTCATGGTATACAACATTAAGCTATTGAGATTCATGCAAGACTACAAAAGGGCCAGAGTTCAAATTTAGGTACAACTCTGAGTGAAGAGTGTGCCCACTCCCACCACAACCACTGGAGATATTATAGTTCACAGACCCAGTTCCTTCTCAGTTTCCTTTCACATCCAAGAAGTTAATATTTATTTCTGGTGAGGCTCAACACCACATACCTATGCTCCCACTGTGAGTTGGCTCAGGTTTTCTGGCTAGGGAAAAGGAGAAGTGAATGACTGCTGTGATTGTTTTTCCATTTCACATAAAGCAACCTGGCCTCACACAGGACCTATCCGGTTCAGCAGAAGAAGAGCAACACAGATAACAATGTAATCTATATGCTTTGGAAGTGCAGCAACAGTAAATTAATAAGACATGGTAATTTCCTCAATTTCACATGCTCTCATCATATATCACTAATTGAGGACTGGGCTCCAAAAAAGGTATATAAAAATCAGTTGGAAAAAGAGAATTTGATCCTGACTTTCCTTCAGTTTCTCTAGGCTTTCTTGTTGTCTTCAGATTCTACTGAAATTGAAGGATTCTTTTCATAGAAATTTTGGAGGAAAATAGCAAATTAGGTTCTCTTCATGTTCCTAGAATTTTAATTCCATTTCCAAATTCACTTTCATAGTTACTGTGACTTAAATTATCATAATTTAATGAAAAAAAAAAACAAACAACCTAGGGATATCCGTATTAGATAGGTGGGTTACAGAGGTAGCAAAAAATTGCATTTCGTTTTCTGGAAAATTAACATATTCTTCATTGGATATATGTGTTTTTACCTCACTTACCTAACCCACCTCCAGTAAGATATCTCAAATGTCAAAAATCACTTCTAATAAAATGTTTTTCATCCAATTACCCATTACTTTTTCTTTTTCTTTTTTTTCTTTTCCTGCAGGTGATATCTTTCTCTACATTAGTCTGTGTTGTGGTGGCTAACAGCTAGACACAAGTTCAATAGTTGGTGTGAGCAAATTTTATTTTGTGAAACATCATGTAAATATTGTTCTTGCTTTGCTCTTGCATAAAAATTACATGATAATAACTTCTTTATTAAATTGCAATGAGAAGCCTGTAAGTTTGTTCATCAGATGGCAGTGAAATGCAGGAGTGACTTCAGATCCATTAACTGAAGAACTGAATGTATAAAATTTACTCAGAAACTGCTCACTGTTTTTTGGATCCATTTAAAAGGAACACTTACAAGTGTTCCTTCTTTCTCTGGAGCAGTGATGCCTAATGAAACATATATAAGATGCAGAGATAGGAATTCATAAATTCTAATCCATGTTTCCTTGAGATAAATTGAAGATTAAATAGGTATCTGTCCAGGCCTCATTCAAAAAATATACCTTTGAAGGTTCTGGGACTTCTTGTGTGTTCATATTCAAATGAAGACAACAAGAAAATCTGTTGTTCCAAATTAGTCAATATATCCACATAATTGCTCTGCAAAATCATAGCATTTCTTCACTTTACTATAGTGGTAACATTTTGCTGAGAAGGGGACTTCACTAGACAAGGAAATCAATACATATGGATATGAATCTTCACATAAGTCTGTTGGAATAGAGAACAATTTGCATGAAGATTTTCACATTGAATGAAACAGCTAAATCGAATGCTTCAGGAGTGCATTTGAAAACAAACTTATTTTTTTATGACCTGTATGTCAAGTAGTAGTTTTAATGTAATTATACTGATTTTTTACCTCTGGAGTTTCATTTCCCTCAAATATAATTTTCATTCTGCTAGATTATGAACAGCACAGATGCAGAAAGGATGATTTCTGTATCGTGTGTGGACTGGGAGACCCACAAGTGCATCTGAACTCATGGTGCAGGTTCTGGCCATGTCACACACTCACTTTCTGTATCCCAGCTGCTGCAAGAAAGAAACCTGGATATACAAGGCCTTGTTATGTTTTAACAAGGTCCTCGTGAAGACAGACAGTCTGATACATCAGGAGAGTTTCCATGATTGTTCCTGTAATGTGAAGATGAATGAAAATCTCAAATCTACCAGACAAGGGCACAGAATAGTTAGATATAATTGTTCAGATTTGCTGTGAACATCACTTAAGTAATTGTAAAATCTTCACATCTCCAAGTTCAATCAAGAAATAGGGATAACAGTAATAGCTTTCTCTCAGTTTCATGTTTTTTCTGTATTTAAACTGTTACTTTAAGGTTTTTATATTCAGAGGAGTGTGTATGTGTTAGTGTGTTTGTGTGTGTACATGTGCATGCACAGGAATACGAAAATAATGCTGCAGTAAACATTTTTAGACACATAAGTAGAGAGAAATATTTACTAGTATAAGAAAAAATAATTTTTGTCCAATTGTAAAAAGTGCTTATATACTGACTGTTGCTATTCTAGCCACATTAGCTATATCTATGTTAACAAGCTGAACAGGGCAGAGACTTGTGCAGTGGTGCTCAGTCATGAATACAGATTTCTAAAGGGCCTTGTAAAGATTCATCCCCATATGTTTGTGGAACCATAGAGTCTATTTTGCTTTAGACAAAAGTAGTAGGAAAAAAATATCTTTTGAAGACTCTTCTTTGTCTCATTTGTTTTCTAAAACAATTTTCCCTACAGCCATCCCACTTAAAAAAATAGTAAATTATTGTATTCATACCACCTTCTAGAGGTGTCAGATATAAGCATTACAGACACTTTTGTACCCCAAGTCAAATAGAGAACAAGAATTTTGGATCATCTTGGCTAATATTTGCATATCTGGCCAACTCTACTTCCAGAGAAAAGAGAAACACTCAAAGCCTAAATTACGCGAACAGCAAACAGCTTACTCTGGGACTCAGATATCACTCTTGTTCTCTCCATTGACTCTACAGTCTATAGATAAGCCAAGCTGAAAGGTTTTTTTTCTTGGAAGTCTGTCACCATGATGCTTAACTGAAATCCCTCTGGAAGACTAAACACCACGTATGACAACTTTTCTTCCTGCATAATGTCTTTTTGCATTTTGTTTGAACTTATCCTCCCAGAAGAAGCACCAACAATCACAAGAAATAACAGTACATTTATTTTTCTATTTATAATAAAGCAAACATTTTATTCAATACAGAATAATTTAACTAGAAATGTTTAAAAATATGTAAATGCCACTGCAGCTTTTTATTTTTGATGTTAAAATTTTATTTTTAGGAGAATAATACAGCTTTTATGCCCCTATTTTTGTAGAGTACACAATATTGTTTGCTACTTAAAAAAAGGAGGCTGAGTGTTTGATCCAGCTGTTAAATCATGTCTACAATGTACATTAAACAGCCAAAAGATATAAAGCAAGAATTTAATTGACCAATACTTGGGTAGTGTGTGACATTATATAGCCATTTTAGTTGGCTTTGTAACATCACACAAATCTATAACTTCGTACTTCATGAGTCAGAATCAATAAACCTACCATTACAGACTACAAAATCAATCTTGCCTTAGGTGCTTTCCTGCCTTTATTTCTTCCTATTTTCCTTCTACTTCCCAGGAAAACAAAAAAAACTGCTGTGAGAATTTATAAACATTTGAGCTTAGTAAAGCAGATGAATTAGGAACATGGATTCTATGGGCAAAATCACCATACTCTTCAGGGCTGAGTGCACCAAAGCTGGTACTCCAATATAGCCATAGTCCCTCACTCCTCTCTCATTTTTTTAGATTACTGTGGCTTAAATTTAATATAATCAGCCTTAGGCAAATGAAGATCTTGAGTAAAATTGAGAAGCCAAGCCTTATTTTATCCTATAACACCTGCAGTTCCTCTGTTCTTCTTTCTGAGAACTCATTTTACAATCCTGATCTCCAATATCGTGGATATGTCTTTTCCATCCTACTGTATTTTTTTCCTTCCCCGTTGAGGACACCAACATTGTAAGTGCTACACTTCATCTACTTATGTCCTTAACCACACATTCAGATATCTTAAAGCCTTTACCATACAAATGTCATTCATCTCCCAGAAATTTCATAAGCTCAGTCATTGAAAAAGCAATGTAGGACACTGTTGTCATTCTGAAAATGTTACTATAGAAGTTGTGTAGTACTACGAGTATACTGTGAAAATAATTTGTGTAACGTCTCTTTGAAGTTTTAGTACATGCTGGATGATTTGAAATCCTTACCCTGTCAGGAAGGATGAATAAGATCCTTCAGATATCCTACAGAGAAAAAGGATGTTTATGGGAGGAGCATCCCTGGATCTTTAAAAGTCCAAGAAATCACTTACCTCCATATTCTTAAGGTTAGTCCTAGTTATGAGAGAAAAGGGGAAAGAAAAGAAAAGTGAACATTGTCAACATTTAAATGACAAAAATGGTGGTAAAAAGAACCCCTATGTTAATTTTCTAGGGGATTTTGTTGTTTACTCAGCACAAATCTAGTTATTGGTTGATAATGGCTCATCGTGTTATTGAAGTGTCTGAAGGAATCATCTCCAAAGAAGTATAAGAACCATATATGAAATCAGTTCTTAAAGGTTTAAGTATGGTTAAAAAAAAAATGAATTATAACCTCTTTGGATAGGATAGGTCAAAATCTCAAAAGCAGACAAGAAGTGTTATGTGGTCTTTGATTTGGTTAATTTATGAAGTATGTAATTTTGTTATTGTTCACCAAGGCAAGTCTGCTAAAAATCTAAGATATTACCTTGCAAAATGAATAGACAAATAGTATGTTTTGTACATTATATAGCTCCTGGCAGTAACTGAACCCCAACAATCTGAATACTAATCTCTTCTGAGCACAGATTTCCTGTATTTTCCTCATTATTTATTTATATTTCCAAATAGACCAGACATTGCTAAGGATGTGGTTTAATAACTCTGGCTCATATTGCTGAGCTATTAGTGCTCTTGTAGAGAGCAGCTTTTGGCATGAATTGTGCTGTGTCAACCCACTGGAGCACTTAACAAAGGTTGGTAAATGAGAACTTTGAGAAGGGAAGGAGAACAGTTAACAGGTGTCATGCATTTGCAGAGCTGCACTTGTTACACTGAACATGTAATCCGAGAAGGATATTGGCTTAAAACAGCAGAGAAGAATGAAAAGATCATGATGTATGGCACAATTATTTTTCCTGGTATTTGTTTCATAGGTCCTGGCATTCTGGCATCATTTTTGCCCATTTATAGGAATAGCAGAGCAGTTCCTTCACACAAGTTCATCCTTAATTAGCTTCTCTGATCTTTCTAAAAAGGGAATGTGGATTCTTTCCAAGATTAATAACTGTGCATCTGTTAGTATAACAGTGAGGCAGGTTTGTGATTGATAGACCTACACATGTATCTGAAGAGATCAGTGGCTCTGAATGAATCTAATCATGTAATTACAAAAAGTAGGCCATTCTACAAGTCATTTGTGTCTCTCTATTTTGATGGTGTTTGATTCTGCTGTGATATCTTAAATACTTAAAGTATCTCCCATCCCTTCCCAAACCTTCCAAAACCTTCCCAAACCTTCAGAACCTTCCCTTCCCAAACCTTCCCTTCCCAGGGACTTTCTCCAACACAATTTCTTCATAAGAAAGGACAAATATTGAAAGATCAGTCATGAATCATGACTTCCTTGAGCTGAACAATCGCAATGAAATTGCAGAGCATAAGGAAATTTTGAAATTATCTTTTCTGTTTGATAGGAAGATTGCCTTGAGAATGGCTCCATGGCTATAATTTCTGGATTAACTTATTTCCGTTTCTCCAGTTATCCCCCAGTAGCAGTACTGGAGTTTGTACACAGATTTCTAACAGAAAAAACAATATTGACAAATGTTGCTGACATATTTCGAATTTTCTTTATTGTTACAACATCTAAAAACAAGAGAAAAAATGTCCCTAGTCAGATTAAAAATCCCTAATTAACAACAATAGAACATGGAGGAGAACTCTGACCAACCAGTACTCAGTAGACCAAAAGCAGGTTTCCTTTAACCTCTTTGGAAGCTCTTCAAATTGTAGAACATTTTTAGTACAGACCATGTTGATTCTATTTTTAGTTTGGCTATCAAATACTGGTAATACAAACACAGAAAAGGAAGAAACAGTGTAAAAGTGTACATTTTAACAGCAATATATCCACCAACATTAACTTTATAAACTGACCAGAAGGTTTGTTCTCCTACATTTGACACTATGGTCTCTATGTAGATATAATTGCAAGTGAAGTACATGGCCTGAGAAAACTGCAGAAAACTTCACAGCCAACTCACACCTCATCTACCACTTGATATGAATAATTTCTTTCCTGCAGAGGAGAGGAAAGTGAGGTCAATAAAATAGGTTTTGTTCTAATTCTATAGGAATTAACTACCTGTTTTATTTGGGAGAGAGAAAAAAAGATGCTCACAGATCTCAGTATTTATCCTTCACGACAAAATACAAGCCATCACCAGTTATTGTCACCAGCCTTCAAAAGCTTTAGCTCTTTTTTTACACTCTGATAGGAATCTGAAAACACCTCTCCAACCTCACATTCATGTAGTAAAAGCCATGTACCAATATGGGCAAGCAATAGGTGTTTTGCTTCTGAGACTTTCAGGTTTTGTTAAAAAAATTATCATCACCTTATTTTGCACAGAAGTAATTATATTTTTCAGTTAATGAATGCAAGATAAGCTGCATATGGACATGAATTCTGATGTTCCTTGTGAGTTATTTTGGACATGGAAAAGGGTAGGTTTAGAGTCAAATGAATGTGCTATGTCACTAACAATGACTTATCTGCTTGCAAGAAAAAATGATTATTCAAAGGAAGTGAAGAACAGGTCTAACTGAGCATTCTGAAGCTGCTATCATTAAGTAATAGCATTGAGATAGAGATATTTGTCAAATTGGAAAAGAACATACATAGAGCCAATAAGAAAAGGGTCAAGGTAATAACTAAAGTTGAATTATAAGGGAATTGTTTGGGGTTTTCCCTAGTACTACACAGGGAGGCTTCACAGTTAAGTCTAATCTTTATAATCTTTTCACAACATGTGAATTTTTTTTTCTGACAACTCTACTGATATTTTGTGTCTTGATAAAACCTTAAGTACTTTCAATAATCATAAGTATTGGGTTTTGGACCCTTTGTGGTGGCCTGCTTTTAACTTATAACCACAGTTCTTCAGAGCAGTGTATCAGTTTTCTTTTGTTTGGGGAAGAATCTTGATGAGACTGAAGTTTCATCACTTCTCCCTGAGGACCTGGCTCCTTTTCCAAAATGTAAGCTATAATCCTTCACATGTTGTCCCTGGCATGACCATTTCTAAGCAAAATGTGAAGATCTTCAATATGATAACAGTTTCCTACCTATTGAAATTGCAGTAGGGAAGACATGAAAATTATTTCACTTGTCATAGAAATCATATATAGAGATTCTCTTTGCCAGTGGTAGGTTTAGTTATGTGAGCATGTGAGCAACTGCTGCTGACTTTCCCCAGTTTGCTCTGGAACTAAAGGTCAGTATGTGCTACATGATATAGCTGACACCTACCAAAGTAACTATAGTGGCTTATTTTTTACTTAATACCTGCAACTTGTAATCTCCTTCTTCATTGTTTTTTGCAAAAAACAGTATCCCTGCACAGCTTTATGATTAGAGGAATGATCTCTCTTTTCTGATTCTCATCTGGGAGGAGTTAATTTTTTTTGCTCTTCCCACCTCATCATTTTGTCAATGAGCCATTAAAATGACATGCAAGAGCTTGAAGGTAGAATTGCTCTAAATTATTTATTTCTAATGCAGCACAGCTGCCTGGGAGATATGAGCTTGATTTCACATCCAAATCTCATATTCCTGCACATTTAAACAGAAAACCCATGAATAGTAACTGGTAATTAATAACCCTTTACAATTTGTCATCTCCCTCAATCCCTGAGAGAGATATTGCTTCCCCCATCAGCACAATAGAAATTACAAGGAAATAGCAATGCAGTTGTGATGGTATTATCTTTTGTGTCCTGTTCCTTAATAGCAAGTTAGTGCTTGGAGTCTAAGAAAAAGCTCTGATCAGCAAATTAGTTAATGTGTCCTCCTCCTTACCTTGTTAGGACCCCCATTGGGTCTGATGAAGTACTATAGAAGAAAACGTTACATATTTTTCCCCAAGCAAGCAGGTTTTAGTGACCATATATGAACAAAAGACCAGGTTTTGATCTGTCTCATTGATCTGTCCATTCTTAAGTTACAGTATTAGATGTTGGTCCCACAGCTCCAGTGGCTGCAGCATTCTGCCACCATACAATTAGGTTATCATGGGAGAAACTGTATTCCAGAATATGAATTAGTCCTGGAATAGACCCAATACTTCCTAATCCTCTGGAGCGCAAAAGTCAAACCTGAAGATATGCCTGCTTTCCTGAAGACCACAAGATCCAAATGAAAGCTTGAATTGGTATTTCTAGTTGACTAACAAATACTTTGTGGCTTTGAATGATTGTTCTTCATAAGCAGATATAAGCACATTTGAATATTGCAACTGGCTTATTACTTTCCTTTTTAAAAGAAAACAAAAAATTTTATGTACATAGAGAGATTGTTACATATATCAGGTTTTATACATATATATTTATTCCTATGTATACAGATCACAGGATGCTGTTTTTTATTATTGTCAGGCACATCTTTACTGCACTGTCTGCCGCGCTACTGAATTGTCAATAGATTTCTCTGCTGAATGCTTTGAGCCATATACTACTGGGATTCCATATGTATACAGGAGTCTGTGAATACAGTGAATTGCAGATTTTGGAATTTAATAAGAACATCATGAAATTATGGGAAATTATGAAAGACTCACTTTTTTAGAACCATATTATGCTCACAGTATTTTACAGTTTAGTTTGTTTGTTTGTTTTGGGGTTTTTTTTGTTTTGGTTTGGTTTTGGTTTCGGTGTTTTTTTTGTGTAAATGGTGTTTTGAAAATACATTATGTTATAACATTTTGAAAATTTCTGACTATGGAAAGAGTATAAGTAGGAAAGATGATCCTAAATTTAGCAATAACATATATATTTTGGACAAAAACTGGAGCAAA
The DNA here is from genome assembly GCA_035041135.1 of Platyrinchus mystaceus. NCBI lineage: Eukaryota > Metazoa > Chordata > Aves > Passeriformes > Tyrannidae > Platyrinchus > Platyrinchus mystaceus. Next base: position 76,649,004 of record JAWWLV010000121.1, on the reverse strand, counting down.
GAAAAAGAGTGTACCTTTAAGAATATTTAGCACTTCTGTCTCATTTTTCATTACAAGGTATCAAAGTGCTTTATAAACATCAATTAAATCACACTTGTCTACTCACCTACTTCAAATGAGTAAACTGAAGTTTAGAGAGATTAAAAGGTTTCTCTATAATAAAATAGTAAACCAAAGGAAAAGCTGAAAACAGAATTCAAGGATTTGCATAAGGAGACCATATTACTCAAAATTTTCATAATGTAATAAAAAATGTCCTAAATGTCAAGGAGATTGTTTGTTATACACATAGAATCAGATCCGATCTAGTGAAAACAACATTTACATTCTAGTGGGAACAAAATTTATCTTTGTAACAGAAGGATTCAAATCACATTTGGGACTGTTTTGCAGTAGTAACATGGCTGTTTGTGGGTGCAAATAGGTTTCTTGAAAATTGTTTGTACATTAGAGAACAAGTGAGAATTTATGGGTTTGTATATCAGTATCTATGTATGTGTATACCAACATGTTTATATTTATATATACATATAGCCAATAAAATAATGTTATTAAAGCTACAAATGCTAGAAGAACAATGGGGCTGAATATGCTACCAAACAATGATAATTTTCATGCAAAACTACACAAAATCAAACCAGCAAATTTAATCCAGTTCTAATCCTGACCATGAACCCAGAGACAGAAACCAATAAGTGGCATTATTAACTGAAAATTTATTGCATTTTTCAGACACGTGAGCAGTTGTTTTATAATATTTATGATTTCTTTTCAGAATGAGCATTATGTCTGCAAATATTGGCAAGTAACAGCCAAAGTTAAAACAATGAGATATATTTAAGATATTTATTCTCTTCTACACTGACAACAGCAAGATCCACTGAAACCTTTGATGAACCTAAAACTAACGTTTCAGCATTTCACAGCATTTCACAAAGTTCATGATGTTTTTGTTCTTGTAGATTTATTTGGCTATATTATATCTAGCACTAACTAGTGAGCAACTAACAAAACAGTGGTGACTGCGTGATGCTGTCTCTGTTCACACTGTGAGCTGGGCAAGAATTCTTATTTTGTATATCCTTAACAATTTGTTCTAGTGGCGGAAAAAGAACCTGCTAAACTTGTCACATACTGACAACAAAAATAATATTCACTGAGGAATGTTTCTGTCTTGTTAGTTTTGGAAAGTTATCTGTGAAGTTAGATGTGTAAAGCACACGTCTTGGTGACTGAGTGGGCTTATCTCGTCGAAGCCTTTGAGTGTCAGCTCAGCACCCAAGCGTCAATGGCCTTAGCTGCAGATACTGAGTAAGGATTTCACTGTGTTGCATTGCAATCTCCCTTACACCTTGTCATTTCTATCGTTCACACATTTTGCTTGTTTCATAGTTCAGTAAAATTTCATCTTCCCAGGCAACTGCCAGCTGCAGCTGCAGTATGGCTGGCACCTTCACCCTGATCTCACTGCAGTCCGTGAAAAGTTTCTCATTGATTTCATCAAGAACTGGACCAAGGTTTCTGTGTGGAACAAAGCTCATTCAAAACTATAGTCTGTAATACTCGTAGTAAATTCCTCTGCCATACTCTTGACCAGATAGCAAGCTTAAAATCAAATTCCTGCTTGCCAAATAGCTGAACACAAGTCATTTCTGATCCACCTGCAAAACTCAGCAAAAGTCAGTAAAATTGCACTATTGGGATAAGAGAATGAACACGTGTTGTCTTTTTGGTTTTGTTTTTCTTTGCAGTTGCCTGAAAGTCTTTGAATACTTAATCAACATTTCTATAGGTTATTTAATAAGCTCCAGAGGAAAAGGCTGATGTATTCAGGGTTCTCAGGTGAGCCTTTTTCTACATGAGGCAGGAAATACATTTATACACATACACATATATAATACTACTCCTGTGACAGTTCTTTCATTTGCAAAGTATAGGGAGGTAACTTTATAAGAAAGTATTCAAAATTCTCATTCTGGAATCTATTATTTCTTTCATTCATGTGGGTGGAATTCATCTCATCTAGCCTTCAACCATCTACAAGCTTAGCCACATCACCTGGGGTTCATCTATAGCTATGAGAAAGAAAAGCAACTGATCCAATTCTAAAACAAGCAACTCAGGTAAGTGGAATGACTCACTCTCTAATGAATCTTGTATTACTGCATTAATCATAGTACCTAAATAATAAATTTAGTTAGGCATATATATTCTCTGTCCCACTATTAATTTTTTCTTAAAAAGATAAATAACACCTATTCTGACAACAAACTTTAATAAATCTGTGAATACATTAATTTATGTATATGACTAAAAGTATACAAAATATAAAATATATAACACAAAACATATAGAATGTGCAAATTGATACAAATGCACATATTAATAGATTTATATACATTTATGCACATATTACAAACATACCTCTTGTGTCTACATACATGTGATGAAGTTTTTTATATGTCTTTCTACAGCCAGTCATTCTGTTTCCCTAAATATCAAAACATAATCTAGTCACATTTCCTTGTGGCCTCCAAGGTATGTCATTAAGAAAATTACATCAATAATTAAGAAATAATGTGGCAATCTGAACTTGTTTCTTTTTATTTGCTCTTCCTTACAAAAAACCCTAACAAAAACAAATCAACCCACATTTAATGCAGTTGTTTGTCACTGCATTGTATTAAAAAATAAAATCTTAGATTTTTTTCAAATAACTATTATTCAGTACATTGAAAAATAATTAGTTGCCTCTTTTTGTAGTGATTTTAACAGCTAAAGTGTAATTTTGATAACACTTTTTATGACTGTGTTTTTAACAGTTATAACAAGGTCTTAAAATTCATGTTTTGTTGAAAAAGTTCCCATGAGAGTTAAAGAAATAACTGTTAGTAGGAAGATAGAGAGGGACAGTAAATGCACTGTAAGATAGGAGTCATCTTAGCTTTCAAATTAATGATAATTTTGTACCAGAGAAAAATGATTCAACTGAAAATTATTTTATTCAGTTACGTATATGAGTTAGTTTTGAATCCAACAAAAAAAATGGTGTTGAGACTGCACTTAATATCTCCTATAAATGTATTTAAATTAAAAGTCTTGCATCTTTTTTGACTTGAGTTTTTCCTCCAGATAAATGCTAAGCTTTTAAGAGATTGTTATCATTACCAGTAATTGTTAACAATAATATTGTTAATACTAATTAGCAAAAATGCTGCTACACACAGAGAAAAAATAGGCATAGCTAAAAACACAGGCGAGGTGCTTGTTAGGAAACTGATCAAACAAGCTTAATTATGACCCCCAGATAAAGGGACTGCCATTAAGCCATTAAATTATCACAGATAAAACAGACTCTCAGTCACTGTCTGATGATAAATCACAGCTAACAACAGCAAGGAAATCAGAGCTTGAACTGCTAATCCTTCTGAGGTTTGTGATGAGCACCAGTTCCCCTACTGTTTTGCATCTATTTATATTACACTTCGAACCCCCAAATGGCCTCTGCTTATCTGCAGCTCTAGATAATTTATGCCTATTGGTGTGTCACCTCACAGCAGAGGCTGTTATCAGGAAAGAGGAGTTTTAGGAAATCTGATCCCTTGAAATGCTAATCCTCTGGAGATTACTGCATTTAAACGAGTTTTCTGCCATGATTTACTTTTGTTTATTGGTAGCAGAGATTAACACTTTAGGATTGCCACTTCAAACAGCTGCTTAGTTTGGGAATAAAATGATCATCTAATGGGCAGGATTTTCACATATGAAGTTGTCCTGAGTTTAGCAGTCACAGGCAAGATAGTAGTTTTTATTTATATGTCATCTCTTAAAAAGATTTGCAAATATTTTTAATACATGAAAGGTTGATCTTAAATGCCTCATTCCTTAGACTCTAATCCAGAAAAGCATCTACATTTCTGTGTAATTTTAATCATGTGGGTCATCATATAGTAACTTTGATGGGATGTTCTTGTCTTTATATTCTGTGTGTGCGTAAGCTCTTTTCTGGATCAGGTCCCAGCAATGAGATGTTCTCTGGTTTTATTCAGCTATGATGGGTACTCTCCATGCTGAAATGGTACTGATGAGAAAAGATATATGAGTAGGAATTTTATTTAAAAGCTTTTCCCTATCGTAATGCTGTTGAATTGCTAAGAAATCTTATCTTTTAGCATGTGATGGGGTTATTTTGTTGGTAGCTAAATGTCATGCTTTTTCATTGCTAAATGAATAACTACCAAAAATCATCAAATTCAAACTTGCCTATGACAGTAGTATAATGAAAGTTTGAACTGCAGGCACAAAATGCTGCTGAAAATATGTGGACTAAACACATAGCTGCTAAACGTTTTCAATTTCCTTTTTTGTTGTTGCACTCAGGCTCAGTAGTCAGACAGGATGAGATCACACCAAGTGACATGACTGATTAGTAATTAGCCAAGTGTTCTGATGGTAGCTGTTGGTGGCAGCTACTGAGATACAGTACTACGTGTCAGAGAGATAAGGAGACACAAGAAATTAAATTGACCTTGAGATTTCATTACATTTAATGTCACCTAATGGCACCTGGTATTTTTAATCCTGGTTACATTGACCCCACCAACTCCATTCTCCCCGGTAATCATGATTTAAAAAAAGAATAAAAAATGAGAATTTCAGAACTTTTGCAGTTTTTTCCTGGGGGGATACTTCAGTATGAAATGCATATGAGGGCAAGAAGTGGCAAAAGTAGTGCCCCCTATTTTCAAGGGTGACAGAAGGATTATTTAATTACTTTAAATTGCACATTGTAAAATTTCGAGGTTATTTCTTAGGTCCCTTATAGGAATGCAGTTAGTCAGCAGTTCTGTTAACCTTGTCCAAAAGCATGGAAGTGAGGAGGTGGAAAATAAAGATATTATCAAAATGAAAGCAAAAGATGGACACAGGCAAGCAAGAATGCAGATTACATCTCTCAGTGGCTATTTTTGTTGGATTGCAGAAAAGTACATCTTTATGCACATGAAGGTTTCTGTGAAATTTCGATTCAGATATCACACAAAAGGCAAAGTTTTCCTTAAATAAAAAGTTGTTTGATTCTTAATATGTCTCTAGTTCCTGAGTAAAGAAACAAAGATAAGACCTTTTGACAGGACTCTGTACATCTATTTGTGCATGTGTGCTTGAATATCTGTGTGAACCCATGCATAGACAGAGAAAATTTCTGGTAAAGACCTTTTTATGTTTTATCCAACAATTTTGTCTAGTTCTGCATAAGGACTTATGCACAGCTTCGGTGATAATTAGAATGTGATGACGCAAATATCTAAATCCTTCATTTTTATTGAGCCATCAAAATGAATATGCCATTTTTGATAATTGTACAGATAAAATTCAACTCTGAATGGACTAATTTGACAATTTCTACATTTTTATTTGGCAGAGGTACACAATGTTAATATGTTGCTTTAAACTTAATTTGTTTCATCTACAAAAGCCTACACTTCTTTTTCCATGAGCCTTGCCTATTGTTTCTATAAGTCAGAGGTTGTAGTTATAATTTAAACCGTGTTTTCAACAGACATTAGAAAACACTATTGCATAAAGTTTTCAAAAAGAATGTTCCATATATTCTTACATATTAATTGGCAAATTCTTGACGATTTGTATAAATATAGAAAAATAAATAGAAATATAATAAGAAAATTGTAAATATTGAACTGCCTAAAGGAATTTCTGCTGGCTCCAGTTATCAATACCTACTACTGTAGGGTTTGAGATATTCTTGTCCAAATTAGTATTAATTATAGTTGACAACAGTTCATCTTCTCTGAAGTTTCACTTACTTAGCTGAAATATTTAATGAAGCATATAACCAACTCCTTGTATTTATTAGAAAACCTGTTTCTAAACTGACCATCTCAATTTGTTTTCCTTGAGACTTCAGCTTTGATTATAGTTGCTGTCCACTGGTTAAAAGTTCATTTGTAATATTAGTTTGGAGAGAATTCTCTGCCTAGTCATCTACACTAATGCGTGCAGCATGAGCAATAAACAGGAAGAGCTGGAAGCCATGGTGCAGCAGGAAAACTATGGCATAACTGACATAACAGAAACATGGTTGGATGACCCACATGACTTCTGCAATGGTTAGCAACAATCTCTTCAGAAGGGATAAGCAAGCAGGGGTAGTCCTGTATTTTAGGGAGTGTTTTGACTGTCTAGAGTTTAATGATGGTGATGATAGGCTTGAGTTATTATGAGTAAGAGTCAGAGGAAAGACAAGCAAGGAAGAAATGGTGGGAATCTGTTAGATACCACACAACCAAGAGGAAGAGGTGAAAAAAATATTCTATAAGTAGCTGGGAGAAGTCTCATATTTGCTGGTTGTAGTTCTCATGAGGGACTTCAATTTATCAGATAACTACTGGAAATATAACACAACAGAGGAGACAGTCTAGGAGGTTCCTGGAGTGTGTGCAAAGTACTTTCCTAATGCAGCTTCTGAGGGAGCCAACTAAGGAATGCCCCGCTGGACCTGTTCTTTGCAAAAAAGAGCAGAATTTGACGGTTGGAGGGCACAGCCGTCATGAAATGATAGAGTTTTCAGTTCTTGCAGAAATAAGGAGTGGGGTCAAGGGCACAGGAGCAGGCAACTCTCAAATATCAGAAGTCAAGCAGGCAGCTTGGCTGAACAGGAATCTTTTCTTTGGAAATAATGCAAAAAAGGAAGGTGCGTTCCCAGCGGAAACAAGGTCAAGAGACACGGAAATGATACAGAAATGATACAGAGTGCTTCCCACTCTAGGGAGAAAATCTGTGCGGCCAAAGCTCAACTGGAGTTGAAGCTGCCGGAAATGTGGGGGACAATAAAAAAAGTTTTTTCAAAAATATTAATGACAATATGCAGTATAGAGATATCATTGTCTCATTACAGGATGAGGATGGTCACCTCACAAACAGAGACAGAGAAAAGGCAGAGGTGTCTAATGTTTTACCTCTGTCTTCAACATGCATAAGGGACCAGAGAGGTCTCAGTGCCCTGAGCTGAGGAGGACTGTGACTGCAGTCAATCCTGAAATTCTGCAGGATCTGCTGTTCCAGCTGGATTCATACAAATCTATCGGACCTGATGGGATTTATCCAAGAATCCTCAAAGAGCTGGCTGATGTTATTGCAAAGCCTCTCTTAATGATTTTTGAGTGTTCTTGGGAATCTGGAGAGGTCCCAGCTGATGGAAAACTGGCAAATATTGCCCCAATTTTCAAGAAGGGCAAGAAGGAGGGCCCCGGAAACTACAGGCCTGTCAGTCTCACTTCAGCGCTTGGTAAAGTGATGGAGAAGACTATTCTGGGAAGTATTGAAAAACACCTGAAAGACAGTGCTGCCATTGGTTACAGTCAGTATGGCTTCATGAGAGGAAAGTCTGCTTATCCATCCTGATTTCTTTTTATGACAAGGTAACCCACCTAATGGATCAAGGGAAGCCAGTTGATGTAATCTTTTTAAAGTTCAGTAAAGCTTTCAATACTGTCTCCCACAGGATCCTTCTGGATAAAATGTCCAGCACACAGCTGGATAAACACATCATGCAGTGGGTGAGCAATTGGCTCATGGGTCAGGCACAGAGGGTAGCAGTGAATGGAGGTGTTTAAGATGAGGCTGGATGTGGCACTGAGTGCCGTGATCTAGTAATCACAGTGGGGTTGGATCAAGGGTTGGACTTGATGATCTCAGAGGTGTCTTCCAACCCAGTTAATTCTATGAATCTATGATTCTATGATTCTGTGATTCTATGATTCTATGATTCTATTATTCTATGATTCTATGATCAGACTGATGACCTGTCACTAGTGGGGTTCCACAGAGCTCCATCTTGGGCCCCGTGCTCTTCAACATCTTCATAAATTACTTGGATGCAGGACTGGAAGGGATACTAAGCAAGTTTGTGGATGACACAAAGCTGGGAGGAGCTGTTGACTCCCTCAAAGGCAGGGACACCCTGCAGAGAGACCTCGACAAATTAGGGGACTGGGCAATCACCAACCACATGAAGTTCAACGAGGGAAAGTGCCAGACTCTGCACCTGGGTTGGGGCAACCTTGCATGTACATATAGATGGGGGAATGAGATGCTGGAAAGCAGTGCCATAGAAAGGGAACTGGGTGTCCTGGTCAACAGTAAGTTAAATATGAGTCAGCAGTGCCCTGGCAGCCAGGAGGGCCAACCATGTCCTAGGGGACATTAGGCAAAGCATCACCAGCCAGTCGAGGGAGGGGATTGTCCCAATCTGCTCTTCACTGGGGTGGCCTCAGCTTGAATATTGTGTGCAGTCTTGGGCACCACAATATAAGAAAGATATTAAGCTTAATTAGAAAACATCCAAAGGAGGGCAGCAAAGGTAGTGAAGAGCTTTGTGGTGAAGCTGTATGAGGAGCAGATGAGGGCACTTTGTTCAGCCTGGAGAAGAGGAGACTGAGGGGAGACCTCATTGCAGTCTACAACATCCTCATGAGAGGAAGAGGAAGGACAGACACTGATCTCTTCTCTGTGGTGACCAGTGACAGGATCTGAAAGAATGGCCTGAAGTTATGTCAGGGGCGGGTTAGGTTGGATAACAGAAAAAGCGAGTTTATGATCTTCAGAAGGAGAGGCAGGCCACTCAGGAGGACTACAAGGATGTCATGAGGTTATGCAGGAGGAAAATTTGAAGGGCTGATGCCCAACTAGAACTTAATTGATCTACTGCAATAAAAAATAATGTAAAATACATTCTATATATACATTAGCTGCAAATCAGGGGTTGAGGAGAATTTCTACCCTTTATTGAATGTGGGGGGAAGTACAGTGACAAAGGATGAGTATGGGTCTGAGGTAATGCCTCAGTCTTAATAATAGTAATAATTACAACTATAATAGCTATTAAGACATTTAAAAAATAATGATAATGCCTTCTTTGCCTCAGTCTTTAATAGTAAGACCAGTTGTTGTCTTGATACCCAGCCCTCTGAGCTGAAAGACACGTATGGGAGCAGAATGAAGCCCCCATAATCCAAGGTGAAATTTTCAGTGACCTTCTACACAACTTAGCTGCACACAAGCCCATGGGGCCTAGATAGGATCCACCCGAGTGTACTGAGGGAGCTGGCAGAAGGGCTCAGTGAGCTGCTTTCCATCATTTTTCAACAGCACTGGCTCACCAGGAAAGTCCTAAATGACCGGAGATTAACAAATGTGGTGCCCAGCTATAAAAAGGGTCAAAAGGAGGATCTGGGGAACTACAAGCCCATCAGCCTGATCTCGGTGGTGGGGAAGGTCATGGATCAGATTGTCTTGAGTGCCATTACTCTGCACATGCAAGACAACCAGGAGATCAGGCTCAGCTAGCACAGGTTTGTGAAAGGTAGGTCCTGCTTGACTAACCTGATTTCTGTGTATGACAAGGTGACCTGCCTAGTAGAGGAGGGAAGGGCTGTGGATGGTGTCTACCTGGACTTTAGTAAATCATTTGACAAAATTTCCCACAGCATTTTCTGGAGAAACTGTCTGCTCATGGTGTAGACAGGTGCTTGTAGGGTAAAAAATGTCTGGATGGCTGGACCCAGAAAGTGGTGGTGAATGGAGTTAAATTCCATCGGCAGCCAGTCACTAATGGTGTTCACCAGAGCTTAGTGTTGAGGCCAGTTCTGTTTAATCTTTATTAATGATCTGGATGAGGAAATCAAGTGTAACCTCTGTCACTTTGCAGATGACTTAAAGTTGGGCATGAGTGTTGATCTGCTGGAGTACAGGAAGGCTCCACAGAGGGATCTGTACAGGCTGGATTAATGGGCCAATGCCAACTGTATGAAGTTCAACATGACGAAGTGACAGGTCCTGCACTTGGGTCACAACAACCCCACACAGTGCTACAGGATGGGGGTAGCTGGAAGGCAGCCCAGAAGAAAAGGACCTGGGGATGCTGGTTGACAGCCAGCTGAACATGAACAAACAGTGTGCCCAGGTGGCCAAGAAAGCCAATGGCATCTTGGCTTTTATTGCAAATATTGTGACCGGAAGGATGAGGACAGTGATTGTTCCCCTGTACTTAGCATCGGGAAGGCTGCACCTCTAGTACTGTGTTCAGTTCTGGCTCCCTTACAACATGAAGGACATTGAGGAGCTGAAGCGGGTCCAGAGAAAGGCAGCAAAGCTGGTTAAGAGTCTAGAGCACAATTATTATGAGGAGCTGCTGAGGGAGCTGGAATTGTTTCATCTGGAAAAAAGAAGGCTCAGGGGAAACCTCCTCTGACAGTTAGTTCACTTTTCTCACTGGCCAGATGAGTATAGCTATATCTTTTGATGGAATTCCTTTCATAACTATAGGAAAATAAACACAGTACTACATATTTGTGACGTGGGTTTTTTTTCAGGTTTTGTTTTTTGGGGGTTTTGTTTGTTTTTATATATGCAAATGGAGGTGTTTCTAAAACACAAATAAATGAATACACTCTTAATTCCTCTCTCAAATATTCAGGATACAACTTAGTTTGAGAAAAACCAAGTGTCGGTCACTGTTCACTTATGCCACCCACTCCTTTTCCCCACTGAGTAAGATTTCTGGTGTCTTGGGAATATTTATAACTTATAGGATCTACTCACCTGTCTACATACTCTCAGTATTCACATGAGGTAACATAGGTCATGGCATAATACTTGTGTAGACAGGGAATGGGTTTTGCAGAATTACTAGAATGCCATTTGGGTGAAGTTAAGATATGGGATATATAAAAGTGATTTCTTCTTACACAAGCAAGTTTAACAGATCTGCAAAGTCAGGGTTCAAATTCTTGTCACTGCTTTCACAGGTATTGTAACTCAGACCCCAGCTTAGACGTGCACTAAAACAGAAGTGGCTAAATGCAGCTTTGAGTGCTCACACTGACAGGGTAGTTCCCCGAAGTTCACTCAGTCGTTGCCTAACCCTGAAATTTCAACATTTACTGAAATAGAGAGAAATAGAGGGATTGTGACCTCAGAGTTTAATGCTAGAGCACACTGCAGGAAATAGTGGGATAAACAAGAGGAACAGCTACTGCAGGAGAGATGCTGGAAGTCCCACTTCAGAGCACCTTACAGTCCCATGAATTAAGCAGTGTTGAAAAATATGCCAATATCAGTACACCATTCATTCATTTAATTTTCACCATCTGGCTGTTTCTTCTGTTCACTCAGACTGTTTCCTGCTCAACATGCCAGAGCTGGTGGAGGTTGTTGCTAAACACCGAGGTTTTCTCTTTCAGTTTAGAGGGACGTGACTAGTCTGTGTTTATAGATTTGCAAGGAGGCAGGACGTTTAAGAGGCTAAAGGCATTCCTAGATGCATTTTATGGATCTAGCCCTTAGCAATTTTTCACTCTGGAGGTTGTATCACCACTCTGTCAGAATCAGGAGGCAATAAGAAGGTCTAAAGTCTACTTTAAAGGTCTCGAATTAATAAAACATAAATGACAATAGCTTGGAGTCCTTCCTTCCCCATCCTAAAAAACACAGAAGTGAATTTTAGCCACTGAGCACTTAAGTGCGTGCAAAGATTCCTGGACTGAGGCATGAAATTAAACAAAGGATTTAAGCAAAAGTACTTTTATTAGTAGTAAAGGGAAATGTGATATCTAAGAACTCTCAGATGTGAAATTTGATACAAAATGGTTTTAAAAGTTAAATCAGAAGCTGCCTGTAAAAAACTGGAAAATGATTTCACAATTTTGAATGCTCTCAGCAATGGAGGGTTGATGAAATTTGATAAAACAGAAAGAACTGAACAAGGAGAAAATAAGTCTAACTATACATACACAGGCAGAGACTACAAATTAACTATTGCTTGAGAAGAAAAAAATAAGGAATTACATTAGACATCTCTCTGAAAACATCAAGTCAAGCACTCAGTGTCAAGTAAAAATGTGAAACAGGATATTAGGATGATTAGGAAAGAAACTGTAAACAAAATAGAAAACATATATATATATAAATACACTGTATCGCTATATCACTGTATAAATACATCATACACTCTTATGTTGAATAATTCATGCAGCCCTGGTCATTCTACTTCAGGAGAAAGAAGGGCAAGACAGAGAGAGAAGGATTGAGAGAAGAAGTAAATAAATTCACAGCATATAGGACAAATTCAAACTATTCATCATAGTGCACTCCCCTGATTTAGGAAGAATTTGAACTGTACATATTGGATATAGAGCCCTGAAGATGTCTGGAATTCAATAGCTGAAGGTGTCCCTAATCTGCAGGGGACAGTGGAGGCCTTACAGTCCAACAGAACTGTACCCCTATCAAGTCAAGACACCTGCCAGATACACAGGATTATGTGGGCTTGAGTCTCTGCAGCTATTCTTACTCTACATACAACCAAGTGTCTTCTTGAAAAAGCTGACAGACAACAATAGGGAAGGATTGTGAGGAAAAGTATAGGCAAGGTTAAAAGGAAAAACATAGGCAAAATAGCCATGCTGTCCTCTATTCTCAGGATACTCCCTTTTTCTCTTTTTCAACCTTTTTCCTGTAATACCATGCGGCTACTGAGGTAGCTGGTATTAAATCCCTTCCCAAATCATGCATCTAGTTCAGTGTCTGAACTCAGAAGGTAGGTCAGACTGCAGTTTTCAGTAGTTATGCCACATTTCCTAATTGATTTTTTTTTTTTTTTTTTTTTTTTTTTTTTTTTTGTGTAGCGGAGGGTGGGAAGGTGCCACACAGCTGAATCCTCTCTAAGCACCAAAAGATAGGTATACAAAACCTCCATATCTGCTATCATACCAGAAACAGTGGCAAAATTATGCAAAATCTGGAGCTTGGCTAAATAAAATTAGTAGAAACATTAACTATGTTTTGATATTGCTTTATGCTGAGTCTATTATTGCAAAAAGGTATATGAGGCTGAGTTAATGGTATTCTTTAAAATATGTAAAAATTATTTGTAAAAAATTCTGTATTATGGGGAGATGCTATGACTACTTTGTAATCTCATTTTTTTAATGATATGTGGGTTGTTATAAAAAACTTTGAGCTACATTTGATTGAAAAATAATCTAGGCAGAGTAGATTTTGGTAAGTTGACACAATGGCTATATGATTTAAATCCAATATTATTTCAATAACAGTGGAGAGAAATTACTGAGGTGGGCCTGACTCTTGAAGCACTGCTGAAATTGTGTTGACTCTATACCTGGTATGTTCTTTAGTAGCTGAGGTTTCTACATTGACAGAGAAGGTCTTGTAAACCTCATTGCTAAAATGGTACCCTGAGATGAGAAGAGTTTAATTAACGTAAAGATCAAATTGAAAAAAAAAAAATTAAAAAAGTGCTTGGCCATTGCTGCCATTTGAGAATCCAGTAAACCACCATTTACCAAAATCTTCAAGCAAATGATGGACAATCAAACCAGCTAAGGATTTTTGGTAATATTTCAGTTATGACTTACACTTGTCTCCTCCTCACTCAGACAAATTATTTGAATCCTATCCAGAGTAACCATGATATTCTTAAATGAGGTCATTGTCTCTACTAGGCAATACTTATATCATTCCACTGCTAGAAGAGACTAACAATGGTCTTGATAAGGTCACAACAACCAACTTCATAACACTCTGGTGTACACTCAAGATGAATGACTCATGCAAAGCTGTGTTACCCTGAAGAAGAAGAAAAATTTATCCAATGCTGTCCTCTAAAACTTATAAGAAAAAATACAATGCACAAGTACCTATAATACCCTAAACATCAATACTTTGCAGTCAGAAGTATCAAGTGAAAAGTGTCTATATATGCCAAGGTAATAGAGTACTCCATTAACAGCAGTAGTCTCTCAACTGTCATACCAGTACATCGGCTAAGCTATAACTATGTTCAAAAACAGTTTCACTGGAGACAGAAAGATCTGAACCTTTCCAGCATGTTTTCTGATAAACTTTTCCAGGCAAAATGGAAGAGCTTTGAGGACGATTTAAGTGGAGAAATAATCTGCAGCAAAAAAAGTGACTTCCTGTAAGCAGATCCAGTTTAAGATTTTTCAAAGTGGTCAGCAAAATGCCCTTTCTCAGGGAAACATAGAAACTGGTTTTGCTCTTTGCAGACTAATAATTAGACATGTCTGATCACCAAAGCAGAGGAGAAGGAAGTGAGGAAGGGATTACACTGGTCACATTGCAGCTTTCTTACTCCTGAAGAATTCATACCTTGCAAATCAAAGTATTTTAAAATGTCTGACAAACTGAACATGGCAATTTCCTAGTTCCCTTCTAGAAACACCAATTTTCTAGGAAAAAAAAAAAAAGAACAACCAGTCCTACATAATTAAAATAATTTCCAATTTTATCAGAAATTTTCATGAAAAGTTATAAAATTTACTTTTTACAATAAGCAAAATTCCCCTTATATTTTTTTGTAATAGTGAAATGATTATTTTCGGCTTAAAAAAAAAAACCTGCTCAAATATTTTTCTTCCCTGTTTCCATTTATCTGTGAATGTTATAATTTCTGCTTCTTTCTGTTCTAGAATTAAAGGACATTTTAAAATGTCCCGGACTGGCTGGAGTATTATAATTTTGCTGAGTATTTCTCAACAAGGCCTATTAGTAAGTAGAGGCAGACTCCCACTGATTTGTCTGCATGAGAATGGCTAACAGAATGAATGCTCTCTGCCTCTTGCTATCACGAGCAGCATCAGCAGGAGTAAATCTGTATCAATCCAGCTTAAACTTCTTCCCCAGCAGGATTTTTGGAAAGGTTTTATTTAGCTGCTTCTCCTTCTCCTTTGCTCTTCTATATACGTATTTTGTGTATAAGAGGGGAGCTAGAAAGAAGATGGGGAAGCAGGGTTATGTTAGCATGAGGAGCTTCCAGGGCAGGCTTCCAGGGCAGCTTTGCTGACTCTTCTCTCCCTAGCAGCATCGCTATGTCCTGCTTCACCATCCTCCTGAAATCATCATGCTCTTCAGATGTAGTCTTTCATTCTTGTCATTAGTCATAATCCTCAGTTTGTCAGGTGTGTGTGCTGGCCTCTCCCATACACCTCTGTTTACTCTTCCTTCTGTTGCCAGTCTGTTCCTCCCTTCTTCTCCATTCCTTTCCGTGCTTCTTTTCTACATTTCCATTCTCTAATCCCAACTACAGTCCTTATGCGCTTTAAAAAAATGCCTCATAGCGTTCACTGTGCCTCCAAACCAATCTCATGATCTTATGGTTATAACTCTTGTTTTGCTTCCCCTTTCTGCTTCCTTTTTCTCCTGCCATTATGCCATTTCTATTCAGGCTGTCATCTCTTCTGGAAAGGGATTTCTCTTGTTCTCTGTTTTGCAAAGCACCTGGCATGTTTTTGATTCTGTCAAACAAATAATAACAACAGATATGAAATTTGCAGTGCAGCAGAATCCTGATATCAGGAAGTAATAGAGGCAAATTACACTATCATTTTCATTGCCATGTATATACCACTACTTGACAAAAAATCTCATGGACTGGCTAGGTAAACATCAATAAACTAAAAAATTCCCAATCAAACATCTCTAACATGAAGTAAATGTGGTTGTGTTTCATGTTGGATCTCAATGAGCCACAGGGTTATAGTTGACAATTTCAGTATTAGAAACAAAGGAAATAAATGAATGAGGTGCAGTTTTTCAGATGGGCATTAAGCTATAAAATTAAGTACTGAGAGAAGATGTAGATAACTGTTTAAAACACACAAACAGGACAAAGGTGGAATGGGTGTGCTCAATTTAATCTCTGCTTCATTAAAAAAAGCACACACAAGGTAGATTCTGGCATGTAAGCTAATAAAGCAGACTCTCCTTTAGCCTAACTGACACTATCAGAAGCTCTTAGTATTGCTGAAGAATCTTGTAAAACATTTTAACTGAATGTCTCAGTCATTAAGTATTAAGCACGTGAAGACAATGTTTGTTACTTGTGTTGCCAAAAAAAAAACCAACCAAACCTCCCACTCAAAAAAAAAAAGAAAAAAGAAAAAAATAATACCCAGCAACCCCCCCCAAAAACCCACACACACACACACCCAAAAACCCCCCTCGACAACAAAACAACAAAACAACAAAAAACCAGAGCTTAAAAAATAACAGGAAAGAATAAGATGTGGATTTTACCATACGTTTAGTGACAGGCTAGTCATATGAAATGTCTAAACAATATAGCTTTATCACTAATGGATGTAGGCCAGGACTGAATGGAAATTATTTTACATATGGTTAGCAATCTCTTAACTAAATTATTTGAAAATTCCTCAGAGCAAAACAATTTATTATAGACATTGAGACAAGCCAGTGTAACACTAATACTTAAGAAAAATAAACGAGCAGAGGAATGTCCTCCTGCCATACCAACCAATGTTCTTACAGTTGATTCCAAAGTATTATCTGTCATTCCAGCACATGGATTAGATTATTTAACAGTGTGAATCAAAGGGAAGATACTCATTCAAGAGAAGAGTGTTATTAATACATCATAGCATGCCATACATCTCTGTCACCAAACTGGACAAAATGGGAGCAGATGTTTTATAATAAACTGAGAAGAGGATCTGACATAATTAATAGCCATAATATCTGAGGCTTAGCAAACAAAAAGAGCTAGAGGAAGCAATCTGATGGAGGGACAGAATGTTTTTTTTCTGTCTCTAGTAAAGTGTCCTAGGGACTAATTTTACATGAAGGGAAGGTATTAACTAAGCTAAATCTCATTTCTATTAGTTTTTTTTGCACCTGCCCTTTGAAGCCCTTGTAATGCATGGAATGTGTGAGAAAAGAATTCAGCAAAAAGGAACTCTGAGGAGAAACCCTTTCCAAAAGAAAGAATTTTTTTACTCTGATAGGATCTTTTTACTATTTTGAAGACAAGTAAGCCTTTGAATTGGTAAAAATGATTGACATGTGAATTTATTCAAAGCTAAAGGCAAATGGTAGTCACAAATAGCACTTAGGTGCCTAGGTATTTAAAACCTCAGGTTACATTTATATTGGCTCTGCCTCTACTGACATTTTTTTGGTCAGCACCAGGAAGAAGGTCTCCAGATCAAGACATTCATTAGACAGTTTACAGTGCCACCCTGGACTGTGGCACAGCCTTACTCTGGGCTGCACCTAGTTCTCACTGCCCAAGCACTAGTTTCACCCGAGCAGAGTCCAGATACAAGCTAACTAGTATGAAACATCAACAAATGAGAGATGAGGATCCTTGTGCAATATATGGCAAATCAAAGTGAAAGTTTCCTTGCATCTATATGACCTAGCTATTCATTATCATAATGCTTAATTTCTATCTGTCCTGCTCACCAGTGTTGTTCCAGACATGAACTAATCTGTCTCCCTGGAAAGAGATAGAAACCTAAAATGAGAAACTGAAGGCCAGTGAAAGATGCTGGATAGACCCTCTGAGATAGGGATAGGACTTCAGTTCTTGGCTGCTATATCTGTGTGGTTGGATTTAGTACTTATTTGTGCAGTGTCTGATACCTGCCAAGGCCGTATCTGCAATCAATAACGGGAGAAAACTAGCACATGCAAAAGTTACCGCCCACATTGTAACTTCCACAGAAAAGAAACCCCATGAGAGCTATCTCTCAGTATCATGGATAAGCTATCATGAATCCCAAAAATCTGGATGTGTCAGGGATTCACAGCCCCAAACCTCCTCTGCAAGTAGATGCCTAAATTCATCCTTTCAAAAGAGGCACATGTAAAAGAAGGATCAAAGAGATCGTACGTATTCTATCTAAGAGTTACGCAGTGGCAGAATGATATGGGAAAGCATGATGACTGCAAACCGAGGCATTAGCTCTTCTGGGTCATGACAGGAAACTCAATGTCTTCCAAGAAAAAACTCCATTTTACTCAGAACAACAGTCTCCTCATTCCCACGGAAGTGTCATCAACATGATTTTCAGAGTAAGAGGAGAGGATTTCTGAAAGGGAAAGGTGCTTCAGGAATGGAAGGGATTGTACAGTGAAGGAAGGAATTGCAGAGATAATTCTGGATTAGGCTTAGCCTAACCAACCTTTTCCCACGCAAGCAGCTACAGATCAAAGTGCTGGGCGATATATGAATACCAAAATATGAGTCTCTCCCTTTCCACACAGAAGTTGAAGTCCTTAAAGGCTGGCCTTTTTGTAATAACTTTCCACAGTCCAGTGCTGTAGAGTCTAGCATTTATGCTAGACAAGGAGGGAGAGTGATCTCAGTAACAGCTGGATGTTACTTCTGTGAGGTATCCCCATACTTCCAGCAAATGACTTCTACCAATTTGCACCAAATTCCTCTGCTTACTAATACTCATTGACCTTAGCTAACAATGACTTCCATCACCAAAAGGCTTTAAATATAAAAAACAAGGGCAACAGCACAATTGAATTTATGGTTTAAGCACTGCCAAATATAATCTATTGTCTTGCAAAAGTATGTTGCAGTGGTTCAATGACAGACTTGCAGATACATAAGTCTATGAGAAGATGTCTGTCTTCTGTTTCTCTAGCATCTAAAGTGAAGCTCTGTTATTTTAGACTGAAAATTCAACCTTAAATATCATTCAACCACTTGTAAAAGCATTATGAAATATATAATATCCTTTCTTTTATTTTGAATGTACATAATTTGGCAGCATCTGATGTTAAAAAAAAAAAAAAAGATAAATTCAGCTTTACACATTCCTTTTGCAAATATACAAGTGCAAAAATAGTACTACTTACTTTGAAGGCTTACTTTATATGGATTTTTTTTTTCCTTTTCAATAATTCGTAAGACATTTTGCTATACTAAAAGCAGGTAATATTCCTAAGGTATATCTTCAAGCTTTTTCACCAAATAATTCAGAAGCAGATGACACAGGTAAAGCATTAATTTCCACACAGTTTTCAATAATCCAGCTACATTAATTTCAGAAAATCCATAAGAAATAGGTTTATAATGGTATAAAAAAATGAGAAGGGACTTTCCCCCTATTCATTTTAAGTATAAAATCACAGAGGGTAATTATTTTCTCCCACTGCCCTGAAATAGTCCCTTCACCATATGTTTTGTTTTCTGCCATTCAGCTCTCCCTTAGGTTGTACTGCCAATAGAAACATTTTGATATTATTTTAAACACACTCCATTAGCTTGTATCGCTGGTGCAACTGGGCAGTTCATGTAAGCCTGACATTCAGCTTTTCTGTATTCAACACCTCCACTCACCCCCCAGTAAATACACTTTTTTCTTTGTTTGTTTTGATTTGTTTTGACCAATACTTATGACTTCTGCCTTAAGAGTGCAGATCTCTTGGAGAGGTCTCCCTGACTTGAGGTTGGTTGTAGTCAGACATTGCATTTGTTATTGCTGGGGTACTAAATGTTCCTTCCTCACTGTCACCTTCTATTTAACCCCCAGTGAAGCATGGGCGCTGCTAGGTAAGTTCAGCTGGAGAGAAATTAAAGTAGAGCATAGCACTGAAAATAGTTTCCTACCTCATGGAGGAGCAAATATCCGTCAAAGGCAGCTATGCACAAGGAAACAAACATGGACAACTGCAGAGGGAATTTGGTGTTGGCATACTCAAGTAACTACTGCAAGAAAGGTACTGTCTGGGAGACAACCTGGTGTTAGGCAAGCACTTTTATGGGACAGAAGGCAGTTTGTGGCTCAGATTTGCAACAAACAGCACACAGTCTAATTGGGATGCTTTTGCCAGCAAGAAGAAAGCGTAAAAGAGGATTCATGTCTTGCAGAAATTTAGGTAATGTAGGCATTGAGACAATTATTTCTCTTGAAAAGAGCACCACAAAGAAACGCCTGAAAGCTACTTTTTTTCTCTTCCCTGCCCCCATTCCTTCTATGGGCAGTGAATGAACTGAAGGGAAGGGAAGGTATACAATAAAGTGCAGACTTTCTCTCTACAATACCAATCAATTGCTTGTCCACAGTATGGAGGCCCAATAATATTAAAGGAAATCCTCATTAGGAATACCACTCAGTAGCTTGCTGGACCAACTTCTTCCTGTAGACATATTGGCCTGGATTTGAATCTAACACTGTCTTTTCTCCAGCAGCCCATGAGGGTACAAACACTGGCTACTGAGGAAAGAGACACTGCTATTTTGTATAGACTAATATAAAGGAGGACTTATGGGCTACTTCAGTAAACAAACCAGAAGAGAGACCTGGGATGAAATGGAGGGCAAGAGCTCTGCAACTCTTTCACTTTCTGAACAAAATCCTAATCACTTTAAAAATGCCATTTCTGAGTGGCCTTCAGGAGCTATCTGGGTAACTTTACTAAGTTTATTCCAGGCAAACAAGATTCCTCATGCATTTTACTATGTAAAACATCAGGGGTATAGAACATTTAATTTATGACTATGACTGAAAAAACACCCTGGAGAGAACCAATCTGAGATTCCTGCACCTTCTTGCTCTTAAGCTATGCATGTATTCTTGGCATAGGCTGTTTGGTCCCTGAGAAAAGGAAACTGAAACATGTTTTCCAGCAGACATATTAAAAGCGGATGTTCAGCCCTTCAGGAAGCCAGTGGAAGCTGGCATAGTAGCACAGATTGAAGGATGGTCAAGAAATTGCCTGACTAATGTTTCTACAGACATGAAATGAGAGGGATCAATGTGGATATATTCTATCAATTATTCAGTCTAGTCTCTTGCAAGTCAGATTTGAATGCACTAGTAAAAATAATGGGTGATTTTTCTTCTCTGTGAGATGGTATCTTTGGATCAGGAAGTTTGTTTCTTAGTGTAAAATTATGGTTTTATTGCTCAGGTTGGAAGAGACCACAGTGGGTCATCTGGTCCAACCTCCCTGCTCAAGGAGGGTTATCCTAGAGCACAGCGCATCCAGGCAGTTCTTGAATATCACCAGTGAGGTAGACTCCACAACCTCTCTAGGCAATATAATCAGATGATGACTTCTACTTTATTTGGTAGAACTTATAGATTCCTCAGCATTCCGTTTTGTTTCGGCACAAAAGAGCAAAGCTTTAGTTATGGACTTGATGCTATAATGTCTCCAGTTTATAAATGACTTGACATACACAGAGTCATGGAACTCTAATACCAGTAGCACAGGAATGGCTTAAGCACTGTGTGTGTTTTTCGGTGTTAGCCATGTTATGATTCATCAGATGACCTCTACGTTGTAGTTTTTCATTATCAATTATTATTAGCAGCACAATTCTACAATTGGTTATTTAGTTCAATTAAATGCAGAAGCCTTGGTCCGTGGATGAATAGATTTTCCTTTCCTGATTTAGCTCTTCTGGCACCAGGAATTATGTCTTGTTTTGTCCAAGATTCACTTGGCTGGCTACACAGGTTTCGCCTGGCTGTATTACATCTTTTTTCATAGTCTATCAAGACACCAACTATTTTTTGACTTGCGCTTCTTTTTCAGTTGCTCTAATTAGGCATTAATTTCATCCAATTTGTACGGTATAAATGCTAAAATCTGCTATCATTATCCAAGACTTAAAGAGAGCTACTCAAAAATCTTCTGAGAATAAATATCATCAGAGTTCATGTTTTATTTTCAGGCTTTTATTGTAAAATTCTCCTTTCATGTCTTGATTTCAAGTCTGCTTGAATGAGCTGTGTATTACCAGTTGCTTTCCCATCTGTCTCAATTTAGTCTCTTTGACAAATTCCAATCTGGCCTGAGGAAAAAATCAGAGTACTGAAACCATGCCACATTAGATTATTAGGTATGTTATATTAACAGTGTCTCTTTACTTAAAAAATCTTGACACTCCTTAGCTCCCCTGCCAGCAATGTCTTGCAGACCCCTACAACTTATATTCACACGTTCTGAATGGCTTTACACCTTTCTTTCCATTCCCTCCCATTTCCTGACTTCTCACCAGGTACAAAAGCAAGGCTTTCCCTCTGTAACTTCTCACCTTTCATAATCTTGCTGGATGTAACCTAGAGGGTCTATACAGCATATAAATTCCACATCACTCCTTTCACTTTCAAACTACCCAACCCTTATCCACCCTGAAAGCGCTCTGAGAATTCCATGGCTATTATGGACACACTAAATTCGTCCCTTAGCCTGTCCCAACAGGTTTGACTCTAAATGCACGTTAATTATTCTAACTTAAAAACCTCACGAAACCAAATCCAGAGAGGAAAAACTCCCACAAACGTACCTTACATTCTGCCACTACTCTTTTTTCAGGATATTGCAGACTTTGTGCCTGTGGTTTAATCTCTCATATTTTTCAAATCCCTATATGGAATGTGTTACAAAAATGGTGAGCCCAGTCATCCTCTCTGTTTCACAGGATCAGGTTTTTCTTTCTTTTTATTTTTTTCTTTCCCAACTGTTGTATTCCCTCCTCCCTCCCTGATTCCTCTCCAATCCTTTTTGCATGAACTTTAATTGCAGAATTGCCTATTGCCAAGTAAATAGCAAACAATAAGGATCTCTGTTTAAAAGTAATTGTCAGCTACATTTCACAACCCTTAAGGGAATACGAGAGAAAATATAGGCTGCTGCCTAGAATTTCTTGTTTTACTAGAAATTTGTTCGAGACTAAGACTTTTGAGTAAGTAGTCTTGCAAATCTCAAATCTACCATCTGCACATCCATTACAAGTTAGTGAGGGAAAAAAATCGCCTGTTTCCACATATCAGTCAATTAATCAGAAGTACAATTCCAACAGGTCCTGACTATGCAGAAACCCTGCTGTGATAGTTGCTCAGCAAATCATAGCACCAACTGTCTGAATACCCCTGCAGCACCTGCTGCCAGAATGACTCTTGGGCAAGAATTTGTATTGTACTTTTCTTAAACAGGGCTTGTCATTTTGTATGGGAGCTGTTCTCTTCCACAAGCATCTCAAATGTCACTTGCTTAAAACAAAATAAATAAGAGAAACCAACCAACAATCAAACCCCACCAAAAACCAAATCATGAGCACATCAGATTTTAACCACATGCAGAGAGGCAATGCATTAAGAATGTATTAACTCTAACATGTCACATGTATACTTTTAAAAAGTGAAATGACCATTTTTTGGCTGAGTTGTCCTTCACTCCTTTCACACCAATCAGTGGACTACTTCATGCCATTACTGGGCAACAGAATGCTGGCTGAACCTGCCCCCGTGGCAGGGTGTTTCCGCATTGCCTGGCATTACAGCTGTAGTGACATGAGCACCATCTCAGTAGTAACCCAAAAGTCACAGAATTTAAATAATTCTCAAAATTGCTATATATGAATTATTTAGAAAGTTAAGGACAAATTATTATTATTTTTTATTTCAACTACTAACCAATAAATGTAAAAAAATACCAACAACAAACAAAAAATAAACCCCTTCATCCCGCACATTAAAGCAATAGTTATTGTAACATTCAAAACAGTGGAAACTATTCATTGTATATTACTATTAGTAGAGAAAAGCAAATTTAATTTAAAATCATTTTTTCAAACTCCCTCAGTGGATGCCAGGTAATTCAAGCTTAAACAAATATAAAAACCTCATTTTAAATGGAGAATAATACAGACAGAGCTCAATTATTGAGATATTAAGGGCAACATTCAATTTGAGACACATTTAAGCATCTTTGCCTCCTGGAGATTTTTACATGACAAGGCTTTAGATAAACATAGTTTTGCAAACAGCAGCTATCATATCTGATCACATAACCTGTGGACTAAAGCAGTATGTCAGCAAATACTTCTGATTATTTAAAATATTAAATAACTGTAATTTACTAGGCAGGTCTTCCTCAGAACAATCACAAAAATTTTCAAGAATTGATATCCATATACAAAAAGCATTTAAATGACCTGTTACAAATCTCTGAATAAAAAAAAAAAATCACCTCTCTCCGTGATAAAGCCCAGTTTAAACACATTCTGGGATATACTAGTTGTGGAGGAGCTGCCTTTCTATGACACTCAGCTTGCAAGGGAAATTGTAGCAGCCAAGGACATATAGTGTAGGAATCACTTTACCTAACTTTAACTATATAGATATTAGACATCTAATTTAAGCTAATCATCTGGGTTCCCTCTACAGGTAACTGAGATAAGCATTCCCAGAGGGAGATTCATCCTGCTTTTTTTTAGGCATTTCTCTTCCAGATGCTTGCAGGTGGATAAAGTCAAGAAGGATCAGCCTCACTGACAGCCTGATAATCTGTTGTTAGCAATGCACAATTTCCAAATTCAATGAAATGAAGTCAGAACTGAGATAATTTATTTTTTTTCATAATTTATCCTTTAATTATCCCCCTGACCCAACTTTTTCTTCAGTTCCTTCTATGAACATCAACTTCCTCTGGCACTTTATTTTTCTTACCCTGGACTGTGTTTTCCTGGAACCTGGGGAACTGCAACCAATGTGAATATGTTGCTGCTCTACCAGCTACAAATCCATTTACATGCATGTGCTTTAAATTGCTGTAATGTTCTGAACATATAGATAAGTTATCTGATTGATTGCGATTGGTCGCGATTGTGCTTTCTGGGTCTACTCTACCACTTTCAAATGTGTAAAAATCTGTGGCAACATTAAGGCAGTTAAGGTATATAGATGAATCCTAAAATACATTTACTATTCAAAGAAGATGGCTTAAATCAAACAAGGAAAATTAAGGAAGAAACACCATTAGGGCTCTCACTTGTACATGTGTGAGCCCAAGTCACCACACATGCTTTGAGGTCTCTGTGCTTCAGAATATTGAACAAGTTCTAAAGGTGAAGCCCGTCCTCAATTCTTTTGCATTTAGGGTTGTAGGTTCTCAGCAATACCAGCATTGCTGCACTGCACCTTTAATCACCAAGCCCTTAGAAACAGTAGCCGAGATTTATAAGGAAGCAGGTGTCTGAACTTAAGACTCCTAAATTCTTAGCCGGGTGCCAAGAGCAGCAGCAAAACCAACAAGCACCCAGCGCAGTTGCCCACAGATGCTCACCCCAGTAGTGAGGCACTTATCATTTGTTAAAACACAAAATGGATGTTTGTTAGTTGTGTTCCAATGGCTACTTGAAGTGCCTTGGCCGAGTGCTTGTGTGCACTAATTTCAATATTGGGCATGCAGTCTATTCTGCGTCTTACTTCTACAGCATTTCTAGAAAATTAATTTTAATAGTTAGAAAACCATCTTGAGCTGCATACATGAAAATAACTCCATTTCTACTGAATGACAGTCTAATACGAAATAAGAATAGTCACCTTTTTTTCTTACTCTGCCCAAATCCAGGCAATAAATTAGGCTTCTCAGCATGACTGTAAAGTGCTGTGAATTGTATAAACAATCATATATGGACACTGAAAAATAACCCTTATGCACATTGCATTATAGTTCCAAAAATATATTTACAGTCTATTACAAAGATTACAAATGGAAGTGTCTATGTAACGGGATTATGCTTGTTAAAAGCTTTTTACAGAT
Source organism: Platyrinchus mystaceus (assembly GCA_035041135.1). Classification (NCBI taxonomy): domain Eukaryota; kingdom Metazoa; phylum Chordata; class Aves; order Passeriformes; family Tyrannidae; genus Platyrinchus; species Platyrinchus mystaceus. Next base: position 76,623,573 of record JAWWLV010000121.1, on the reverse strand, counting down.
TTTCTTCAACAAAGGCGGGGGGGGACAAAAAATTAGTATAACCAAACTGATTTTTCTAATCAATCAAATAAATAAAATGACAAATATAACACTGTACAGTGATCTAAAACGGGGGAGAAAAAAGGAGGGGGAAAATGATGCGTTTAAGTTTTTGATAACTATCTTTGGTCCTAAATGTGGGAAAACACATTATGTAGCACTGAATATACATGTTTGTTTGTGATGCTCTGCAAGTAAAATAGAAAAATATAGTGCATTTTCAATGTAGTCAGAGCTCACTACACATAAATGTGTGTACAAAACAAGACAGTATAAATAAAATTTACAAGTTTTACAAAGGAACATTTACAAGGTTTTTCTTTTGTTTTTATTTTTTTTGTGTGGATGCCCACATTATCAAACCAGATCAATTTATGACTGATCCCTGGGATCTTTCTCTATCAAAATCAATAGAAGCAGCCCAATTCTCTTTGGAAGTACAGTTTCATTGCTGGGGTAGTTCACAATTTTCAGATTTTTTTTTTTTTTAAAGTAAAGCATTTCTCTCCGGTTCATATACATTCTTGCAATACTCATAAATTCATAAATATTCATTATTGCTTATGGTAATTAAATATTTTAATCAAACAAAATTCATACATAAGTAAATGGTGTAAAAACATATTCCGTTGAGCAACTACCCTTGCATCTCTGTTCCTGATGAATGACTGTTGTGTCATACACATGTTCATTCAGAGCAGCAAAAGCTTGTTAAAAAATTGAAAATTTTGAACTGCCCCTTGTCTCATGCTCTACAGTTCTCATATGTCCTTATTCTGACAGCTGGACTGCATACAGCTTAAACTCATAGAAAATATACACCAGCTATTTCTTTCAGATTTGCTAATGCAGAGTACTGAAAAAAAATGTGATACACTCAGATTAAATGGTTTAGGTAACACTGGAGAACTGCACCTGTGTTCTGAGACACTCCTACAATCACTTGTCCATTTAATGAAGTGTCTCAGCAGGTTTACAGTTGAAGATCTACATCTTAGAATATATCTCAGTTTAACTCTAGCCCATTAAAATCATCTTGCAAACAATTTGCTAAAAGTGCCTAGAACTACTTAGGGGTCATTATTGCTTTTCTTTTTCTTTACTTTTTTTTTTCTCTTTTATTTTCTTTTAAAAGATAGTATATGTGTAACCTTAAAAAATTCCTTAAAAAATATCAGAGCTCTTGGCAACTTGCGTTTTCCTGACTCCCTGCCAATTAGCTAGCCATGTCGATACGGTGCTGATTTAACAAAAGTAAATGGCACAAAAGGATACCAAAGTTTGGATAAATATACATTGCTTGGTCATGCTTCTTAAATCTCTAGGAACTCAAATAATCCTTCAGAGGTACCCAGTGTAGTAATGTGTCATAGAATTAGCACTAAAAAGGTCCAAAGATATAAACATCATACTAAAAGAAAGTCTTTATGAAGAATAAACACAAATGATTAAAAAAAGATTCCGAAATCACAGATTTAAGGAAAATATTTTGTTGAATTTAACAATAATATCATGATTTTATCTGACAAATATATTCTTTTTTAAATTTTTATGTACATTTAAAAAGTCTATTAGATAAAAAGGAGGTTAGAGAGCTCAAGGTGTTTGTATGTTTATTCAGGTAGTACTTTGTTTATTGTCACTGCTGTTTTCCTTGCCACCACTGGTGGATCCTAATTCCCTTTTCATAAATTCTGGTGGCACTTAGGAGTTCAAGTCTGTAGGTGCTTCTTGTAGCTCTTCTATTCACTGCAGGAAGGACCCAGGAAATCAAGTGTCTTCTAGCAGCACTTCATATATACTGAAGGCCAGTGCTGTTCTCTCAGTCTGTCACCTCCCTCATAAGGGAGAAATGTCTATCACACTTGGATGCCAGTGCCGTGTAAATGTAGCATTTGTGCTCTCATAGTCTGAATGCTGCTCATGATTTTCTTTTGATGACCAACCAACGTGATCCCTAAACTCATCACATCCCTGGGGAAGATAAATGCGTACATTGTTAATTTTTCAACTTAGACTGCTACTGTATGGTATTCAACTGTGAGTCAAAGCTACGTAGTGGTCTGGGCTACAGGTGTCTGAATTGTAGCTGTGCTGGAACCTCAGCTCAGTACTGTGGAGTTCATATAGGCACTGGTCAACCTCTCAGCCAGGAGTGCAATTACATGGCAAGTGTCACGTAATTACACTGCCTGTCTCCACTTCTGAGAAGGAGGCCAGTATGTTTTGCATTATGATAATCTTTCATTGTGGCTTTTAAGGACACCTGAAGACAAAGGCACTTCTGTTGTAAAATACTTTGGGTGGCTTTCAGGACAACGTATAAATACAAGATTTTGGGGATCACATTCTGTTTCCTAAAGAGATGCCTAGAGAAAGCCTTTGCATATTGACCCGTACCCATCATGCAAGTAAAAGAGGAGCAGTTGTTTAAACTCCACCACTACTAGTGCTAGAAGCTTGTGGGCTCTGATGACAATTCACAAGCTATTGACTGAGACCCCTAGTGACACCAGGCAGATAAGAATAGGGTTGCAAACTTGAGAATTATTGGTTAGAAACTTGTTTAGAAAACCACTGCTCTCTGTTAAAGGGAATTACATATGTTTGGCAACCACTAGGTCGGTTGCCAAGAAAGTTGTTTGCGAGGTGCCAAGAAGACCTGTTTAAGATGGCAGTACTGATACAGGCCATGCTTGCCTTCAGAAAATTGTTTTGCTTCTATAGACTTGATGCAAATTCCTTTCTTGCAGGACACAGACAGCCCCCAGCCAATCAGAAGAAAATTCCACATCTTCCTAGTACACATCTGGAAAACGGTACCAATTAGGTAGTAGAGGCAAAGTGGTTATTTTCCTATACATACATATACTTTAAAATGGGCCACATTCTCCCTCAAATTCTAGTCCCTTGGTGTTACTTCAATTGTTCTGAAAAGCACAGAAACATGTGATGCCACACAGAGGTATTTGCCCTTTCATCAGATGCTCTAGTATAACATCGTCAGCTGCTAAAATGGCTGGTTTGACCCCAAGTACCATGTTTGTACTCAGGGTAAAGCTTTGGAATTGAACATTGTTTATTATTTTACCTAGAAATTCCCTAAATGCAAGTTAAACATGCCCAGTGCTAACTTACTCAATAGTCATCCTGGCAACTGATTCAAGAGAGTTGTAGCCTGCTGCTGTGAAATTATCCTTATATCTTTCCATCTTAATAGCTTGTAACCATTCGCCTACGGAGCAGAAAGTGGTAAAATCGGGAGTGTTCTGGTCCAGAAGAGGGCTAATTGGTCTACGGAGAAGGAAAAAGGAAAGTAAGTTGTTTCCAAAGAGAGTAAAACATCAGGGAGTATTTAGCAAGGTGAGAGTCAAATAAGTTTGGGGTATTAAAAATGTCAAGAGTAGAAAGTAATAGGCCTTTATACACAGTTTAGATTATTCTGTGAATAGCTCTTGACTACTCTGTAGCTCACAATATGTACTTCCTAAGCTCATTCACGTAAAAGATGAAAGGTCAGAGTGAGCAAAATCCGCCTAATGGACTACTGTTACCAACAGAAAATCAGCCTTATTACCTAGCATGACAGCAGCTACAACTAAGCTCAGCTAAGTTGCTGAGTAATATATAAAGGTGCTATTCTTTTATGCATCTTAGAAAATATAGTGTTAGCTATTCCCATTATTCAATTGGATGGGACAAAACAAAGACAAGGAAAGAGCAGAGACACAAAGTAAGTTGTTTAAGGTCACACAGCAAATCAGTCAGTAGAAGAATCAGGAGCAGAACACAGGTCAGTTGCTTCCCTAATGCAGTGATCTAGCTAGCAGATCAAAAGATTATCGAGATTAAATAATTCACCTGAAATTTATGAAGAAGCCATTAAAAACTACACCATGAAATACAATGAGATGCAATCACTGAAAGGAATTAAAGCCAGAAAATGAAAGATAAAAATCCAGAGTGTAGCATGTCAAAGTACATTGGCTAAGCAGGAGTATTGTTTATTACTTTTTCTACCATGGCAGTTCCTAGGGCAAGGGATGCATCACATGAAACTACAATAGACAATGATCCTTGCTCTCCAGACTTTACAATTTTAAGAAACAAGGAAAACAAAGACTATGAGTGCTAAGGGTGTGGAAAGAGTGATGAGCAGGCAGTAGTTTACAGAGAAATGTGTTAGTTCCATGATATTTACTTTATTTTGTTTGGTTTTTTATGGTTTTTTGTTTGTTTGTTTGTTTTTTAAGAAAGTCCTTTTTGGCTTTGTTCAGCATGGTAAAAAAGAAGGGCAAATGAAGGAAGGGAAGAACAGGGAACAGAAAGAAGGAATTGAGAGACAGATGAAATAAGTGTGAACTGGAACCAGCCACCAAGCAGAACATCCAGAACCTAGCCACATGCACCATCATAAGAACACACACTAAAGCTTTTCTTACCTGCTACAGGTTCCAAGTGGGGTTTTCAAGCTGTTTGGATTTCTAATCATTTTGTCCAGAATACCAACTATCTGCTCAAACTTTGGCCTTTCACCGCGTTCCTTCTGCCAACAATCTAGCATCAGCTGGTGCAGTCCTGCTGGGCAATCCATAGGTGCTGGCAAACGATAGCCTTCTTCAATTGCTTTTATAACCTAGTAGCCAACATAGTCAATTATTTTTCATCAAGAGTCATTTAAAGAATACATATTGCTACCCCGTTCAAAAAATATAAGAAAAAATAAAATTAAAAAAAAAAAAACCCAAACAAAAAAAAAACCACACCAAAACTAAAATTTGCCATCAGTGTTGCAAAAATATGAGTCTGTTGTTTTGACACTAACCTTCAGGTTTTCAAGTAATTTCCCCAACTTTATCTTTGGGCTTATTAAGCATATTGTTCTATATGTGCAGAACATAGCTAAATTAACTAGACAAGTGAGTAGCAGGGAACAACAATTAAATTCACTGAGGGAGTAACAGATAGAGTGATAAATGGAGTTATTTCAGAAAGTATTATTACTTGCCCCAAGGCTTTTATGAAAGAGTGTGTGGTAGAAGCAACTCACTTTTAAATGGATAAGAGATCTGTGCATGCACATATAAAGTACAAAAAGCCTGAAGGTATTATAAAAAGAATCCAAGAAAAATGTTTAGCAGATAGAAATTGGTAGGGACAAAAGTTATATTCTATGTCTAGCCATGTTATATTAATGATAAAGTAGCAGAAGTGTGCCGTGTGAGAGAGAAAGACCTGGGTGAATGGTATTTTAATATATCACGGAAAGTTACATTTAATAAGAGATGCTGCTAGATGATGATATGATTGAAGGAGAGCATAAATGTCTAAACCAAGAATTACATCCACCTGTTGACTTCCTCAGCCAAGTCCATTTGCATTTAAGTAAAAAATAAAAATGGATGAAGTAAAATCACAGCAAACTGCTGTAAACCTTGAGGGCAGAATAAGAAAGCACATCAGGAAGCAAGGCAGATAAGAAAAACTAGTGAAAAAGGGCTAAAATTCTGTTCATGGGGGATTTCAAGTATACTGACATTGACTGACACAGCAGCATTAGAATTGCTAAGGAAGGGTGCTTGTTCCTGAAGGGTAGTGCATAGGACAGTCTTCTCCCTTGGTTTGTATAGAAAGCAAGATCAGAAGCTGTTCTGAGTGTAGTTCTAGGAAGTAGATCTGGTATGATAAACAAAGTTACTGAATATCCAGGTTTTAGTAAAAGTAATAGCCTCAGACAGAAACTACTCCATAGGTTGCGTGAGAAAATGTAAAAGCAGTAGACTGCAAAGCAGACAGAACTGCAGACAATACAAAACGACCTTCAAAAAGCTGACTGAAATCCAGCCAGGTTTTGTATCAAAACCTTTTGCATAAAAGAAGTTTTGTGAAAAGAGAAGGCATAACCCAGTGGTAGGGCACTGACTGCAGGTTTGTGTCACAGAATGTCCTTCCGACCTCAGGGAAGTTGCCTCATCTTCCTAGGACACAGCTTTTTCTCTGAACATTTAGAATGACAGTACTGTCCTACAGCTCAAAAACGACTGAGAAATATTCAATTCCTGCAGAAATATCCACACCTTGTAGAATAAGTGCAGTGACCTTTTAGAAACGGTGAAGTTGTCTGTCAGAGAGGGTGTGGAAAGAGGTTTTCTGCAGAAGAACAGGGAAATGGAAAAGAACAGAACTAAATAGGAAAGAATACATTAAAACGTAAGATTCTTTAGAGCTATATGAAGATGAAAAACAAAAGAACAGCTCCTTATGCTTAGAAGTAGCAGTGGAATAAAAGCAAAAAATAAGCTAAAGTATGTACAGGACGACTGGTGTGCTGTGAAAAGTAATGCAGAAATTTCTGACCTTCTAAAAGGCAAAAGGTATTAAACCCTTCAAGCATGCTACATACGATTTACCGCCAATGAACTAGTTGCCTAAGAGGTCAGAAGACAGAGATCACCAATGAGGAATGGAAAAGGTAGGTAACAGCAACAGCAACACAACCACCAAAATATCTAAGACCCTTATAATTGGTAAACCATCTACATAAAACCATACCCAAGAATGTAAGGGAAAGTGAAGACATGAATGAAAGAATCACAAACAGGAGTTTTCCCCATTCAGTACAATCTGCAGAGAAACCTGAAGAGAAGTGGGAATCAAGATGGTATCATTTTTGAAAGGCTTTGGTGTTACTGCAGAATCAGCTTCGCTGATGAGTATTCTAAGCAAGAAGGATGAAACTGAGAAATATAAAATAATGAGTCACCTAGAGATGGATGAAATTTCTGCCAATATTTAAAACACTGAAAAAATATTTTAAAATATTGATAAGTAAAGTAGGACAAGAGTTCACTCTGCTAAAAAGGAGATAGAAGGGTCCAAAAATCAGTGCTCTAAGATAATCAAATAGATGCAGGATTTTACTTTTTTTTTTTAATAAGCAAATCTACAAAGAGAACACAGCTGGAGTTCTTACTAATAGAATTGATTTATATTATTTACATTTCTCACAATTTGTTTTTGAAATTCTGCTTTTGCTGCAAAAAGAGTAAAAGAGAATACTGCTAAGACTCAAGTATGCTTTTATCATAATCAGGCTATTTGAGGATGTAAAGCAAAATAGAAGAGGACTAGGTCTGTTCACTTTATATACTGGATGCCAACAAAGAAGTACTAAATATGGGTAATTGGACAATGTAATGTTAGAACTCTGCTTTTATTATTATTATATAATAATAATACAAATTATAATAATAGTAATAAATCCAGAAGTACAGCAAAGAAAAAATATGTAAGCCTAAGTTCTTTCCCTTTTCTGAGGAACTAATCTGTACTGGAGTCAATAAGTGAATGAAAGCAAGAACACCATAAGTCTAATAGGGAAATAGGGGTTTGAGGCCTAGCAGTAAGGATTAAGTTGAGGTGAGCCCACTGCTCAGAGAAGTTGGGACAACTCCATCTATTACCTGTAGTCAGCCTGCTGTGCCTCTGCAGGGAGCTTGTAGGATGTGTTCTTTCGGTGCACCCTAATTCTAGGTCATTGCTAAAAGAAGAACTTGTTCTTGAGAGATCACAACACAAATTTGTATTCTCCATCAGTCTAAAGCAATGACTTAAAAGGAAGGAAGGCAGAATTAAAGAAATGCTATCTAAAGTCAGGGAGACGTATTTTTTAGGAGTCTGGTCTATGACTATGCCTACATCCACTTTTAAGGCAAAATGATACACTCAGCGTATATAAACTGAGTCCATATGCAAAATTAGAAGAATACATTTAGTATTTTTTATTCCAGTTAAATATTCCCACTGGTAATTTTGAAGGAGAATAAATAATATATCATAAGGTGATTCTAAATTTTTGCAACACAGATTCATCTATGAGATTGATAGGATGTGCATATGCTTTGGGAGGACATGCTTGAAGATCACAGCTTACAGGAATATTTGAAAGTATTTTACCAAGCAACTGATGCATCTTTTAACTATGTGCTATTGAAGATTATCATGAAAGCTGCTAAGAAGGGATGAAGCTGTAAGAAGTTGCAATTAGCTGGTTTTTGAAAAAGGCTCAGTCATGTGCTTTACATGCAGTTTTCAATAGAAGGAATACTTTTCAAAATTCAGTAACAAGCATGGAAATGCCAAAATTTCTCGCCTGTTTAAAAGTTTTTCCTTATTGTTGCCTGAAAGATAGGTAAGGTTTGTCTTTGAGGCATCTTATATTCCTGTCAGACTTCTTTTATGTTTGAATCTAGTACAGAAGGAAGGTGTCAAAAGAAATGAAACTCTACAGGGTGTCTAGGGAATGTAAATATTTCTCTTTCTCTACCCCAAGGACTTGTTTGCCCATATTTTGACAGTCCATGAAATCTTTGACACTGAGACCTGTCAAATATTAACAACTTTGCACTGTGCCAAACTGACTCATGATTTACACTTTTATCTTTTTTTTTAACTTTGATGTTGATAATTCAATAAAAATTACAAGAACAATTAAAAGAACACTCAAGCTCCCACCTGAAGAACTTTAATTGATACTCTTTCTGACAACTCTTGGACCTGTATGGCTTTTTCCTGTGTAATTTCTACATTAATAGATACTCCTGTCAGAAATCAAGATTAACACCCATCTGTTCTATTACTGTTGACCTGTTGCTCTGGATCATATTTTATGCAAACAAGAGTACTGTTAAATAAGCATAATTAACTTGAAAAAGCCAAAGTAGGTCATTAACTGCCATTCAGACTTTTAACAACTTTTTTTGACTGATTGCTTTTTTTTTAATCATTGATCTAAGGTCAGAAACCTCAGAATTATTTTTTATTGGAAAAAAAAAATCATTCCTTCCATGCTTAAGCATAATAAAGAGAAGAGAACATATATAAAAAAAAAAAGATGACATTAATATTTTTGATATTCCAGTTTTACTTGATACTCAGAACAGAAACCAACAATATCCATGTGGTAGAGGAAAGATTTCGATCTAGGTAGAAAGTGAAAGCTCTGTAACTTTTTCATTTTGTGAGAACCATACCAACATTTTATGCATTTATAGTGAAATACATGTGTATGTGTTTGCAATATATAATTTTGGTTTTACTAACACACACACACACACACACACATACACATTCACAAGCAGACAAACCTACATCTTGATTTGACATGTCCCAGTAAGGCCGTTCTCCGTAAGACATTACTTCCCACATTACTATCCCGTAACTCCACACATCACTGGCTGATGTAAATTTGCGGTACTGAATGGCCTCTGGAGCCGTCCATCTCACTGGAATTTTTCCACCCTATGAAAAAAAAAAAAACCAACACCACCACCAACAACAACAACAAAAAAAAAAAAGGAAGAAGAAGGTTCTCTTTTTTTTTCCCCCCAAATTTTCGTATCATATTCCATAGAATGTGTTTATAATTATTTCCATCAACATCAAAAGCAGCACTTATATCATCTCCTATGGTTGACCAATTACAGTATTTGCAAGGCTGTCTAAGGAAATTTAGCCTCTTAAAACACTTGGAACATGATAATTGTCTAAGCTAAGTTGGATGTATTTCTTTGGAAGAGCTCATCCCTTCATATCAGTGCTAAAGGGGTGCTTAGATGTCTGATTTACACTAGTCATTTAACTCCTGACTCGTTGAACGTATGTGAAGTGAATCTCAATCTGTGCATATAAATCCCATTGACTTGTCATATGGCTACTCTGGAATCTCAGTCTGACGTTTTTAAACCAGGATTCCACTTAGAGCCCAATGGCAGGAGTGACAGCTGTGAACATTGGTGTGGTTTCCTGGATCCCTGTGCCTGCTGGAGCAGATTCCAGGGCCCCCTCCTTCCCTCAGCATGAGAAAATAGGTACAGCGAGGCCCCATGGGTGGGAGAGTTGAGCTGGCTCAACAAAAGAATAAAGAGCACAGTGTGCCTGATGACTATGTATTTAAGAAAAGCGTCCCACCCACAAGCAAGGGAAAATATAGGAGCTGAGTTTTGTCACAGTCTAGCCTCAAGCTAGTCAACCTTTTGGTGAGATAAATCTAGTCTGAAAAACAGTAATAGCCCACAAAGATTTTAATTGACTCACAGTAAATTAGATGATTAAAATTTTTGTGGGTAAAACTTCCTTATTTGTTCAAACAGAAAATCACGAGGAAGGGAATAATGAAAATACTGTATAAAATTTTTAGAACTTTACCAAATACAAATGTATGTCCTTACAAAAATATTATTTCTTAATTACAGTCATATTTCTGCAGAGACTCTCCCTTTTGACTGGTTAACATTTCCCAAGCAATTAATGTATTTCTCTTATCTATACTCTCTAGAAGATATGCTGCTTCTTAATAACCACATCTCAAAACGCTGAAATCCCTTCAATTTTTCTTACAGTTGTAGTGTAGACAGCCTCTGGATCATCTTCTATAACTCTGGAAAGGCCAAAGTCTGATACTTTACAAACAAGATTGCTGTTGACAAGAATATTGCGTGCTGCAAGATCCCTGTGTACGTATCCCATATCGGCCAAATATCTCATTCCAGCAGCAATTCCTCTCAACATTCCTACTAGCTGAATGACTGTAAATTGCCCATCATGTTTCTGGAGGGAAGAAAGGAGCAGCAATTCTTGTTAGTATAGCTGAGAAGAGAAATAAGAATTAGTTTTACAACTTCAGCTTTGTACTTCTTTACTCTTTCTGTGGCAATTCATCCTGCGGCAAAGAAACTCACTTCAAACACAAGTTTTACTTTCTCCTGACATAAAGCAGTACATCCATTTAAGAAATGTGTGAGTAGTTAATCTACTAATAGTAGCAAAACTTGCTCATCACTACACATTTCTGTCTAATTCATGGTAAATTGCTTCTAAGAGATTACCTGATGAAGATTACCTGAAGCTCTTATAGTTTGCTTCTACGCTCTTCATCTCTCAGCATAATTATTTGTATCAAGAAAATAAGAACTATCTCCTTTTTGGAACCTTAGCTACTGATAATTTTTATTGATAGTTTGGAGATTATCAAACAATATTTCTGTTCTCTATAGAGTGTTTATACATCATCTCACACTGTCTTTCATACCTGGTAAGGAATCAGAACTGGCAAGTTCAGAACATGCTTAAAAAATGATAAATTGTTGGGAACTTGCATTTCTTCTTCCTTTGTTTGTGTCTTAAACAGAACCACAGTTCATTTAGGGATTATTTTTATTTTGATTTCCACCATGCTGACACAATAAAATTCTGCACCCAAAAGGCAGAAGATTAGGCTTCATGTATCAGTGGTTTTAATTTCAACTGGTGGCAATAATAAAACCCACTGTGTTTATGCCACATTAAATCACATAAATTCCTAGAATGTCTCCATATGATCTTATCTGATCCTCTCATTTTTGATCTGGCTTTGCTGAAATAACACAGAGAACTGCTAGTATTTGTCAAGCTCCATTTCAGCCTGAAAACCATTTTAATTATATTAATATTGTGAACATATACATGTATATATCACATATATAACCCATATTTTTTAAAAGTGTCATTATGTCATATATGTCACTCTAAATATGTTTATATAAGTTTTCATTTTAGTACTCACCCTAAGAAATGCATCTAAGGCCCCATTCTCCATGTATTCTATTACAATCATGACTGGTTTCCCTGAAAGAAAAGAGAAACTGTAAAACAAATGGAGTGCCTTTTTTGATAAAACACACGTTATTCCTTTGAAGAACTGAATTGCTGAGACAATGAACATTTCTGAGCCCTCCAGCACAATTACTGAGCTCTAATTTCTTAAATATCTTAATGGAATGTGGTCATGATTCACAAAATCGAACCATACAAATCAAAAAGTCAGTGTGTCCTCCTACCGATTCCTGTGTGAACAGGACTCTGGAATAATGACACTTCAGATAATTTGAAAGGACATAAGAAACCTTATCTCTCTTGCATGGTCTTTGAGGCTAAATGAAACTAGAAAAATAATATGTTTCAAAGTACTTCATCTTTTAATCATGCGTACATCTAAATTTCTTTCCTCAGGTTGTAGCATAAAGTAAGTATTGTTTTAGTTAGTTACGCATCAGGAGAAAATCCATTAGGAGTGTGCAGTCTGTTTATAATTTGAATCTTTGACCATGAATAAGCTAGAATAATTTCTGCCATGGTGTTGTTATTTGACTGACAGATCGAGCTGCTGCTTACCTCTGGTAACGACCCCTTCTAAGTGAACAACGTTGGGATGGTCAAACTGTCCCATGATGCTTGCTTCACATAGGAAATCTCTCCTTTGCTTTTCAGTGTAGCCAACTTTCAGAGTTTTTATGGCTACTGCAACGTCTCTCTTGCCAGGAAGCTTTAGACGCCCACTGCACACTTCACCAAACTCTCCTAAAATGAAGTAGATCAATGCTGAATTGCTCTGACTATCAATATTTTTCCTTAGGCCTTGATTCAAGTAACTGCCTAAGTGTCTGTTTAAATCTTGCACGTGAATGCTCATATTTGAAATGGATTATCTTGAATTGCTGACCCTTATGGAATAAACACTTCACATTAACCCAGTCAACAGAACTGTTATTTGAATATTTTAAATTGTTAGCAATTTGTTGCATTTTTTTCAAAATCAGGAAACAAAAAAGAAGTAGCTTTCATAAGAAAACACTATTATAGAAATAGTAATACCATTTCTAAGTGAAAAAGTCATTCTGCTCTACGTTGTTTCCTTGCTATCTTTAGATCAAATGGCTTTTTTTTCTTTCAAGAGTCAGCTCTTGCAGATCTGCTTTTAATTTAGCATAGTTATGGTGTTAAATGAAGCACTACCTTATTACCTTCAAGCAAGATAATTTACTTTGCCGATTATGAAATGAAAGGTGTGACTTATAACAATTTTGTTACATTAAACAAACACGAGCAAATGCTGCAAGTTTGTAAAAGGTTCTAAACTAACAGACAATTGGAACTTGAAGAAGCATGTGATACAAAAGACGAAACAGCCAGAAAGAATACCAAAAAAAAGCAGCAACAACCAAATTTGGGAGAGAAATAACTGGACTCCATCAGACAGGAAAGAGGATAAAAGCATGTGATATGTGGAGCTGAATGGCAATACATCTACCTCAATATTAATGAGATTATGAAAGATTTAAGGATTGTCCCTAGCCTCACAGCTGTGTAAGAAGAGAGAAAAAGCCAGGAAGAAAAATTTATTTGTAAATATAGAAGAAAAGGGTAGCAACATATACTGAATAAAGGGGAACATCTCTTTAAAAGAGAAAGACTCATTGCAAAAGTATTTAATAATCTGGTACTTTGCAAATTCATCTGGAGTATGGGAGATATAGTTTCAAGGCACTCCTCCAAATCAAACCAAGTCAGAAACTTATCTCTTGCATACCTGTGTAGTGCATTAACATTAAGCTGTTATGTATACACAAGTATGCAGACACACCTACATCTAAGACATGTTTTAGGAGGAGTGATGAAAAAAATGATTGAATGAGGTAAGACACAGAGAGTTTATTAGAGAATCCTCTTGGGACATCATAGACTGATGTCTTGAGAAACTTTGTGGGATCAGAACTTAAGTGCACATACACACTGTCAAGATGTCTGGCTGGCAGTGGAGAGAGGTATCCTTGGAAATGGGTCTGAATGCCTGAAGAGATAGATGTTGAAGTGTCCTAATGAATAGGTTCTGAGAAATCTTGTTTAGGACACTGTCAGCGTTCAAACACTATGGTTCTCCTGACAGCCCCAAGAGAAGAGGTTGGGGAAAGAAAAAAGTAGCACTTGGGTATCAGTTTCAGAGTTCTACAGCCAGAAAGGTAGAACTTAGACCATGACTTAATATTTCCAACTGACTTGTTTGGACAAATCTCCACTCAGTATGAATCTTATAGGAGGTGACTGCATACAGAATCAAATTCCTCTCCCTCCTGCGCTACACTTGCTGAATCAAGGTTAGCTGAAATCAACTCCATATACCTCTGTTAATACTGTGCTGTACCTGAGCTAATTGGCCAGACAAGTGTTCCTGCCTGCACATTATCCTCAACTGCCCTTGGGCACTGAAGTCAAGGTCTAAATAGCCATGTCATAGCTATGAATACCATGAGGCATAGCTGTTACATACACAACAACTAGATGCTCATGTCCTTAGCTTGGTGCCTTAACCTCCCTCCTGCACTTCATTAGCAACATGAATGACTATTAATGAATTCATCACTCACCTCACTCATAGCCCCTAGCCTCAAGAACTTACTAAAGGATAACAATTTTCTCTAGCAGTTCTTTGCAAATTTTTTTTTGTTCCACACTGAAAACAAGACATAAGTGTGTATCTGTGATATTTCAGAGCCAGGTAATTAGGATACTTGGCACAGAAGACACTAGGGCTTAACTCCTTTCCAGTTCTCTGTGATCTGATTTTGATTGATTTCCAAAAGCAGATCATGCACACTCCAGCAAACCAGAAACTTGAACTTGTATGTTATGCATTTCAGGCCAGGATGCTAGCCAATGAACTACTTTTATTCCCAAGAAAATAGTATATTCAGCTGAAATGATGCCCAAAAATGAACCGGAAAATATGACAACAAGAGTGGGAATACTGCACAGCCACACAGCCACTAGCTCAGCATGTCAACAAGGCAGAGGCTAAAACAAAGGATGTGTGGTATGAACAACTTAACATAGTGGACACCATATTCTGTATCTGACAGGTGGCCTCAGCAGGATGGTAATGAAAATGTTGGCAAGGAAAGCACATATCCCTCATGCAAATTGAGCACAAACATACTTGCACCCTGTTTGTCTGAGAGACATGGCACTACTCAATAGTTGATGCGGCCAGCATTGCTGATGCACATTGAGACTGCTAAGTGGTTTTTCTGGTGCTGTCACTAAAAGAAATTCCATATTCTTCTTTGATGTATGAGTTTCAGCTGCTGTTTTGGGTCTTTAACATTCTGTTGTTCCTGGACTGAATTTCATTTCATTCCAGTTTGCTATTTACATCAACAGGTTAAAGCATAGCTAAATGCCACACACAATATGCTTTCACCACTGCACTTCTAGTCAGAATGACTACTGACACACGTTAGTTACTTTTGCTATCAGTTATTCTCATTAAAATAAAGAATAAATTCAACTGCAGTCAACAAAATAACATTCTGGAATTTGTCATAACAGTAAAAATACATTTTAAACTGTATACAGCTCAAGTGTTTTCAGCATTTTGCTCAGAAGGCATTGGCAAAATCCAACTGAATATATCTTTGTGCTCTGAACTCTTGCTATGCTGGTAGCTTTCTAACTCAGAGCAAAAAATAAAGCTCCACAATTTGTCTATGCTAATCTTGTATATTGTGTATTTATTAGAGGAGATGCTGTCATTCTAGCATCACAAAAATTCCTAGTTAGTAAGGGCCAAATTCTTGTGCTCTTACTCATCTGAAGGAATAATTTGCTCAGCAGTGTGGTTAATTTCAATGCTACTACTCCTTGATTGAGACATGATTCAACATGAGTGGGGTTACTTTGAAAAGGCATGAATTCTAAGTCTAAAGATTTTCTTACAGGTAAACCAGCTTATTTTAGAGATATTTCTGGTTCTGTTTTTAAATAATACCGCAGTATGTAATTCACAGTGTCAAACTACAGGGTGAAGCAGAAAGTATTCTACTAATACTTGTATAAAACAACAGGAAAGCAAATGAACATTTCCTCCAGGAATCCAAAGTATTTGATATTTTTCTTACCCATGGAAACTTAATTTCACTACATGGAGTAGTGCAATAAAAATGTCACATATCTTATTAATGCAAACAAATGAAACTGCCTTTTTAGAGCATGAACACCATGGCTTAAGTAGGTGGTAGACAGCTCAAGAGGAAGAAAAGCAATGTAGTGCTGAAGCAATTACAATCAGTCACAAGAAGTTAAACAATAACTTTTTGTATTCATAAAATATCAAAAAGAAAAATGGTAGAAGAAAAAAACAGCCTTAGGGAAGATTTCGTTATATAGAAACAAGACCTTCCTAGTCTCTATTTAAGATTTTGTGCTGCAGCCAGCTTTCCTTACTCACATGAACGAAGCTTCAGAGGTCAAAAAGCCCTCTTGCAAAAGGCAAGTGAGCAGAATTTGCACAAATGCCTAATGTCTTTACTCTGACAGTAAATAATAGGCAGCAAAACTGGCCCACTCCCCCCAGTTCCATTTTTAACAGCAGATACAGGATTAGAAACCCACAAGCTTTCAATGTCAAGCAAGACTTTTAATTTACTCATTTATTTGTTTCTTCTGTTGGGCTTTTCCCCTGTTTTTTTTTTTTTTTACATTTTAGAAGTGAGTGCAGCTTCATTGCTCTTAACCACTCTAGCAAATGCAAAAAGTTCTTCTATACTTGAGGTATAATTATTTGCCTGTCATTATGATGTATGAGTTTCGATCCCGGCTAAATGGAACAGTTGAATCAGGAAGCCACGGCAGCCTTACCTGCGCCAATCACACGCTCAATTTTAATACAAGAGGCATCTAGCTCCTTGGCGAATTGATGGACAGCTCTATTTGGGTCCTCGTAGGTTTCAGGGTCAATGTAGGTTTTGGTGCCTGGAAATTTAACTGTAATGATGTAAGAAAGCATGACTGTGATGAAGCAAAAGCACTTATTGTGCAGTCGGCCCAGGAATTTCATTATGCAGAGTGCTCCTTGGAAGAGTGAACCTGTTTCCACACTGCCTGAGTCAGAGTCGCTCTGAGAAGCAACCTTAGTTTTAGGCATCATCTGCAAGCATGCTGACACAAGTACACAACCCCATCTCTAAAAATGACTAATATCTCCACCTTGAACTAAGTAATAAATATTAAATAGTGCTTAATGGAATAAAATGTAAGGGCTGAGTGGGAGTGAAAACAAAGGGGGGAAGGGGGTACAAGACCAGCAGAGGAGGTGAAAGTTTCTTTTCTGTGTAAGGACAGTTTATCCTTTTGTCCCAGGATGCATAAACAGCATCTCTTCATGTTATTTCTGTCTTATAGTGAGATTTGAAACATTTCTTCACCTCCTTCAATTTGCTTAAACTACTGAATGTAATACTTTTTGCAGACTGTGGCAACAGTCAAAGTATTCACAGCACTTAGAAATTATATCCTTAGGTATATTTCTTGCAGTATAAGATAAACATGTTGTGGTCAACTTGTTGTAGTCAGCTTCTAAAGGGATAGGAAGGAACGTGGGCTCTGTGGCACCAATATTTCCCCTCTCAAGCACCTAAATGAAAAATATGCGACAACTTGTATTTTGCTCATTCCTTTTTAGTATAGCACTTAGTGCAACTCAGGCAGTATAGTGCTCTGGCCAGCCTGCAGTTTCTTCCCTTAGTTTGCTAATGATTCAGATAAATTATTTTTTGCTCTTTTGGTGAAAGTAGAAACTCCTGGTGATAGTAGAGCAACCCTGAAAACCCATTAATAAAGAAATTTTTATGAAATAAATTTGCTCACAAAGATTATACGCTTGGGCTTTAATTAAATCAGTGAATTAAAATTCAATATCAAAATGCAAAAATGTTCCTCTGCTAATTGATATGCTGATATACAAGAACAGGAACAAAAGTCAGAACAAAACATAAATAATTTACAGTTGCTTCGTATTCTTTTAATTTAACATAAAATATTTTAAATTTGAACATATACTGAAAAATAGCTTAGCAATCACGTATATTTGTGTTTCAGATGGTATTAATGACCAAAAACACACAAATCCTCATAAAAGGAAAAAACCTAGAGAAATTGGTTGAGTAACCTAATGAATTTACAACCAGTGAAATTACTTGAAATGTTGCCCAGATGTTATTATCTGTCATATTACGTGTTTAAATAGATGTTCTTTCAGTTGTATTGACAATGCTGCAATTTTTAAAAATTATAAATATTTATTTCTTAAAACCAAAAGACATTGGAGCAAATGAGAATAAAGCCATAGGTTGACCAGCTCTAATAGTGCTTTTAGGCAACAGCATGAAGAAGGATCCATCCTCTCGTGTTTGTGATAAGGGGCCTGGATTAGAAGTAACCTTGCAAATCTCAAGTGGGCCTCTAATGGTTTTTTATTCAAGCTGTCATACAACATTTTGACAGGCCAAGGCTATCCTGGCATAGCAACATGAAATAATGCTGACCTGCATTTGCAGACATTGTTAGATGAAAATGGGAGGAGGAAACCAAATATAAATCTGAATCGCTTGACTAAACTCCTCCACTGTAGTTGTATCTTCAAATGTACCACTTGAGGTCAAAGAGAGATGAAGGGAACTGAAATGAAATCTGTGATGCAGTGCTTTAAAATCTGCATTTAAAAATGTTTTTTCTTATAAGTTATTTTTGTAAGCAAGTGCTTGTTCTAAATTATGTTTTAGAAAATCCAGTCTGGTACCCCAGTGCAGAAGAATGCTGTCCAGAGGTGATGGAGCAAAAGGTCACCAAACTGGTGTTTACAGCTCTGTGACCAAGCTGGTGACCACAGCAGTGGGTTCCATCTTATTCTCTACATGGCTATCAAATGAAATTAAATACTACACCTATGACCAACGGATGATGAAAAACTACCTTGACAAAAAGTTACTTGTATTTTGTGCCATGATTTAAAAAAAGATTGTGTATGCTTAATCTTCTGACTGATTTGCTGGATAACCAGATTTCTTGAAAAGATAATGAGGGAAATGAATGCTTATAAAGTGTCACCATTTCTGGATCAACTATCAATCATTAAGTAGCAGCTTTCATATTAATTAATTTACATTTTCATTGAAACAAAAACAAATGGCACCAATAATGGAGATAAGGAAAGAAATTATTTAGCTAGCATATTCCTTTTTTTTATATAATAAAATACAAGAATACATAGCTGATCTTTTCCTTCATGGACATAATGGGGATTTTAAAAGTGAAAACAGTAGCTCTTCTGAAAATGTGAAAAGCTTATAATGCATTATGAGAGACAAATTTCAAATCCATCACTCCAAGAATAGTAACATTTGAGTAAACTCAGATTTTTGATGAATTCTTTAAAATCAGCTGCATTGCAAAGTGCATTATAAATAATTCTTATTTCATTATTATTTCCCATATTTCTTGCACAGTTTATGAATTGACTAAAGCTGCAATGATGTCACTACTTAGTTTGCCACTCACTGCATTTAAACAATTTGGGTAGCTACATACTCAAACTCAGGAAACGGGATCAATTTCCAGCTGACCTGATTTTTTCAGGGAAGAAAGGTAAAACAGAACTTTGATCTGATTTTGAGTGGAGCTTTGGCTAGAACTACTCATTTAGAGAGGAGTTCACTGAGAAGATGCTAACAATTTATGACTAGTGGCTACTTCATTCACCATGTGACATTACTTTCTGATAACAGCTCATGACTTTAACATATCTAAAATAAGATAAATCCTATTGCTTTCACCAAAAAAAAATCCGAAGGATTTAAGCTACAGCTGCAATTTTTGGTAGACAACAAAGGCTACATACAGCATAGCATGATTAAATGGTAAATTGTACTGATATGAGAGTGATCATGTATGGGAGAAACCCAGGCACTGTTCTGTATCAGAACTTAAGTTCAGTTTCATTCTATTATGTGATTTTACAATTGTGGTTGCTCAAAATAATTTTGCAACTTAGTTTTACTGCAACTCCTGAGTTAACCACTTTTTCTAAAAGAAATTAAAACATTTTTAATTTTTAATGTCAAAATGGCATTACAACTGAAATGAGATACGGCTAAAATAAGAAATTTTTTAACAAGATTTTGATAAAATGAAAGTATTCTTGCATAATCCTTCCTTTACATTTTCCTTATATTTTCAATGGTCATTAACCCAAGAAAGATGTGTTTTATTGAATTTTCCCAGCGTTCTAGTATAAGTTCAGATGGTAGATGCAATTTTAATAAGAGAGGCTTTAGGTACTACTCTTGGCTAGGCAAGTGATTCTAGAACACAAAACAGTAACAAAGTGAACGCTCTTTCTTTTCATATTAAATATTAAATTTTTAAGGACATTATGTTTTGTAAATATCGATGGTACAGTATTCACAGCAGCAGAAAACAGCTTTTGAGCAGAACAGCTTCATTTTTAGGGTGATGCAGTTACTCACTTTCTTAATCTGAAGTTTGCCTGAGGTAAAGATCACTTAGGCAAAGGTCTCATGAATACTGCACCTCAGAGGGATCATTAGGACAATGTGAAACATATATTCAAAGCAACAAGAAGAAAACAAAAATGCAGAATGAAAACAACAGTGTATCATAGACATGTATAGAAATAAAACCATCTGTGTGAGCAATGTTGTCTTTAATCTGCATTCCTATTCTGTAGGTCACATTTTTACAGTGTTTAACTTCCTGCTTGTTATTTACACAGCATTTTTGAATTTCCTATGTCAATGTCTTTTTTTAATATTGTCTACACTATGGTATTGTCTACACTATTGCAGTTGGGAATTTTTGAAAGGGGAAAAAAAGCAAAACACTTACAATGAAAGTAAAGTTCTTCATCCCCTTCTTGATCCGCTTTGCTATAGCCACAATGCCTGTAAAGAAAGTAAACCACTAGTTTTACTGGTAAATAATTATTTACTTCTCATATCTAAAGTCCTGACAAAATCAGTTCTGCAGGCTGGGATTTTCAGGCACTGAGCCCCTAACTGCTGTAGGCCCTTTGAAACTTTCACCTATAATTCTATTGACAGCAGAGTTTTAAATAAATCATGAACAGTTGCAATCAAAAGGCTTTTGTATCAAATACCAGTCAGGACAGGTCCTAAAGAAAAAAATCTAGTTCTGCTGAAAAGCCTTGACAGATAAAACAGAGGATTAAAGAACTTGAAAGTAGAACACTGTTTTACATGAGGGTATTCTTAAACTTACTGCTGTGTCTCTTTTTCTTGAATGTAAAGTCATTTAAAGGCTGATCAGATAAAGTGTCAGATTTCTCCATGTGAGAAAACTGAACAGAAGGAGGGACTTTGAGGAGTACAGTTAAAGAACCTGCTAGGGGTTCCTTTCACAGCACATTTACATAGGACAAAAAGAACATCTTGATTTTAGTGTCTTGCCAAAGTAATAGGACAAACCATATAATTGGTGAGGGAATTTAAATGAAAACTGTCGTTACTAAAAATTATTTCTGTTTTAGTTTTGCAAGTTACTACCCCAGAACAGACTATGTCTCAAGAGTTCACAGGAGTTGGGTCAGACGTGCTAATGCCCATGAAAGATGCAATACCTTCGTCCGATGATGAAACCAAACACCATGAAGACCAGAATGATGGTTCCTGCCACAGCAACCACAGCTATGATAATAACAGGATTCTGTTCACTGGAAACAGCTGTGGCTACAAACAGAGCACAGAGAAGAGACTAGTTAAAAATTAATCCGTACAAAGGGACTGCAAAAATTTAAGTCAATCATCATGAATTGTAGATTGTCTACTGTTGTAGACTGCTTTTATCTGAAATTATTATATTGATAATATTAGTCTAAAGAAGGGCCTTCATTGGAAATTTAACCCAATGCTGTATGAGTAAATGATTGCCTACACTGAATAAAAAGGAGCCAAGCTGGAATTCCTTGGCCAAAGCAGTACAGCCATTAGCTGAAAGCCAGCACTGCTAGCACCAGTCACTTCCACTCCCTCCTACTGCTGTGCTGCCTTCTGTTTTGCTCAGTTGTTGACTCCCTCCTAAGAGCTAAGACCTGGATATTCCTGTAAGGCGGTACAGTAGAGGAGTAATCCCTGAACAACTCTGCTTCAGGCTTCCCCTCTAAAACTCCTTGATATGACTTTGATGGTTTCCAAGAAAATAGTGTCTTAATTCTAAGAAAAATGTTTGAGCTGAAACGCTATTAACACAGATTACCTAGTTAGCATATTTCAATCTCTTACTGTTAATAATCATTGTAAATAGCTATTATTACTTATCATTTGTTTCTGTTAGCAACAAAAAGGTGCTTCCACATATACAAAATGGACTTGTCCGTGCTTCAGAGAATTTACATGCTAAAATAGCCACACATTATTGCTCTTTTTATTAATATATGCCAAATCTATTAATATATGCAAATTTATGCATGACACATTAATGTAAACTGAGTATGTAAATACTTAGCTTGAGAAACCTTGAGGTTTGTTAAATACATTGCTTGCCTGACATCTACTAAGAGTGGCCATGTACTCAGCTGTATTAAATGAGCACAGTGCTACTGAACTCTGTGGAGCTGTGTCGATTTGCACGTGATGATCTAGACCAGGAGATGGACAGAGGAGGATACTTCAGGCACCTGGAATCATACAGTCATAAAGTCATAGAATCATTAAGGTTGGAGAAGACTTCCAAGATCAAGTTGGCCTCAGTCCACTGACTCAGATCCTTCCTACTCTCCAGCAGACCAATGCTTCCATCCAACTTATTTTCATCTGCAAACTTACTGAGGGTGCACTTGATCCACTTGTCCAAATTATTGATTCTATTCTGCTCCTTGTCTCTGTCTACCAGCTAAGAGGGCTAGTTGCTCTGAGGATAACCAGTCTTAACTCCTGAAGGCTGAGGCAAAGAAGGCATTGAATACCTCAGCCTTTTCCTCCTCCTTGGTTACAGTGTTCTCCTCCGCATCCAAAAAAAGGATGGAGATTTCCTTGGCCCTCTTTTTTTTGTTAATGTATTTATAAAAACACTTTTAATTATCTTTCACAGCAGGGGTCAGATTCAGTTTTAGCTGAGTCTTCACCTTTCTAATTTTCTTTCTACGTGACCTAATGACATCCTCGTAGTCTACCTGAGTTGCCTGCCTCTTCTTCCAAAGGTAATAAACGCTTCTTTTTCCTGAGTTCCAGTGAAAGTTCCCTATTCAGCCAGGCAGGCTTTTCTTCCCCGTTGGCTCATCTTTCAGCACACAGGGACAGCTTGCTCCTTTGCCTTTAACATTTCCTTCCTAAAGTGTGTCCAGCCTTTCTGGACCCCTTTGTATTTAAGGGTTGTTTCCCAAAGGACTCTCTGAACCAGTGTTCCGAATAGGCCAAAGTCTGCCCTCCGGAAGTCCAAGGTTTTGTTGACCCTTTTCCTTACTTTATCAAGAATTGAAAATCATTTTGTGGTTGATATGCCCAAGACAGCTGCAAACCACATCTTCCACCAGCCCTTCTCTGTTCATAAAGAGCAGGTCTAGAAGGGCACTGCCCCTAGTAGGCTTCCTTACCATCTGTGTCAGGAAGTTATCTTCCACACACTCCAGGAACTTCCTAGACAGCCTCCTGTCCGCTGTGTTCAGTTTCCAGCAGACACCTAGCAAGTTTGTCTCCCACAACAACAAGGCCTAGCGATTGTGAAACATTATCCAGCAACTTGTAGAATAGTTCATCTGCCTCTTCATCCCGGTAGGGTGGTCCATAACAGACTCCCACCAGGGTGTCTGCCCTGATAGCCTTCTGATTCTTACCCACAGGCACTCAGCTTTTTCATCACTGCCATTGAGCCTCTATACAGTTGAAACACTCCCTACTGCACAGAGCTACCCCACCACCTCCCCTTCCTTTCCTGTCCCTTCCTAAGAGCTTATACCATCCATTGCAACACTCCAGTCATGCAAGTCATCCCAAGTTTCTGTGATGGCGACTATATCATAGCTTTCCTGATGCATGATGGCTTCCAGGTTCTCCTGTTTGTTATCCATGCTGTGTGCATTGGTGCAGATGCACTTCAGCTGGGCTATCAATTTCACCCCCAATACTGGCATGCTGCCCTTAGGCTCATCTCTAGCAAGCTTGGTCTTATCTCTTTACCCCTTCAAACCTAGTTTAAAGCCCTGTCAATCAGCCTGGCCAATTCACAGACTAGAATCCTTTTCCCCCTTTTAGACAGGTGATCCCCATCTGTCTCTAACAGGCCTGGTGCCATGTAAACCACCCCATGATCGAAGTGCAGCAGACAGGTGGAAGAGAATAAAAAAAAAAAAAAAAAAAGGAAACTAAACTAATAGCTGGTTAACTAAATTGTAGATGGTATGATAATTACTACTGGGGCAGTGGTAACTGAACAGCAATGTCTACAAGAGGATTTTATGAATTTCACAGAATTGGGTTCCTGTTGCACACTTTAGAGGTTCCCACAGAAACAAATAAACCATTTTTTTCTTGGGAGAAGTGAGCCAATCAACATGATTTACTTTGGCATTGAGACTGACCTGTACCGACTATTCTCCCGCCACCCGCCCCCAAAAACAAACCCCTTGTTATACTACACAGATTTAAAATAATCTGCACTAGAGGAAAATTACACACACATACACATCCCCTTTAATTTTATTTCCTAAAGAAACTCTGTATTTTTTCTATATTCTACCTAATGCAGTTGAGAAAGATGACATTATTAATACTACTCTTTACCTGAAAAGAATGAATGCTTATCTTTGAGTAACTATAACCTTCTGAGATACCCAGTAGGATGCTTCTGCAGGCTTGGCTGTGTCCCACGCATGGAACTTCTAAGAAATCACTGGTGACTGTCTTGTGCATGAGTGTAGGTGCATAAGTAATATTCAGTTCCTATAACATAATCAGGCCATCAAAATAGACAATCCCGAAGAATGTCAAATTTCTGCAAAATACAGCATTTCCTTAAACTGTTCCCACCTCTCTTTGAACATCAGTGCAAACCTCACTTGGAAGTGAAGAAGAGGCAGCATCCTGTCACAGTGGCCAGGGTGTGAAGCTTCATCCATCAAAAATGTTTGGAAAAATCCCCAGCCCAGCCTGTCACCTAATCCAGTAGCCAAGATGAAAGCATAGAGGCTGACATATGTGAGTGGGCTGCTCTGTGTAACTGCCTCACAGATTTTGGATACTGGCACATTCTGGAAGCAAGCAGAAGATGCTTTTGGGCTCTGGAAAATGTTTGGGACATGGTACACTGGCCAACTGGTAAGATAGGTGGGATGCAATGTATTATATGATGCAATTTTACATCTTTAAAAAAACCCCAGGGCTTGATTGTGGGCATGGTCTGGTATGAATTCAGTGACAGCATTGTAAGACATTTGACTCCATTCAGGTTCTCTGCTGATTCTCTCTTCTGTGTGATGAACTCTGTTAGTGTAAGGGTGAATCAGAACCCAGCTTCTGAATGATCCCTGTGGTTTGGCAGAAATAAAGATGATAGAATGTTCTTAGAGGAATGATTTTGTGATGCAGAAGACCCTTTCAGGGAGTGCCTGGCATGGTCACTGGTGTCACTGGTGCTGCCCCAATGGTGATGACAGGGAATCAGCAGCAGGACAGAGAAGTCTGTCCTTAACTCTGCTTGAACTGTGCTCAGACACATGGGGTGAGACAGGGAGCTGGTATGTGGGTTGATATCTGATCTGATGCTATGATATGCGCACATCCAATGCACAGTGCTTAATTTAATGAAAAACACCTTTTAAATGCATTTAGGGATGGGGAATGGATATCTAAACACCCTGGACGATTTAAAATGGATATCAGCTGAAAATGCTGTGCTGCTGCTCCAGCAACCTTTTAGCACACAAGCAACCCGAAAGTATGATTTGTAAAAAAGAATTTCTGGTGAAGTCCACCACGAAAACTTCAATGATAATTGGGGCTATGTACACCAAATATTTCTTTCTTAAATATTTTGCTTTATGCCTTCTATAAAATCGTGTAGTATTGTTATTTCAGGCATTAGAAATAAATGCTACATATGCATACTGCTTTAGTTTGTTTGATTTGAACTGATTCATGGCAAAAGGAAAAAGCAAAGACTTTGTCATGACAGATTGTGTCGACTACTTGTACTTTAACAGTGAGAGCCATAACAAAGTCAAAGATTGGACACAAAGATCTCAAAGGTCTTTTCAAATCTAATTGATTCTGTGATTCTGTAAGTGAAAAAATCTGCTTCAATTACAAAAAGCACAAGATCATCTTTAGGTCCACTGGCCACAAGCCATTTAACTTGACTGTTAAATACTTCACTGAACCAAGAGATAAAGTTGCCACTTAAGTGATATTCTATGCATTTGTATGTTTTTCCTGAGGGACTTCCGTCTCTAATAACCAGACAACAAAAAACACAATGACTAGAGTCATTGACTTCAACTGTGGCAAACACAGTATATAATAGAAATACTTTGCCTTTATAAAGCATGCTTACTTCATAAATATGAAATTTTTACATAAACATTTATGCAAAACCCACACATATGATATGCTCCAATACAGGCTATGTTCCAACACATATCCTATGTTTCATACAGTATATGTTCCAATAAAGTACGTATATTTTACGTATCAGTAATATTATTATAATGGATGTAGTTCTTCAAATAGTGAAAAGTGCCTATGCAGTTTCTACCACAATTCAGAAAATGGAGCACGATACAAAAATCTACTTAATTAACAGCATCAACCAAAAGTACCAACCAGTTAAGTACCAGGAGAAATCCACCCAGGCAACACGACTGCCCAACTGTGATGGTCATTATATATATTCCTACAGAATATATGTGTATATTTTCCTCTTGAAACACTTAGAAATTTTTAAAAGCTGCATTCAGAAATCCACTGGAATAATGAGAAGATAATGCCTCTAAACTGTAGCATTATACTGGTTTAGTGTTCAACAGTACAGTACTTCACTTGAGGCATATTTCTTAAAAATGATCCAATAAATGTCTTCATTTAAAATGCTAACAAAAGACTAATTTGATTAGTCCACAAGCTTTCATAAAACTATAAATAAAATATGAGAAACAAATACTTTCATGTAAAACTATTTTAGAAGAATTTAATGAGATTTACTATCTTTTTACCAACAATTATTTCTGAAAACTGTATATGCGAAATTGTGGAAGCTTATCCTTGATAGGAATGATATTTTATAATGTTCTCTCAAGTTAATGAAAAATACAGCACTTTTAAAATTTTCTTTAATGAAAACACAGGACATTTTACATGGCATCTCAAAACACAAAGCTGGCTTGTGACAAGAAAAAACCTGCTGTGCATGCTGGCAAAGCATCTTTCTGGTTTATATGCATTTTTTCACCACCTGAGTGAGAAAAAGGGTACAGGAGCTTGGTCAGTGATGCATTTATTATAGGATTTCCTAATCTTCCATATGTTGACCAAACTCCAGTCAAGACTGTTTACCTCTGAAATTATCGTTGCTAATCTTAGCAGCTACCAGAATGCCTACATTCAGTATATAAAAAATATGCAGATAATTAAGGAAATGTTGGGAAAACATTTTGAAGAGATAATTTTAAACCACTATGGACAATAAATTAGCTAATTAGCAGAAACTTATGACTGATTATGGCAGACTTTTAATTTGTTTTCCAGAAAACTACTCAAAATAAGAAATTACTTCTGGCTGTACCTTAGGTTCCCACTCTGCAAAATGGGGATTCTGCTACTGACTCTTCCAAAAGTAGAACTCTACAGATGGAAAGTATGCTATTAGACACAGAGCTAATAATATTAGTAATAACAGCTTATTGCTGCTATTATGGTAATTACTATTTCAGCTATGTCTATTAGATATGCGGTATTATTCGTTATTTATAGTTTTTATATTCCGTGTGAAACTAAGGTGGAATCAAGACCTAACCACTCTGTTTTAAGAATGCCCACAAATTGTTCAGGTGACACCTGGCTGCAATTAATAAGATGCAATAATGTTTGTCTGCCCCTTAGATATGCTGCACAAAATGCAGAGAGGGTATGGCATCCATACCCTTTGAACCTGTAGGCTGTGTATTCCCAGCTCCAATTCTGGCTGACCTGCTGTCAGGCAGGTCAGCCTGAAGCAAATGTTCCAAAACAGGGTAACCAAATTTGGGTCTGCAACAGAGTGGTGGAGCTGCCAGGAACACAGACAGTTCCTGAGAATGGGCTCACAGCTGCCAGGTCTCCCTGATGGAAGAGTTTCTTTTTGAAGATGCAAAATGTGGAAGATTAAACATGCATGCATTACACTGGTGAGTAAAAAAGGTACCAGTATGATTTTTAGGCAAATAAGGGCACAATTCATTGCCAATGAATTCAAAATACACTAATGATGGATTTACAGCTTAAAAAAGACACATAAACAAAACTATCAAGATTTTTTTCAGGATATCAAATGGAAAAAATGACCCAGAGAAGCCTCTGTGGGTTGAAATCTCCTCCTTCCTTCTCCCCAGTTATAGAAGAATCTAGTTGAGTTATTCAGCTCATCACTACTCACTTTTTTTGTGGGGTGAAAGAAGTGTGTATTTGAATAAAAAAAAAAGTCTTTATGTTAGGACAGCAGAGGAGATGAACCTGATATATAACAAATCTCCTCCAGCCAATTTTAAGTCTAATTTTCAGTTCTATGGTAAATTATTGAAGCTCATCCTTCAAAATACAATTACAAAAATCCATCTTCTTGTATAACTGCATTCCTTCTAATTGTAATTATACTGCTTATGACTCCTTTCTTACTTACTACCTCTACAGAAAGGGTTAATTTCCTGTAAACCTAATTGCTTACCTGTGGCTTCTTCCAGTGTGGCAACATCCAGTCTAGGGCTGTAATTTCCATAACCAGCAGCAGTAAAAGCACGAATCTGGAAAACATACACTGTTCCTGGCTTTAGGTTATTAATAGAAGCTGAAGTGGACTTGGTTTTCAGTGTTGAATAGGTCCTCTCCCTTTGATCCTGGAAACAATAAGACAAAGATTAAATGACATTTACAGATCAGATTTTATCATGGTTGCACAACAGCAACTGACAGCCAGCCTGGGTAGTTTATTTCAATTTGCTGAATGCTCTTTTCCCCCAACATAAAAAATAAAGCATACTCTGTGGAGTACTACAAAACATTGTCAATGCAATGAAGAGCTCTAAGTGTAACATAAAATTCAAATGGGATGCTCACATTGTTGCTCATAAAACATCCAGACAAAAAATGATTGCTTTTTTGGCTCTGATTACACTTTGTGAAATTTTGATGAGAAATAACTCAACTGCAGATTTCCAGGGGAATCTGTGGGGTCTAAACAGTTCAAGGACAGGGAAATTTGCTCTTTCATGTAAGAACATGACAAACATATAGCTGTGCAACCTGCCTTCAGACTGCATTAACCAGGTTTTTGTTGTCAGCTTTTTCTTATTTCTGGAGTACTTCAAAGTTATCATGAATGAAGTCCCAGACATTGTGAAATGAATGGCAACATTCCGACTGACATCATTACTTTGACATTTTACTCTTCCAACACCTTTAACAAACACAATATTGCCAATGTATAATTGGCTGGATTTTGTACAATTTCTGAGGTCCTTAGCTCAGTTTTCACTTTAGATTTTTTTCCCTTTGGCTTTTAGTCTTTTCTCAGTTTTAGACTCTATGTTAAAAAGAGGAACCCAGGGAAAGAAGCTCAGTATGACACTCCCCAAATTTAAAGCTGTAAGATTACAAACCCTGTGAGTAATAGCTCACTTTCAAATAGTACAAAAGCTGTATCACAGATCATTACAGTATTCAAAAAACCCTACTTATTCATCACAGTAACTGACACAGATTATCTTTCAGCATAGATATGTGCAGCCCTGTTGATTTTTGGTGGCAGATGCAACCCTGATTTGAAGGGCAGAAGAGATGAATTAACCAACCATCTGAGTGCACCACATGACCAGAGAAGCATGAGCTGTATGCAGCAGTGCTAATGAGACAGATACAGAAGGAAGGAATAAATTTGTACGCATTTCAATAGTATTTCACCAGCTAAAATTTATGGAGAACCTTCCCCTTTGCAGTCAGTAAAGCAGCAAAGGCTTTTGCTGAAATACAAGGTTAAACAGAATATATACGATTTCTTTTCTGAGATTCAGTAATGGCTTTTCCTAGTTCTTGCCCAGTCTATTATTTGAGCAAGCCTCAACAGTCTTGGCTAGCAACAACTTTTTCATATCTTCTCCAAGAGGATTTAAATTGTCTGTAAATGAGGACCATGGTGGAATGTGTGTTGGTACATGAGACAGAACAGGAATGCTTGAGAGATGAGAAACAAGTATAAGAAAACCATAAACAGGTTTGGGACTGTAAGCCACAATGGAATTTCAGAGTTTGGGTTTTGATGCATAAGTTAGGTTTATTTGAATTGCCAACAGTTCTTGCATTCAAAATAAATAAATAACAAAGAAATAAAAATAACCTGCAGTAGAAATCTCACAGGACAGGCTTACTTTGGAGATTTCAGGCAGTTTCCATTCCAGCCCTAGCCAGAAGTGAGAGGTGAAAAAAAACACTTATCAGAATATTTCAGAAAGACAGAAATGTTTGATTTAATTTGGCTCTAAAAGGAGCTGAGATTTCAGATCTTTTTTTTTTTTTTTCCTTTCTTTTAAACTAGTGGAACAAAACTTAAACAGACTCTCTCTTTCTGAGCAAGATTAGGGAGTACTTTTAAAGCTGAACTTCACTATTTTGGAAGGAAGACAAACATTTCAGTATTTGTGCAAAAATTGTCTCAAAGATATATAGCCCAGTTTATCTGTGACTGTAGAATGAGGTTTGTATTCTCTTAATTATTTCACTGTTATAAGGATAATACTAGAAGATTTCCTTGTATTACAAAAGAACTTTAACATCAGTTCTTCTCTTTGCAAACACAGCAAACTGGCAGTGAAATTCTGCTGGTTATTTAAAGTAACATGAATATATAGGGAAAATAATATTCTAAAAGGCACATTCTAAAAGCTATTATTGTATAAAAAATCTAGTATATTGATACTTTTTCTGTCATTTTACACTACCTATTTAAATTATTTATTGTATTTTAACAGATTAGAAACTGCTCTGTATATTAAAAAAATTCCAAGGTTGTGGGTTTTTTTTGTTTGTTTTTGTTTGTTTGTTTGTTTGTTTGTTTTTGGTTGGGTTTTTTTAGTGCAGAGGACAGTTTTGCCCTTGCAAATACGTAATTTTTTTTAAAATATATGGACTTTAGTTATGTGTGTATGCACACACAAATGCTGTCAGAACAAATCTTACCTGCTAAAATTAGTAAAAATTCTTTAAAAGACTTGTTTAATTAGTAAAATTTCTTTAAAAGACTTGTTTAATTATCTGTACAGTGATAAATTTTGTCATAAGAGTCTTTAGAGTCAACAACTTAAACTGGAGGTTAGCATCAACTAATAAACATTGCATTGCTTTCTCAAATCAAATAAAGATCTTTTGGTAAGTATATTTGTGTAATTCAGCA
>JAWWLV010000121.1:76488122-76579676 GCA_035041135.1 Platyrinchus mystaceus | reverse complement strand
ACTCAATTGACATGAGTGAGCCTAGTGTACAATATGGGTCATATTTAGATTAGTCAAACAATACAACATAATTTAGACCAATAGTGTATTAAATACCAGAATGTGCAAGCTTATATGATATGCAAACAGAAACAGGAAAAGGACTACATCCTCTGAAGGACAGTCTAATGACATTCTAATGCCTTATTAATTTGAAAAAGCTCTAATGTAATTATTTATACTCATAAATGTATTATAACACACTTATTAAGATGGATATACATCAGAATCATGAACATCTATAGCTTGTTTCTTTAATGAATATGGTCTCAGCACCACTTATTGTAGGAAATGAAAAAAATTAATTATTGGTACTGGAATTTCCCATGATAATAAATATACTGAATGTTCATTACTCTCTCTTAAATGTGCATGTAAAACCCTGACTTAGAAAATAGTTGTGCTAAACCACTTAGAAACTCCTCTTATTATCATTTAATGACAAAAATACTCAATCTATTTATTACCTAGGTATGAGTTTTTGTAGCTCTTTATGTGAGTGCCACTGAAAAAGCTGAAATATTAGAGGGGTTACTCAACTAACTAAAGCTCTACTGTACATATGCTCAGGGATAATAAAAACAGAAAAAAAAATCCTCCTTTTTTCTAATTAGCCAACAGTGGCTGAATTAGTCATGAAATAAAGCTGGCAATGATAAGGGCACATCTTATTTTAAATCTCTCCTTGAAGGGTTTATCTTTTTTTAGCCTTTTAATTTATTTAATCCAAACTAAACTAAAAGTTTGTGAAATATACATATAAAGTCAGACAATATAGAGAGTCATGGCGCTTTTTTTTTTAATAACATTTGTATGCACAGGAACGAATCAGAGCTTCATAGACACAGTATGTGAGCAGTTTAAATAGAGTAACTACCTTCAAATGGACACGACTGCAAACTTACTTCAGAAGTGGAGTGCACAACTGGCTTATGTTTATTAAAACAGGTTTTGTTGCATACATTGCAGCAATCAAGGTAAAGTGCAATTCATCAATAAATATAATTCTCCTTATCTGAACACAAATTTCACCCCTCAAGTGTTCAACAACTGCCTGGACTGATTTAATCTAATTTTTCACAAGAGATATTAAAATACAAGTCTGGCCTCATTAAGTTCCTTTCAATTAGCAGAAAAAGAGATGCTGTTGGTCATTCAGATCTTAGGCAAGCAGGTCTTAGACAGGCCTTTAAGCTAGATTGTTCCTCCAGGTGTGTCCTGAGATGGAACGTACATCTGAATCTACATCTACAACATAACTGGTAGGACTGTTTTTATATTCTACATCTTTCATAGGGTTTGGTTTATTAATTATATATTATATATATTATATATTATATTTATTTAATTATTAATTATTCAATTTTAAATCATTAGTCTAATATTTGTTTTGTCTGATAGAAATACAGAGATGCTAATTTCTGGTCTTTGTCTCAATTTATTACCCACAGCTGGGAAGTAGCCTCCCTAATTTAAATTTTTTAGTCTATTCAGTATGCACCAAAAAACACTTCCAAGAAGAAATCTGATCAGGGAAAGGGGCTGCCCTAAAAGGCCTACAGAGAGGCATCCAATCTGATACAGCTCAGGCACCCAGCTAGGGAGGCTGGACTTCCCTCTGCAGGATGGCAGAAAAACCTGCCACACTTCTTCAAGAGGTAAACAAAGCTTATCCTTTAAAGTATCTGGTTTACTTAGAGTTTAAAATTTGTGTCAATATGCAATGCACCGCAAAGTTTGGCAGACGGAGTCTATCACCTACCCACCTTTGTGCTGCAATTAACTTTTCTCCAGGATCCCTAGAAACCACTCTTACCCCCTAGATACAATCAGGCTTTTAAGTTTCTCCAGTTTCCACAGGATTGTATTTTATGAAACACACATAAACAAAATACATAGAAATACATGATAAATTAAGATTGTGAATAATGCACGTTTGTGAGGTGTAACATTGACTTCCACATGCAGAAAGCAAAATCTGGAAAAATTTTGGCCCAGCCCTGACTGTATAACAGTAAGTGAGGTGCCGTGACTGATCTCGAGTACTGGCTCAGTAGTTCCAGAAGGTCAGGAATGCAAGCAGCTGTCTAGAGTTTAAAGGAAGCTTAACTGCAGGGGGAAAAACCCAAAAACCAAACAAAAAGAAACAAAAAAAAAAAAGCCATTTTAATGACTTAGCAGAGGTTTACTGAAGGTTAAGCTGTCTGCATAGATGCAAACAATGACAATAAAAATGTTAAAGGAATTCTCCTTACCCATAGAATATCAGTGTTTATCAGAGGAGTTTTATCTTCTTCCTAACAAGTTGAATCATGCAAAAACAAGATCAATAAGAGAGGATGTCTTTAAAGCTACATGATTGCATAATGAAAATTACTTTGAAGAGCTGGCTGTGTATTCATGGAGAGTTAGCAAACTGTCCCTGCAGGCGCTGGTGACATTAAGCAGCTCAAAATACAGTATTTCACTCGAAGCACATCTGACTCATTCTATTGGCATAAACATCACATGTTTAGCATTAACTGCTTTTACAACCAGCTTTATAAATATAGTTTGCTTCCCTTTCCAACGGCTGTCTTCTCCTTTCTTTTGTTGCAAATATTTTTGCTTGTTACTTTTGCCTCTGACAGCTTGACAGTTATTACCTTAAGACATTGCAGGTGTTCTTTAGTTCTTTTCAAAGAAACATTTAGGTACCTAAAGCCCTCAGCACATTAACAGGTGACTAATTTTTAATGGTACACCTAAAAGAATAAAGCTCAAAGGTAAAATATACAAATAAAAATAAAAGGTGACAGAAGCACTTTGTGTTTTTTAAAAATCTAGTGGTATTATTTTTATGGTGAAATGAAGAATAACCTAATCACTGGCATTTTATAACATGGAACTATAACACTCAAGTTATATCAAATGGAAGATGCTACTCTCTTAATTAGGCTACTAATCAGCAGAGTGAAAGGTGGATTGACAGTGTTAACATTTGCTCAAGGTGCAGATTTCGAGATTGCAACCAGTTATCCAGATAGTGGCAGTTTTACAGGAATGATGGTTTTGCTTAAACAGCACTCTTTGCCCCAGTCATTCTGGGACTGAAAGTAAACTCCCTTATTTCCTTTGTTTCCACAGCAAAGTCCCTCTGGCAGGAATCAGGACTTAGGAAGAGAGTGAAGAAATGTCCCCTAGCCTGTAACAGCTTTTCCTGGAGAGAGCCACAGGCTTGTCTGAATGGAAGTTGATATAGGCTAAACTCTTTCTCTTTCCAGAATAAAGCAGACAAGAGAAGAAGGAAGGCCAGTCTTCCTTCTATATATCTGTTATCCTACTATCTCTTTCCTATGAATGCATGATGAGACTGATTTGAATTTTTTTTCTTTATAGACTTCCTGTCTTCTCTCCACCTTCTCTTGTTTTGCCTATATTGAAATGTAAAAACAAAGTTCTTCTAGTATTGACTCAACTATGATTAATGTTGTTTCACACACTCAAATGTACTAAAAATATTCAAATAAAGTTGTGATGTTTGAATAACAAAATGTTAGCTCTTAATGAAGCCTAAATTCCACAGAATTTGCAATATGAAATGATGACAAAGACTTTAGGTGTCTCTAGTGTGGAAGAACAAAAGAGCATGAAAAAGACAACCTTCTTAAATATAGCAAAATAGAGCAAAATATACATATTGTGAAAGGAAGGCTATATCCATTTACTAGAAGGATGGATATGAAGTGTGACCCAAATTTACATACAGTTTAGAGCAACCTCAGGAAGTTATACTTCTAGGGCTCCTCTAATATTACTACAGAAAACCTTTACTTAACTGTAATTTAACTGAAACTTAAATAACTTAAACTTTTACTTACAACAGAAGATCTTACTACAGAAGACTTTTCTTTGTGATGGTTTCCCATGGCAGATGAAAAGAAGGATTAAAACTTACATACATAAATCAGGAATGGACTGGCATTGAGTGGTTTGTTTAAGAGGAAATTATGTTTGAACAGAGATTGTCCAAACTGGACTCTTCTGTACATCCTAAAATTATTTTTCATCCTTTTAATTGCAAATGGTAAATTCTGTTTAAAATAGTAAACAGGACATGGTACCCCTCTCCATCCCTCTCCATTTTGGAACAATGACCTAAATCTAGTTAGTAGGTAGCATCCATACTACCAGCCTGCATCCCCCAAGGGACTGGAAAGCATGTGATACAGTGTGTAGGACCTCTTTCTTGAGAAAGAGGCCCCAAGAGCAGAATGCTAAGGGCTGGAAAAACAAATTATGTCTTTTCATCGTTAGAATCATGCAGCCTGGTGTTAAATCACAGATATAAATGTTAAAAAAAAAAAAAAAAAGAAAATTAAGTGACGAGAATAAAGAAGCAATCTTAATGAAATTAACCTTTCTCCTCTTTCATTTTCTTCTGACCCTTTTGTCATGGTATTTAAACACAGTTTTCTTCTAAATAGAATTTATGTGTGTTTTTTTCAAATTCTCAAAAGATTTGTTTTTTTCAAGGTAGTTATTTTGAAATTGCCAGTCTTAACAATGGTTTATTTAATGCACTCTACAAATCTATTTCTCTCTTAGACATACACTTTCATTTACTAACTTGGTGTTTCCATCTTTCTTGTTAACTTTCTAAATTTACTTGAATTCTTTCACAGCTCTGAGGTAAACAACAACCTCACTATGTATACCAAGATACGGCTTTTTAACTCAAACTCTCTGGCAATGAGGGCTGTGCTATGGTCTTTCATTCAAGATGTATCACCTGGCACTTTTTTTGTTTGTTTGGTTAATGTATTTTCTGGTCTACCTGATTCATTGGAGCATTAGCTGTGAATAGAAGCTAATACACCTGCTTTGTTTTTCCTGCTCACCAGTTAAATAATTCTGCTCACCATAAACAATCAATACTACAAATGACTTGTGCATTAATGACATTAAAGAAACCAAAAAGTGTTAAACTGATGACCCTCTAATTATCACATCTTTATTGAGGCATTGGCTGCATATTTATAAATGCTGTTGGACTTTTATGTTGCCAGGACATTGATTTTTGCCAATTAATGAATCTCTGTATCCTGACAGAATACTATCTTTAACATCTGCTAGCCAACCAATAATAAATATCACAAAACAAACAAACAAAACCCCCAAAATGATGCTGATAATACAATAAATCACTGCATTATGTTTCCCTGACAAAAAAACCCCCACCAAAACAATAAACAAAACAAAACAAACAAATAAAAAACCAAAAACAAAAGGTAATATGGGCATGTGAAGACAATCCTGAGTTTTGCAATACAGGTTTTATAGCAACCAGCTGCTACCATAGCAAGTGTTTATCTATTTTGAGTAGGTTTTCTCATTTGATGATCTAAATTTTCAGTCATAATTCCACTTAAAATATGTATTGTTTATTAGCATTTACTAAAACTTTCTGTGAAATACTAGTTTTGAAGCATGTTGATTGGAAAAAATATGGAAAGCAAGGAATTTCATTACTAACAGAAATACAGCCACCTTAGGTGTTAGAGGTTTTCATCTAAAATGCAGCTGGGGAACTGAAGCACCTTAAGAATCACCATCTGCCCCAGTGATGGAAGGTGTCTGGATGCCTCATTCTCTAACTTCAGACCAGAAAATCCAGGTTCACCATCATGAAACTTTAGGCTCTAAGTGACACACCAAAGTTAAAAATAAGATCTCCAAGACTCCTTAAAGTTACATTCTGATCTAATATCCTATGTCTTGTTCTTGGATTCATGGAATTTTCAAAAAAAACACCAAATTTATCACTAGCATAAAGACTTCTGGTTAGGTGCTAAACTTGAAAAGCGCTAAAATTAGGCCTGAGGCCTTATCCAGAAAGTGTATGTGACCAAATTTATACAAATATATGGTCCTAGAGGAGTCTGGAAAAGTAGGGTTTTTTCAAAACATGATCTACTGTACAATTCCAATCTCAGTTGGCCAATGCTTGCCAGAAAGGTCAGCAAAGCTTGCATAAGTTATAAAACATAACATGACAAAACACCGAGCAACAGCCTAACAAAAAGACGTTTCAAACTGAAATGAACAACACTTACTCCCTCATTCATTCTTAACTGTGGAAACGGTGGCATCCCGTTCTAAAAACAAGGTGAGAGCAGAATTCAGGGCATTCAGTTCACAGTGCTGTTCCTGTGTTAAAAGCTGGGTCTGTTCAAGTGTAAACATCAATCTAGTGATATACGCTAATAAGATGCAGGGAAACACAATCATGAGCTCATTGTGTCTCTCTTTCAAATAGGTTTTTTCCTCTGTAGATGTAGGACTTGGCCACAGCTCAAGGAGAAAATGCTCCTGCCACTCAAAGAAGCTGTCTCAGAAAAGCCATTTGAACATTTGCTGCTTGTATGACTTAAGATTACACAATGCTGAATATTAAATGCTCAATTTTTACTTATTAATTACACTCATGTATTCTTGCTATTTCTTTTTACAGGTTAAAGCCAATTTATAGGAAAATCACTAGAAATCACTTTTCTGCATTGCAAAGAAAACTCATGATGTATTTTAGCAACTATTAGTACTGCTTGTGAGAATTACTCTGGAAAGGAACTGAGTGTAAGGAGCTCGAGTATCACAGGAATCATCAGAGTGTGTGGGTGAGACACCCTGATACTTCTCTATCACAGCTGTATATGAAATATATTCCTTTAATTACAGTCAATTTTTATTCACTTGATGCAGAAGAGGCTTTCAAAGGCAAAAGAAAAGTGGCTGCCATAAAGTTATTTTAAAAGTGAAGGCTTAAGGGATACTTTTTCTACTCTTTTTTTTTTTAAATATAGACTTTTTCCATGGGGATAAAAGGTTAATTTTTTAGCTGAAACAAATCAGTAGAGTGACAGGGCATGCTAAAACTTAATTTCTATTTATGTATTACATCTGTAAATTGTTGTAGTTTTGTGCACAATGAACAAAATTAAACTGTGTTATACAACTTCCTTGAATTACTAATTCAGACCAAAATTTAAATTCACATGTTCTGATGTTACACGTAGGATTTGGTTTTCTTCATTATAATATGATTTTTTTTGTTAATACAGTAATATAGCTTAAAACTCTTTAGCAGTAACTCAGTGTTTGCTTCGTAAAGGCACACATCTATTATGCATGCACACATTGAAATATTAGGGTATTCTTTGAAAAGAAAATTCTGCACTACTATAAGTCACATGATGAATAATACTAGGATTAAAAAATGAGCACTCCAGAGTATAATTATATAGCAATGAATATCTATTCTAATATATACTATATTATTGTCTCAATATAACTGTAATATATAATACATATATAATATATGTAATGAATAACACTTCTTCAAAATACAAGAATAAATAACCTAGTTACAAATACTTGAACAAAAATCTCTATTTTTTTTTATTTACTTATTTATTTGGATTTAGCCACACACCAAAATAACACCAGACACAAAAACAACCAAAAGCAAGAATAGCATTCAATACTTGTATTGAATGTCTATAATTTCAGCAAAGTTGTCATTTTCATGAGAATATTTCCCTGGTAATAATTTATATTCTTTTAATAGTAAAACTACTCTAATATTAGTACTGTTTCTTTAGGAAAAACCACAACAATCAAAAATTACTAGCATAATGACTTGTTTAGATAACACAAATATTTTTTTCTGTTTTTTACTGTGAGGTTTTAAACCTGAAGTTTGCTTAAATATGTATTCATCAGTTTTTAAGAAAAGTGATATTTTAACAACTCTAGATCACAAAAATTAAACTTTTCCAAGTACCAGAAATTTTCAGACTCTCACTAACTTTTGACCTAATTTCCTAATCTAAAGTTCAAAAGCTGTGTAACATTTTCTCTGTCATGTCTAATAGAAAAAAAAATTCTAAGGCAGAGATTTAGGAAAGAAGACATGGGAAATGTGTGTCAAACCAGCAGATAAAGATTTTCGTCTGAAATGGTGGAAAGAAATTTGAAGAATCTCTATTGTTATCTAGACAGAACCATTGTAAATTGGCATAATAAGTGAGCATGTCTTAATTACTCAGGAAGTTTCTGAAAATCGAATCATAAAGCTGTCCTTCAGAGTAAGGACATTTGTCTATTTCACTGTGCAGTAAGTTGGAAGGAGTGGTAAACAGGACATTAGCATTTCACCTTGTCCTTGGCAAAGCATGCCATTGTTACTTCGAGTAAAAGCTTTTTGGGTTAGAGAATGTATTTCTATATGTGTATCTAATAACTAATGTAGTCAGTCTGAAGTCTGATGGAAGCCTTTCAATGCTGTTTCAAAAGACAAGAAAAAAAAGCCTGGGAAAAAAAAAAAAAAAAACAAAAACCACAACAAAAACACAAAGAAACCCCAAACAAACCTGTTAATGACACTGTCTTTCAGCTAGTTTGGTAGCAGAGTTTTATATGGCCCTGCAAATGAGAGATGATTTTAAGTATACTTCCAAAAATTGTGTGAAAAGTACTGTAATTCCATAGATTTAATAAGATTATATTCAGAACAGAAAAATAAAAGAATTATGTCTACTTTCCCTTGCTTTATACATAACTCACGGCATCCTCATTCTTTATCAGAAATACCTGCAAGAAACAAGATAGGGTACTTTTATTTCTATCTTGGTTAGCAGGACTCAGTCCCACAGAAAAAATGTAAAGTTGATTTGTGACACAAATGGTTACAAATAATGCTCTGTACAACAGTTCTTAAAAGATTTTGGAGAAAAAGTTTACAATAAGCCTGGAAAAGGTGGGTCATAAGCAGAAAAAGCTTAAAAATATTTAGAAAAATATGAAAATGGAGCAGCAAATGGGATAAAGATTCATTTAAAGCTAGTTCCAGTAAAAGCATGTTTACCATACCTGTGTACCACAAGCATACTACAAGAATTCATATTCAATTTCTCTGAATATTTATAATGTACAGAAGAATTCCTTTTCTTATTCTACCACTAATAATCAATAATGTTAGTGGTATATCCATACAGTGATAATACCAGTAGGGCATGGTAATGGCAGTAGTGATAGAATAAATCTTTTAATACTATAGTAGGTCTTAAAGTGTGCTAAATTATATACAAAAATAAAAAGAATGATAACATATGTGCAATATTTAGCATTTTCCATTATCCTGTGTGTGCAGAATTCATCAAGATGAATGTTTATGAACATCTCCATAACACTCAAGAAGGCATAACTCCATAAAAGGTCCATGCAAAATATGTGCTGTCCAAAGACAAGTACTTATGCCAGATCAAAATGGAATTCTGTCAAAAATAATAAAAAAGCAAAATAATAATAAATAATCACTATTTTCTTGCCAAAATTTCAACTCAGTTATTTTGCTGCAAGTTTTGTTCAAATAAATATGCATACATAAGTAAGTAATTAAAAAACCCATATTCCA
The DNA here is from genome assembly GCA_035041135.1 of Platyrinchus mystaceus. Taxonomy (NCBI): domain Eukaryota; kingdom Metazoa; phylum Chordata; class Aves; order Passeriformes; family Tyrannidae; genus Platyrinchus; species Platyrinchus mystaceus. The sequence continues at coordinate 76,570,183 of JAWWLV010000121.1, read as the reverse complement.
CTCTTTCACTTTTCACTTACTACAAAAGATTCATATTTTATTTCAAAAGTCTGGTATTTTTCTTCCAAAAACTACTAAAAACCAAACCAAACCAAACAAAAAAACAAACAACAACAACAGCAACCAAAAAACGGAAAACGCATCAGTCTGAAAAATTTTAGCCAAAATTTAAGAGCTGTACTGGAAATGCTTAAGCAACTATATGCCTAAATGACTTTACTCTATCTTGGTTCTTATCTGTACCCACATCTAGGCTAGGATTATCATGAAGGTAAATATGTTTAAGGCAACTTTGACTTCATAAAAGCAGCTTTACTTGGAGATGCATGGCATTGATCCTGTAGCAACGAGTGTTTGAAAATTTTGTCATTTGAAGAGTATACATGCTCATGGTCATACTTAATCATAAACACAGAAATGAGGTACAGAAAGAAAACTTTTCTTCTTAGTACAGAGAGTATAGAAACTAAAAGAAAATACTACCATAACTTTTTTAAAAAAGAAATATTGAAAATAAACATCAATTTTCATTAACCGTATCTAGTTATACTTGACAATGAGTCAAGTATATGTAAAATTATATAAAACCATGTAAAATATAAGTAAAAAGGATAAGGTTTGTTAGCTAATGAGCTTTACTTTCTAATCTGCAGAGCTGTTGAAAAGAGAGGCATTTCAGAGCAAACAAAAGTCCACCATATGGTGCAAGGAAAGACGCATAATAATTAACCCCTAACAAGGGAAGCGCTGCATGCAATCAGCTTATGAATTCTCTTCACATTAGCTAGATTTCAAATGGTGACATAGTTTTAAACAAAGGGAAATCTGGAGATGCTCCAGCAGCCCTCCTCAGGCGTGCTATGGCTCTGATATCTCTCTGTGGATCAACAGCTCAGTCTCCTTCCAGGCTTTAAGGCTGTGGTGAAAGATTTTCATTTTTACATCTTCAAAACTTCTGTACAAATGCTTTTTTTTTGATTCTGTAGCATAGATGGGTGAAAAAGAGGAGCACAGTGAAGAGGCGGAATGCTTAATCAGCCTTTGGAGCATGCTGCAGCTCCACATGCAAACAGAGGGACAGGAACAGGAGCCCCAGATCCTGGGCTGCCAAGTGGGCCATGCTCCTTCTTCTGCTAATATAATTATTGAAGGTATGTGTGGTCTTAGACCAAAATACCATTGTTTGCACGGGAACACAGAGGAGATTAAATAATTGCTCCTACTCCTTACCTGAGGATGGCATATAGGCTACAGCACAACAGGGGGGGAAAAAAACCAAACCAAGAGCTTTTCACAATACAGATGCGTTATTGCATCCTCACTTTACTGAAACACTTCAAGTATGATAAATTTTCAGGATGTCTCTGAGCTTTCAATATTACAAGCAAGAATCTAAGAGAAGGAAATTTCTATGTGTCAAGGTATCAAAATTAAAACATCTGCAGTAACACTAAATGTTTGAACTATAGTAAGTTTTGCTAGACACATCTGGATTGTAAGTGCAAATGAAATGTCATGCTAGTCAACTCTAGCAAACCCTGTGAAATTACTGCTACTAAGAGACACATATAGTTTCTTACTAGTTTTCTGGTGTCTACCAGCAGGGATACGTTTTCTGGAAAACAGGTCTATGCACTTTGACAGATGGGAAGGAGAGAACACCTTTTTTTTTAGGAGGATGAAAATTCTTTGTATTCATGAAAATGCTGAAAACCTGTTTGCAGCTCTTAAATTTCAGCATATTTCCTTATGAAAGTTGAAGAGAAATGGGGGGGGGGGGTAATGTAGGATCTCATTTCACACAGCATAAACAGACAAGTGAGAGAGAAGCTTTCTAAAGATACCATTTTAAAAGAGACGAGAAAACAGGATTGAAGGCACAAAGAAAGTTGAAGGAGTGCAAGTATACAATATATTCTTTATCTTCCATGAAATGGTCACTGTTTTGAAGCCTTTGAGGCTTAATCACTAATGAGTGATGTGCCATATGATAACTCAAAGCTCCATCTCAGGATCTACCCACACCAAACCTTTATTACTCCTGGAAACTAGAACCTATTTCTCAATGGCTCACTGAACTGAACTCACATACACTCCTCATCACCTGCTCTGGCAAGTGTGAGAGCTTTGAATAAACCTGAAGACAAACCTATACAAGCACTACTGTTCATTAGTAGGAAGCTTTAGAAAGGAAAATGTGACTTCCATTAGCCCTTCAGACTAAATCAGAATCAATCCAATTTGTTTTGAAGCTGAAGAGGAAAACAAAAACACATATGGGAAGAAAGAGGAAGGGAAAAGGGGCAATGGAAGATGGGGAAGAGAGATGAAAGAAGAGAGAGGTGGAATCAGCATCTTCATAGCTGTGAAATGCTGGCCTGAAGATTAATATTGCCCAATCTGCAACAAATTCAGGATGTGATCTGGCTCAACAATGAAATCAGTTTGAATGCTACTTTGTAAATCATTCAGTCATTTTTTAACAAGATGAGCTTCTGGCAAAATGCTTTCCCTCTCTGCATCCTCGAAGGGATTACATTTTAAAAATCTTTAATTTCTGAAAGTCTTCAATATGCTAAAGTATGAGCTGCTCCAAAAAGCAGCTTTAGCTCAACAAATGAATTGAGAGTGAATACACAAAGAGAAAGATGATTTACACTCATTGTCTTTCAGAGATTAGTATGGGAAAAAATAAATGAATAAATAAATGAATAAACTCCAAACCACCCTTTTTCTACATAAGCCTTGTTACTTTGTTGAAAAGCTGATTCCAATACAAAGTATCACAGAGATTGTTTGTTGAATCAATTCTTTGTTACTCATGCTTCCAGGAATGAGCAATACTTTATGGACAAATTCACCCTGATACAACTGGGTCATACTAGATTAGATTCTGAGCTACTGTGAATCAATCATTTACCTGAAATGAGTCACAAAGCAAGAGAAAGGGGTTTCTGCTTTTTTTTTTTTTCTGATTTTTTTTCCTTGTCATTTTCTTCCTGAAGGATAGCACTGATAGAAAATAAATCATATATTTAGAAGTTATGCTATTCTAAACAAATAATTTCATTTTCTGATCCTGAAATTGTTTATTCTGATGCGAGAAATAGGTAGAAGAGGTAAACAAATTTTTAACCAGCCCATTTGTTAGCAAATAGCTTGACAAGCTTCAGCTCTGTAAATTCTGAAACTCTGTGCTTAAACATTTAGTCAAATAAAGTCAGTTATATTTAAGAATATTTTGACTTTTGGTTACTGATTTAGTGAAAAATTATTATTTTGTGGGATCAAGTCCAAATTAAGTAACCTACCTGTAGCCAACTGCTTGCTTTAAATATAATCCACTCCATTGCCATACTCTAAATATATTTAATATGAATGAGCACAAAACACATATGTTTGCCCTTCATATTTGAAACACTGCAGACAAATGATTAAAAACTCAATGTGTAATAAACATTAGGCAAACTTTGCTCAGGGAAATGCTCATTTAAGTTACTCTGAGTATACACATGGATGCCAGAGCATTTGGCGGAAAGATCTTTGCCTGGCATTTCTGGATTCTGCTGCGTTCTTCCTTTTAGAGTCCATTTCTTGCAGTTTTCTTCATGTCCCATCAGTCTCATACATGCAGCAGAGAGGACAGTATGGAGGGAATCGATCTAGAAGTGAATACACCTGTTGCACATTAACTTCAAGGTGGATTTTCATATGGTTTCTTTCCTTAGCTCTCTCTTTCAAGCTTCAGGCCTCGGAAGGAAAAAGAGTGAATTCTTGAAGTCTTGAAGGCATTTTTACATACAAATTCTTGGGAAGAAAGGATTAGGCCAAAGCAGAATAAAAACATGATTACTAACTTTTCATTAAATAGCTTCACATTTATAAATTCTACCTAAGAAATGAGAGATTATGTGTAATTTTCTATATAACCTAGGCATACTACACTTCTTTTGGCAAGACATATTCTGTTGACAAAGACAGTCAGTTCTATAAGAATCTAATATATTATCAAGGATTCATAAATAAGACATATATTAATCCATTTCACATCTTGGTATCTGTCTCTCTGAGGCCCAGGTTCAAATTATACATATGATTAGTGGACTGCTCCTGCTTTCACAGTTGGCTTTATAACTATTTTGAGAATCATAATCTCTACTTGTTCTCAAGGTGTCACAATATATTTACAGACACAAACCCACTACCACTAGAAAAAAAAACAACCTAAAACTGGTGTTACACCACTGAGGCTTATAAAGAATTGTCTCAGTTTAAATCAAACCTACTTTTATTCCATTCATTTGAATGTACGCTAAGAAAGCTTCTTTCATAATAGGCACAAAATATGTATGCAGATATATAAATGCTCATCAGCATTAGTATTAATTACAGGAACAGATCTATTCCATGAAAATCCTATGTCTTAGTCTTGTGTTTTAGGCACAAGTTTGGGAATTCTGCTTTTACACTCCAGAAATTCTCTTCATCTCCTTTTCCTTTATTATGCAGATTTCTTTTAGATGTAAAATTCATCAAGCATAATACTTTAAATATGGTTCGAAAACACCCTTTAAGAAAATATGGAATGTATTGTCTAAGTTCTCATGACAAACTCACAGAGGAGATTGTTGTCCACAAAAATTGGATTTGTTACCTGCTGTGCAACAAGGCAATAATTACACACTCGAGAGAGACATTGATTATTCATTTCTGAGTAGTGCAAGCCTGGGTGCTCAGTGGTATTCCACAAATCAAGCACACCAACTATCAAAACTTTTTATTATTTATGTATTTCAGCAAACAAAGGAATTAGTGTTAACTGACTACAAGTTACATAGTTTTCTTATTAATTTGTATTCTATCTTCTATTAGTTAATAATTCTCTTGCTTTCAATGCTTATTAGTCCCATGCTCAGTCTTTCTCTTCTTTTGAGTTGGTGGGTTTCTTGGGCCAGCGGTCCATGGGTCAGTGGCCACAATCTCCTGCCAGAATTATCTTTTACCCAGTTGGAGTGGATTTCGGCATAGTTGCTGAATTGGCCTTATTAATTTCTTCTTTATCTTAGGAGTTCTGTCAGATGTCCTTGTGGCCCATAAATTCTGCATTCTTTGGGTCCATTATCAGTGGGCACTCTTCTTCCCATGCTTTCTTAACCTCCCCCAGGTCTGAGGTCATTGAAGCATGTCAAGCCCTAAACCTTAACACAGTAATTCTACCAACAAGTAATTTGTTTTTCCAACACCTGGACATCACTTAGAGCTGGTTAGCTGCTATCCATTTAAGGGATTAAACCTCCCTCCTTGTTGGTGAGGCTTGAAAGAATACAAAGATCAAACATTAAAGAACATCTTTTATTTTACATATTCCACATTTTGGAACCATATGACTCACTACATTCGAGGGGTTTAGCTTTTTCTAAAGCTCTAATCAAACCTGCAGGGTCTGAATTCCCTGCTATGATGCAGCCAATAGATTCCAGAAGTATGATATGCTCTGTCCCTGACAAGATATGCAACAAAGTCCTGAGACCATAACAAGGCCCCACGATTGTTACTGTCAGTAATATTTCAAGATTAAATCAACAGTTAAAATATAGTACCCAGCTGGTTTTATTAAATCAACCCTACGGACTTTTTATAATGTGAAATTACTTTTCTGCAGTCATCGTCTCATTCAGTTTTTATTCCGAATAACTTGACCAAAAGTCATAAATGACATTCACATACAGAAGGAAGTAAGTACCAACACAGGAACATTCCTGAAGTAGAAGGCTACAATTTTATTAATTCATTATACATGGCATATAAGAAGACCCTGTCTAGAGATAACAGAGCTACCACACCTGAGAGCTTCTTGCCTGAGGTCATTTAAAGATTCAGAACAATCTTTAAAATTTCTCATCTTTCTTCTTGAGGGGAAATAAAAGATATTCAATAATTTAATTGTCAAAATCTTTTCTGCTGTGCTTCTCACAGGGAAAAGCTCAACTATTAAAATACAAGGTTGCCTCTCACAAGATGAGTCTTCAGTTGTTTGCACACAGAAGACATGAGTCATAAACTGAACTAGCTAAACACACATATTTGGTTATTCACTTCTAATTAACTGTTCTTCATCGCTCCTCCTCAATGTCCCCAGAATGTTATGAAGAATGCAATAAAAATTTGCTAAACTTCTCTTGACTGTTATTCCGCCTTTATCTTTAGGAAACAGAGATTGGTCATAGCTGCAATATCCTAGACAAGATTTCTGCATTACAAGTAATGTGAGACAAAGAAGAGACACAGACACATTTAAAAATTTAATATTATTGAGTAGAGAAAGTGATGCTCATATGTCTGCTCCTTGTGGAACTCCATGAAATGCACAACTCTTCTGCAGCAGAAACTGCATGTTCCTTGTCTTTCTCCACCAGGCTTTTCTACACCCAACTTCCCTTCTCCTAATGAAGGTTCAGATACTATACCAAAACTCGAATTGTTAAAAATTTCTCCACTATAAGTTCAAAAAAGCTGCACAAAATGCAAACATTTCAAGAAGCAATCATTTTGTTTCATCCCTTAAATTGCAACAGTTGTATGTAAAGGATGGATGGTTGTGTGTCAGAAAAAAAATACCTCATTATGACTGGAGCCCTCTTATATTTGAGCATAATTTTCTGAGGACATTGTTGGGAGTTCAATTATTTTACTGTGATGGCCAATGAAAATTATCTTTGGATTAGACAGACTTTAAATGAAGAAAAGAATTAGAGAGCACAAAGAAAGACTTTTAAATATACTGTTTAGATGCTGAGAAAAGGAAAAAAAAAAAACAAAAAAACAAAACCAAGGAACATTTAAGATCCTCCTTGTAAGCATACAGATGTATTGAGTTTATTTTACTTTGGGGTTAGATGGAATAGAATGCTTTCACAGAGGTATTCCTTTAACTTGTATTTTCTGTCATACCAAATGTAAGCTGATGGTGTTATCCAATGCTTAAATCTATAAGAAAGTGAGCCTTGAGACATAGGGCAACGAAGGGCAACAAAGTTGGTGAAGAGCCTGGAGAGTAAGTCATATGAGGAGAAGCTGAGAGAGCTGGTGTTGCTTAGCCTGGAGAAAGGAGGCTCAGTGGAGAGCTAGGGACAGGACAAAAGGGCATAGCCTCAAGCTGCAACTAAGGAGGTTCAGGTTGGACATCAGGAAGAATTTCTTCACAGACAGGGTTTTTAAGCACTGGATTTGGCTGGCCAGGGAGATTGGTGGAGTCACCATCCCTGGAGGTGTTCAAGAAACAACTGGACACAGCACTTCGTGCTATGGTCTAGTTTACAAGGTGATGATCAGTCAAAGGTTGGACTCAATGATCTTGGAAGTCTTTTCCAACATAAATGATTCTGTGATGCCTTCTCAAAAGATGTTGAACCAGATACTGCTTCAAATTGACCAAAACTATTATCTCCTGATTGCTGCTGAAACAAGATTTTAAGACCACAAAACTTGGAGTTTCTCCACCCTCTCTTTTTTTCTTGAGAAAGCTTCAGAAGTTTCTTTTGCAACCATATAGTTTCTATGGAGTGAGTATTTAATATTCTTTTTTGACAGACGGCATGAATTTGTCTTCCTTGCAATCGAGTTCACATAGCCTGACCAATAACATGCTTATCAATCTGTGCTTAGTTCTTAATCACAAACTATTTCCAACTATTACCTTTGAAGTGCTGAACATCTGATTTAAAATAGATTTATTCTACTCTTCTTTGGGGTTGGGTTTATTTTGGGGTTTGTTTGTTGTTGTTTCTTTGGGTTTTTTTTTTTTGTTTTGTTTTCAGTCCTCTAAAATCCAGGGAGTATTGACATTTCTGAACACAGTAGATAAACATTTTAAGAAAAGCCTCTTCCATTGAGTCACAGTTTGATTTACATATTCTGATTTGGGAAGTTCTCCATCTCTAATGGAACAATCTAAGACAATCTGTAGATATGTCTGCTTGGCTGATACACTTTGCAGATACTTTCCTCTATTTGGTAATGTGTTATTTACTTTTTGGAATTTCTTGAAATTGATATGTAAATCCTGACATATACATCACACTTGTAAGTCTGGAAAGATATATCTGTGTCACAAAACCTAATTCTCTGTTAACCATATTGCAGATAACACTATGTAGTCAGGACATGAAAATGAATAATACTGGGGGATTTGTTGCTTTTTTTGACTGAAAGATTGTCCTAGAATGAGATGCATGCATTTTTAACTTAAGGAGCATTTCCTATCTGCCTTTCTCTTACTTAGGGGAGGCAAAATACATATCTCTAACATCACTAAAATTCTTGGGAGGAGTCACTAAACAATATTTTAGGTAGAAGAGAAATTCGAGTGGAAGAGAACTGCTGCCTAGGAAGACTGATGCTAAAAGTTCTGTGGTGAAGGGGCAGGAGGTGGAAGTGACAGTGGGAGGGGAAGGAAGCAAAGGAAGCAATATAATGGAAAATCTGATCTCTCTCTCCTTTACAAGACTCAAACCCTTGTGGTATGTGATAAAACCCAAACAGAAATATTCTTACAAAGCTGCTTTCTGGAAAACCCACTGATAGACATACTTCTGTTGAAAGCAAGTTTATTATATCACATCCCAAAAAAGTGAATTAGGTCTCACTCTTTTTGTCTTCCTTGGATTATTGTCTTGGATTTGGAGGTTTATTATTATTATTATTATTGGATTGTCTTCCTCCTTTTGCCTTGGATTATTGCAGCACAGGCTTTTCTAGTGGTGCAGAGAGCTGGAATATATCCAGGCAAATTACAATTACCTTTTTCTGCACAGCTGCAGAGCAGAACTGGCCAGGATGCTCCTGAAGTCTGTTCAAACTCTGAGAGTTTCCCTGGGACAATCTGCCCTATGAGAAGAACAAACATCTACCAACATAAATGCAGTGAGAGAGGGGATATTGGTTTTGCATGTAACTTTTTCCTTCCTGATCTTTTTGTGGTCTTGGCTGCCATGTGGCTCTTGATGCCCTATTTGAAAGATAAAATAGATAAACTATTCAGAACTGGTGAGAAAAAAAGATAGAGAGAAAAAAAAATAAGAAAGGAAAATAGGAATACAGATGGAGGGAATTTTGCTGAAAGAAAATATATGCCATTTCCAGGTGTCTATCCAAAATATGAACCATATATCAGCCAAACTGTCCTCCATTTCTAACACTTCTGGTGAATAAGGTCTATGCATGTAGCTTAAATAGACAATTCTGTAAGAAAAAGTAATTACATTATAAATTACTAGCAAAGCTCACATCAAGTAATCAGTCTGATTAAATGACTAAGGGACAAAACTTGGAGTTGAGATGTTTGGGTTCTTTACTACACTCTGCCAATGATTTCCTTTCATATCTTCAGCAACACCTGATATCTCTCCATCAGAAATTTCTACTGCAACATTGGATAATAATTCTTACCCTTATTTATGATGGATATGAAGATTAGAAAATAATCAGTATATCATACTTTGCTAGAGATTTTTCTAAGGACATGAACCCTACAAGGCATATGTCTGTGAAAACATAATGTAATTACTGCATTAAACAAAAAGGTCATTGACTGACCCGGCTGTGTCTATTTAATAAGAACATTTCTGCAAAGATAAGACTATTACTACTATTTGTATTTAGCAACAGTGTGTGAGGTAGTGAGATTATCCTTGCCTCTCTAAACCCACCAGCAATTTTTCTTCTCCCAGAGATGACAACCATGAAAAAGACTTGCTTTGTAATTCAAGGCATCCTTCTTATTTATTTATTTATTTATTTATTTATATTATTACTATTATTATTATATAGCTTTTGAAAAAAATGTATTAGCTATAGGTTCTACCATGACTAGTGGAAAATAAATACATAAATCTGAAAGCATGAGACTTATCAAATTCATTAGATTTTAACAGACTGATTTTTTAATTGCAGCAGCTACACATGGAGCAGCTGGTTCCAGAATCTTTAAATGAATGAATCCATCAAGTCACGATGGGTAGGTTGTGAAAAGTCTGTTTACTATTAGAAAAATTTTTGGTTATCAAAACAAAGCAAATTACGCTAACCAGAGTGAAGGAGAAGCTTCCTTCAATTTCGTCCCAATTTATTCAACCACTAACATTTTACTTTATGTAGGTAGCTATACTTTACATTACAACTGTGTGCTGACATGTACAACAAGAAAAATAAACACAGCAAAGACTTCCCATTTTTATGTTATTGATGCTATTTCTTCTTCACAGTATATAAAAGGAGATAAGTCGGTTTGCTTTGCTAAAACAGAGAGAATGAGGAAGAATGAAAAAAGCCTCTAACAAACAAACTGGTAATGTGGAAGATCAAATTTACTAAAGCTATGCAGGACTTTGGCTTCCCAAAACACAAGCAAATGCACAACCTTGACTTTATAAGCAAATCAAAACATGATGGCAGCATTACACAGCAACTCTAAATCAGCACTTGCCTATATCGCCTTCTTTCAAAAGAATCACACTCAAACTCTGCTTGCCTTGAAGAAAGCAAAGGATAAGGAGACAATCCTGTCTCAGAGGTCAAGCAACAGGAGGAAAATGTGCAGTCTCTGTCTTAGTTGCAACACGTTCAGATATACATTAAAACTTTTAAACAGAAGACTGGTTTACTTTGTTCACTGACTTTCACTGCTGTTTTTCCGGGTATAGTGCATTGTTGTATCAATAATGTCCCAATAGCAACGGTAAGTCAAGTGTATCAGTATATGTTTGGAAAACTAAAATAAATTGGTGTCTTCCGTAGGACTACAATATGCCCTCTGATAGTATTTTTTTATGCAAAGCACTTTCTTGCTCAGAACATATCCATCCTAATTTCTTTACGGATTGCTATATTAAATTTTAATTTTCAGCTCCTAATCATAACAAACAGATTATGCAAGGACTTCTATTTTTTTCCCTGTTTATAGCAGCTGAATCTTCATGCAGTATTTCCTCCTCTTTATAGAACACAGCTTAAATATGATGATTTTCCTAATTTAGATAATTCTTATTGTCTCTGTTATCTATTATTTTGGAATACACTTCTGATTTCAATACCTTTCTGAAAAGGCTAAATCCTGCTGGCATACTCTGTAAAAAAATTTGCATGAAGAAAGATATGGTACTAAGTCACATGCATATACTTTCTTATCTACTTATACTTTAATATTCATCACCAATTGTTAGTGAAAACTGCACCTGGATTTAATGCAAAGTTCATCTGCTAAATTTTAGTCTGATGTTATGCCATGAAAATAAGGAAATGCAGCTGAGATCAGACAATTCCTATTTTCTCACACCCATCCTTAAACTATCGGTTTATTAAATGTTGGGTTTCACTAAAAATTAAGAGCAAGTGTGCTTTTATTATAGTGAAATTTTAGTAAAATTATATTCTATTTTAGTGAAAATGCATGTACAATTTTCTGCACTGAAAAAGGAGTTTCAAAAGATGAGCTTTATATTTCTATGATATAACCTGCAGTTGAAAAACAATTATATTAGTTTTTTTAAAAGGAGTGCAGACATTATTGTACAAAGTATTTTCATCAAAGTTCATTACACAAAGAATATATCCCCTAAATTTTCATTATAATTAGATGTCATAGAATATAATTTTCATAATTAGGTGCTAGAATGGCTACATATTCTTGAAAAATCAACATAAAGCTCAAATTGAAAAATAATAAAAAGAAAAATTGTGGCATATCCTTTCCAGCTATCAGCTTTACCTACAATATACTAAACTGCAAAAATGCAGGTCTAAAAATATTTTTTGACCAAAGCTTGCATACTTGTGGTAAGGCTTTGAAGGCGGTATGGTCCAACACAATTAGTAAAGCCCTGAGACATCATTAAGAAACTAAAAAGTGAGATGAGAATAAGCTTACTGACTCATACGTCCCCAAAAGAATCTGGACACAGCCAGGAGATAATCCCATTTGCAAGGGGTTCCACATGTCCCTGCATACCATATTACAGAAACCGTATTTTCTGCCCTGGGGAATTAGCACGAGTCAAATATGTGTAGCAAACCTACTGCCTTATAAAACCTCATGGCTCTTTATCTCATAGAGTGCTATTGTTTCACCATCATTAAGCTTGCATAATTATGCCATTGCGCCGCCGTTGGGTGAGTGCACTGGAGTGCATAAATGCGTATGTGCTTTAAAAAAGGGACACCGCTGTGCTTTAAAAAGGGAGATCACCGATTGGAAAGTTTGACTAATATTTTTTCCTGATACAGCCTGTGATTGAAACATCTTTAAATGCTGCCACATAATAGTTTTCTTGTGCAACTTTCCAACAAGAAAGAAACATGGCACTTGAATTCTGCACAAGCTTATGTTTTTCACGAAACCTAGTTCAGTGAAAATGTGGGATTAGGATGCATTTCTGGCACTTTTTCATGTTTCCCAGGATGGACTATAATGGAAATTGGAACAAGCCCCAGGAGATTTCAGATGAGGAGGGGCTTTCTGTATTACAGCAAACTCCAAGGATGCCCTAAGGCAAGTGGAATTGCTCAGAGTTTGCACAATGCCACACGCTGTTATTTTGTTATTGAAGGCACCGTTACATTTTAGTACCCTGTGCATTCATAACCCACCGGCAAAGAGGTGACAGGCATCACTGGTCATCTAGCAAAGCAGTTTGGTTCCCCTTAGACTGTCATTTATAATGCAGCCATTTTATACGCCCGGACAGATACTTTTCTCTGCTACCTGTGCAATGACAACAAAGGAATCTGTTTCAGAATATCATGTGCCAAAAATGAGGCAAAAATTCTTTGCTGCCTACAGGATAGTAATGTGCATGAATAAATCTCACTCCCCTGTACGTTACCCCATCTGTATGGGAAAGGCAGTGGAACAGATCTCTGCCATGCCAGTGCTATCAAATGTTGTGTATTATGGAGAAGAAATAAACACATTCAATTTTTCTTCACAATCCAGGATGCATCTATGACATTTGAGAAAAAACTTGCACAGTAAGGACAATTGTACTGGGAAAAATAATAATAAGGGGAAGAAAAAATAATTATGAAACTGTTTATGCTTTTAAAAAACTAATTCCAGAAATACCATTGAAATCAAATTAATTCCTGATATAAACGTATGCATTATTATTAACCTAAAGAGAATAATATCCCACATTGTTGTAAGACTGCTATGTGGCTAGGGCCACAGAAAGAGTATACTTCTGTCACATGCTCATATTAAGATTGTCCTAAGGAGCCTTAAGATTAAAACCTTGTTTGAAATGAAGTTTTCAGTCTCTGAATCTTCTTTAAGACTCCCTGGCAACTGGACTCTTCACCAGTGTTTGTACAGTGCCTGGCACAACGGGACATCAAGCTCATTGTGTGCATTAGACACAACTGTAAAATCATTACTGTCTGTACATATCTGTTCTGTTTCTTGGTCTCTTGCTGTGATTCATGTGCCCTCTCCTCTCTCAAACTTCCAGATGAATGTTCTCATGTGTGAAACAAGAGACCACGTTGGTAAATATGAATTATACAGATTCTGAAATCTGCCAGCAAAGCATACATGAGAATTAAACATCAGCAGATGCGTGTTATTTGCTAACTAGACCTTAAACATCAATACATTCTGGGTTACATTCTGCACTCCTCAGGCTATTTATTAAAGCATAGTAATAGCAAATGTTTACCTGTTTTGACATATATTTTTTTTAGTTTTGGTTTTAAATGTTTAACTTTATGATAGATTAAAAGTATTCTTATGAGACCAAGGCACTAAGAATTAAAGAAATTTGTTGCTAGACGATCTGATGAAGTACCAACTCTGCTTCCAGTCATTCCCGCTTTTTAGCATCTTCGAGCCTGACATCAGTTTTGGATGTAGCTAAATGCCAACTATCCCGATAAACATGTACACTACCAGCTGTGGCTCCATCTGCTCAACTAAACATTTTCACACCAAATCTGCCAGGGGAAAAAAATATTGGTTTTGGAGTTGGTTTGTAACAACTGAAATATTAAAATCTTAACCCTAGGTGGCCCTTCACTTTTCTATTTTCTCTGATTAATATATTTAGAAGAAGCACAACCATCTATTTATAGCCTGCCTCAAACCCACAAAATCCAGTGGAAGGAATTTGTTGCAAAAAGCACAGATAAATAAAATGTAAATCCAGAGCTGATAAACCTTCACTTTGCCTTTTTCAAAGGCCTTGCAAATGCCTATGTGACTGCGTGACCTGACCGATGTGCAGCAGCAGCTATAAATAGCTCCTGGTCCCTCTGCCCCAGCCCAGAGGCAGGCAAGCTTGGTGTCTTTGTCAGCCTGCTCCCAAAACGCTGTCTTGCGAACCCAGAGTGGCAATTGGCACTTCAGTACAAGTGGGTTGATAGCTGTAGTTTTTCAGGGCCTTTTATGAAAACAAAAGATGCCCCTTCTTCTTTTTTTTTTTTTTTTGTGAGCAGGAATACCTGTAGGAGCAGCGCAGACAACATCCTAGGTAAACCCTAGATGTGCTACCAGTCTGAACTGACTTCCACATGTACAGCACGCTCTGAAGTGATAGCTGTATACATCCCTTTGTGTCAGGTAGAGATCTAGCTCCAAATCTGTTAAACTCTTTTTGCATTTGAACATCCAGATCTTCTTAAGAAATAAAAGTCCTCAAGAAATGGCAAAGCAAAACTGAATGTGGCACTTGCTCGAACTGCCAAAATCACGTTTAAAAGTTCATGTGGTAATGAGAAGGCAATAGGAACAGCACCTGCCACTGTGCTAGTGCAATAACCAATATATCAAGTCTGAAAAAGGAACAAGGTCTGAATAGCACTAAGCCAGGGCTTACCACTTTCCACTCCCCTGCTGTGAAACCAACAGAAAGTGTGGGGCAGCCTCAATTCTGTCACCATGAAAGCCTGAGTGTCTGTTGTGAAACACAGACAGCACAATAGCTGAGCAAGAGGAGAAGACTAATCCTAACCACCAGTATGTGTTTTCTGCTATAGCTGCTAGGGCCTGTAAATTGCGCCTTCTGGAGTCCTCAACTGCACATGCCAGAGCCCTGAAGTAATCTTACACCTTCATGAACACTTTGAAAATAATGGATACAAGTATATTTAACTTGAAAGACCTGCTGATTCAGTCCAGCACCTGCTTTGAACAGTGTCATCCGATAGGTAAAACCAGAACAACTCCCCACCTCAGTTGGGGCTTTTAAACGGTTGTAGTAATATAAGAAGTCAAAAAACTGAAAAATAATGGATGAATAGACTATACTGTGCTTTAAAATTCAAAGAAATCCTAGTGGAAACTCAAGAGGGATGAAAAGGTGTGATGCTTCTTCAACTTTCGTTAATGAAAGCCAAGAGTAATTTTATTGAAGTGAATGGAGTAAAGCAAAAATTTTCATACTAAAGAGCCATCAGACTCATTTAGCTCCAAAGTACTCCTTGACAACTTAATTCATATCTGATTTAGAAAGTTAAACTTTATTTTGGATATTCCACCTTCTTCTGTTTTTTTTACACATATTCCTTATAGAAATGAAATAAAAAAAATAATCTCGCTACATCTAATAATTTATACTAATTAAAAAAAAGTCACTGGAGTAGGTTTTGCAAGCAATTAACAGCTTAGATACAACATAAGAGACTTCTGAATTTTTTGATAGAGCTTTCTCTTCATTTTATTCTGAGTTTATTCTTACTGCCAAAGCTTAGTACTTAGGAAACCCAGAAAGTTTTTCCAAC
The DNA here is from genome assembly GCA_035041135.1 of Platyrinchus mystaceus. Classification (NCBI taxonomy): domain Eukaryota; kingdom Metazoa; phylum Chordata; class Aves; order Passeriformes; family Tyrannidae; genus Platyrinchus; species Platyrinchus mystaceus. Next base: position 76,554,415 of record JAWWLV010000121.1, on the reverse strand, counting down.
TGCTGAAATTAAACAAAACAATTAAAATGATCATGAGAAAGGTATCCAGATTCTGCATAAAGATTTAGGTTTGTATATTTTATCCTTTCTGGTTCACTCAGTAATGACTTGTCTGTCTGCAGGAATACAAATGTATCAATGAAAAATGTATTATATTCTATCAACTAAATTAATCACAGTTCTCACTAGCGAACACATTGCAATCTAATACTTACTGATGTTGTATCTAACAAGCTAATACAATTAAACTGTGGAAAAATACACCTTTCTATCCGTTCACATTTTTGATTCAAGGAACATTACAAAAAATCTCAGTAATAAAACCAATTGTGAGAGACATGAATGCCAGAAATAAGGCAAGTATTACAAATATAATACAGAGGCACATGTACATAAACCATAAACTACCTTCTGCAGTTTCAATTACTCCAAAAAAAATACTACTAGCATCAGTCAGAGAATAATGAAGTGGAACATGTTTTTGTAAAACAAACAAAATTATGAAGAATCTAAAACCAAGATCAATATCCAGCACCTGTACCCAATAAATCGGGCTTTCTATTGTTCAGTAGCCAGCCTCTCTGGCTACTGGCTAATAGTAAGAAATAATATTAAAAAAAGCCATGTCATAACATTTATTTCATTATTTTATTATTTAACTTCAGTGTAGATATTGCAATATTTTCTATGTCACTAACAGAACAAAAAGTAATCTAACAGCTTCTTTAGAAGAAAACCTTATGATACATATAATCCAGCAAGTTCTTGTAATAATGATTTCACATCTATACAGTCATCTGTTATAATTTGGCCTTTTTTCACTGCAGTCCTTTGAGCTCTACTATTTCATAAAGCATAACATATTTACAAGCACAGAAGCATATAAATATAATATGCATTCCTCATCCTTTCTCAAGGAGTACAGGGAAGAGTAACTGAACACCTAAGCTGCAAAGTGCCTTTTTGTTCTGCTTATGGATGTTTCTGTGTAACTATCAAGATAAAAGCAAGTCCAAGAAATTTGCATCACACAGAGAAATAAGGCAATATTTCGATAGTCATCAGATTCCTTGGGAATTAAGTCAGAGACTTTGATGCAAACTGTACTGCTGTATGCTCTCTACTACAGATAAGCCTTATATTTTCTGTGAAGAAATCTACTGAAGAACTTCCAGCAGTGAAACTATCAAGCACTGAGGCTTGAGATAGCCTTTTAGATATCTGGGCCCAGGCCAGAGAGTCTTGAAGATAAGAGTGGAGACTGAGGTTAAGCCTAATTCTCTGAAAAGCCAATGTAAGGCAGTCTGATGTGCTCATGGTAGTCTGAGCTGCTACAGCCTTTTGTACTAGGTGACTTTCCCTGCCCAGTAACAGCTTTATGCTCAGATATACTGTGCTACTATCATCCAAGAGAGAAGCTGAAATGCAAGAATAACTGCAGACAGTTCAACATCTAGCAGGATGAGGTAGACTGTCTTACCCAAAGAGGGAAGATAGACAGTTTCATTTATCAGATGACACTCTGCATCAGCTTTAGTGTCAACACAGAATACAGAAGTAGTCCTAAATTATAGAACGCATTGATCAAAAAACGATGTATAACTTTCACCAGAAGCTCCTACACTGGGCCTGGAATCTCACTGATTTCTTGTTGCTAGTACCATCTCTGTTCAGTCTTAAACAACTATTCTTTATTTCTGTGCTGTTTTCTTGCAATCAGTTGCCACTAGAGTGAAAGTGGAATTGTTACAGGCCTCAAAGGACAAAACCCAATGCATGTGTTCTGCATATCTCTCAAGAATACCATCCAACCTGTTCACACAGTAGCTGAATATAGATGCCGAAAAGAACTACCAATAAAACTGATTCTTGAAAGACACTGCAGTGGGGAACAGAAAAGCAGTCTGCCCTGACTGCTTGTTGGATATGTTTGTCTGGGAATAATGCCAACCATTTTAGTGTATTTCTTTGGATCCTGCTACCTCTCTCAAGTAAGAAAGTACTATCTCATAATCAGCTGTGTTAAATGATTCAGATATGTCTGAAGTGATGAGAATAGATGCCTGTATGTCTCCACCGAAAGGAGCAGATTACATATGCCACTAAAACCATTTCATGCCCTGCTTTAAATTCAGATTGTGCTGGATCTAAAATTTTATCTTAATTTAGTTCAGGCAGTTGGCCTTTGGTTAGCTTTTCAATGAGCCTGTGAAGAGTTTTACAATTATTCTGTGTCTGTATGTAGGGACAGACAAAGAAAGATGATTACAGTTAGCTCTAGGGTGAAATGTGGAAACTGTTACAGAGCACATGGAAATGCTACACAAAGGTTTGGGACAGGAAATGAACAGTTAATCCAACTGAAGCTGCAGGGGGAATGACATGGATGTGAGACGTAATTATTCAAACAGGAATTTGCTCAGGACACTGAGGGTAACACCTCTCCTCTTGAAAATTGTGTCAGGCAATAGCTGACAGGACTTCAGGGGGTTTAGTTCATTTGAAAAGCAACAAATCCAATTGCAGAATTCTTTTTCCCACAGGGGACAATGGGCTCAGCATAATACAGTGAGAAAGAACAATCTTCTGAATCATCCTTAGCATTTCTTTCAACGTTTGGATTCTCACTGCAGGTATCCAGTTAAGTAATAATACTCCCCAGTATAACTCTACTCAGTCTGATAGGTGAAGAGAAGCAGCTTAAACAGGCATAGCTACACTGACCATGAGTCAAATACTTGTGTAATTTAACAATGCCAACTAAGTAACAAACAAAGTAACAACATACATGAACTAAACACTGGAGAACAGATACTGGAAAATTTCTAGGTTGTTACTTTAGGGTCAAACAAGAGTGGTAAGTAGATGAATAAAGCTTAATAAATCCCACATAAATGTGCACACTCTCCCACACATAAAAGAATCAATTTCATGACATTCAAAGCTGTACAAAAACTACCGCTATATCTTTGTGGGATTTTGCTGATTTTTCAAGAATGACAGATCAATTTGTTAAAGGAAGAAAAATGGATTGAAAATCCACAATGTTTTAAAAAGCGATTCCTTTCAGATCTCTACTTTTTTGATATATTAACTATGATCAGCAATGGAGAAATCCATTTTCTTTTCTATCTAAGCTTCAAGTAATGATATATAATAATAATTAAAAATGTATGTAATTTAATTTATTATATATATTTATTATATATATATTTATTACATATATAATTAATATATATAATACTTTTAGAAATAGCCTCTACTTTTCAATTACTTTGTTTTTGTAATTCATTTCATGATTTTCAGAGATGATAATTGCCTACAAGTCCAGTGGCAAACACTTAAGTTTTTCAGTAAAATACTTTTACTGAGGAGTCTGGCAGGTGTCTGCTTTGTTGCATCCCTGAAGCCTGATTGAGCAACTTGGTGCAAGATGAACTTGTGTCCTATCACCATATCTTCTTTCCCAAGCCTTTAAAAGAAGTAGTTCCTCACAATAATCACTACCGAAAATCAGGTCATGGGCATTAGTCAGTGGGCATCACTTAAAGCACTCAGAGAAACCCAATTTGAAAACCTTGATCGTATTTCTACATCATCTGGCAATTATGTAATTACTTATAATCTGTAATCTTAAAGACCCTCCTCCAGGGGTTTCATACCATAGAGCAAGTTAATGATCTCATAAATCCAAACTTCATTTTCACACCTTGATCATGAATGACGTGCTTCTTGTTTCACCTCCAGTAGGGTGCTGAGTCATTAGCAGAGCAAGATATGAAAGCACAAGTTTTAACATTAACAAAGCTAGGATAAACACAATCTTCAAAAGAGTTCTTTGAACTTAGACACCATATAAGACTATACTGTTATTATCTGTAGCAGAAAAACCTTTTAGCATCTAGTTTTTGTGCAACACAAAGTAAGGCAAAACTTGTTTAAAATGCATCATAAGACCAGTTACTATTAAGGATCATAAATTTGTCTTCTGGGTTTGAACCACTGATGACACACTACAAGAATCTAAAAGAAGAAAATTAAAAAATCTATTTTGAACACATTTACCTGTAGTATCAATGTAAATCAGTATTTTTGAGTACTCTTTTTACTAACTACAACATGATTTGTCCTCCCACAAATGGTGAAAAAGTGAAAAAATGTTTTGATGAAAAAATGGTTGTCAGAATACAGTCAAATGTATTTTTAGCACCAATGATGCAGAACTTACCGATTCTAAAACATTAACAAATGAAACATTCACTTGAAAGTAAACAAACTGGGGATAAGTCCTTGCTCGCCTTCTAAATTTACACTATCCAATGAAACAAAACTTTATGCTTTATCAGTCTTGACATCGATATTAAAACAGCTTTACAAACTGCCATAAGTGTTTATACATCCCTTCAAGCCTTTTCAATGTGAACAGTGTCCTCCTTGTTTCTCTGCCCTACATGCAGCTATTTCATCATCTCCAGTTCACATATCAATTACCAGACTTGTGCAATCTCAACAAAATTTTTTCTTTTCTATGTCCAACCTCTCTTAAGCAATAAAAAATACCACCAACAAATTACAGGTGAAATGTTTCTGAGAAATCAGAGAGCATTAAAAAAATATTTTCCTAATTAAGAAGGCAGGAATAGAAGAGTACTTTGGGATCACTGTGTCCAGGCACCTGCCATCTCAGGCAACCATATGTTGTGATTCCTTCCAAAAGAATGTCCTCCTTCCATCTTAAAATCAGATTATGTCTCCCACTACTCCCATCAAAAGGCCGTCTCAGAATCTCACTGCTCTGATGGTTAAAAAAGTTAAAATTTCCAGCCTAAATAATCTCATGTTACAAAATCAACCATTTGTTTTCACATCAGTAGCAATCATTCCATTAAGTTGGCATTTCGTTCCTGCTTTTTCTCCCACATTCAAAGTGTGTCTCTGAATACTAGTGAAACCTGTGTCAGTGAGGAGTCTCTGTCATTTCTGTTGAATTTCTGTCATGTGAAAGAAAGGCAATAGGAGAGGAAGAAAATTAGGCACTAGATGCAAACTTGACTGTAGACTGAAAACAAGGATACTCCTAAAGACATGGAAGAAGAACAATAAACTCAACAGTTAAAGAAGGGAACTGAACCTGACTCTCCCATTTCACAAGTTACAGTAAAACGCTGGAACAGCATTTCTGAGTCATAGCACCCTATTTTAACAGAAGGCTTAGACTGTTCTTTTCTCAAAAAAAGGCATGAACACTGGCACACTCACCTCAGGACAGGTTTTCTGGCTCTGAAACCCACATACCCACGAGTGCCAAATAAAAGGCAGAAGGAAAGGAGCTATGTTTTCAGCTAAGCTGTTTTTCCAACAGCTTTTCTTCTAGCATATTTCTCCTGAAACCTTCTTCTGAGTCACCTGTCTTTCTAGAAAGAGGGAGTGAAATTTCATACTCTTCTTGATCCTTCCTAATAAGGGACTACTGACAAAATATTCTGGTTCTCCTTTGTGCCCAAAAACACACTACGCCATAATTTCCTTTACATGAGATGTCTGGAACCAGACCTGAGAGTAATAGGGCACTGTTCTCTTGCCTCCTTCACATGGGAGTCAGGATTACTAATGCAGGACCCAGCATTCAGTACCCAGGCTCCTTCAAGCACTCTGTATAATTTCTTTTTTAACTGTAAAATGGAGCCAATTATCACTTTTTAATGTAGCTTTAAACTATGTTTGACGTTTCCTCTGGCTCACAGATGATCACAGAGCTGAAGCAATAAAAGGAGGGTCAACTCTGATGGACTTCCCATAGCACTCATACCGCAGACTAAGTTACATTTACCAAGTGGTCACTTTCAGATTTTTCAGAAGAAAATAAATTTGTGAAACTCTAAAATATAAATTACTTCACAATTATTAAAAAATCTAAATCTAAAGTACAAATCGCTCCATGACTACTTTAAAAACTGATCTGCAGTTCACTGTTATTAATCATACAGCCATTACTACACTTTTTCTTTCAAACTGCTTTTTTATTTTTTTAAGATCAGTTGAAGACAAGAAAGCAATAACAACAATACAGCACCTAATGTCACAAAAGTGAAGAATTTGCTTTCAAATCTTATAGGAATCTAAGCCTCATCTGTTTCCTTTTTTTATCACAGTTAATCTCTGCAGATATTACACTATATTAAATCTGCACCACAGCCATATATATCTTCAGTTTTTCTGTTATATATGTGTTCCTGTCAAAAACAAACAAAAAAGCCCACAGATCATAATTCCCTAAGATGTTCATGTCATGAGCACATGAGTAGATTTCCTTTAATTCATAATCAAAATCTAACTATTCTTATATTTTCCAGTATAAGATCTGTCTGGCAGTACTTCAAATTTATAAACTCCATCAAAAGATTAATCATTTTATCCACTGTAACACTGTAATCATCTTACATTACTACTTTTTTTCTTTCTTCACATCCCTCCCCCAAAATGAATTTAATAATACAATTAGTGTTGGTCACCTAACAGGTTAATTTCCTGAAAGGTTAAAATTTATTTTAGAATGGCATTTTCAGGTGTTCCTATTATGAAATTACATTTGAGACAATTCAGTGCAATAATCTATAAATCTCTATAACAGATCTGTAGCCAGATTTTTCAACACTAGCCTGCATTTCAGTGCAATCTGTAGGCAATAGAAACACTGAGCTATAGAATACAATAAAACAATTAGCATTCTAACTCAAAATGGATGCAAATTACTAGCAAAAAAAAAAAAAAAAGAAAAGGAAACCCTTAGAGAATTCCCCTTGGGAAGGAAAAAAAATAAAAATATGTAACATAAACTTCTCTAAGATTTTTAATATTTTGCATACGTGCAAATAATAATTACTGATGTCTATGAAGTCATTAATAATACTGACAAAGAAAAAATTTTTTGTAGTTGAACAAATTTTTCTTTAAAAATTAAAAAATGTTATCACCTACTCATTTCAAGGTTAACAGAATAATGAAAATTCATATGAGTCCCTGATGATCAAGGTAGGATTAACATATTTTCGCCTTCTCTAATAGAACTGCTTTGGTATAAAATACATTGTTCTGCACTGTCATGATGTATGGCTCATATTTAGAAATCTGACAGTTTAGGAGTGCATTATGGCATTCCATTAAACTGAATACATTTTTGTGCTGCACAGGGAAAGACAAAGAGGCCACAATTCCTGTCTTCTTTTTAAAGAATAATTACTATTCTCACTGCCTTAGTGAAAATTTTAGTAAATGTGGTATTTACTGGAATGCTAAGTTCTACTCTGTTTCAAAAACCATGGGGATGATATAACTCTTTATTTCATATAAATCCTAATTGCTTCGCAGGAACATGAACAATATTAATTGATAGAGGTGTCAGCTAAAACCCTCATTTACAACTGCACCAACAATAATTTTTAAAACCTTTGGAATTTGCACTGTAAGTGGACTGTGATGTTTCATCTTCTGAGCAATATTCACGAATAATGAAATTGTAAAATTCCAGGAACACTGGTGATGCACTGTTATTTCAAAAAACAAAGCTGTCACTGACATAAGAAAAAAGGGAAAGAGAAGAGGCAAGAAGAGAGGCTTGAGAAGGGAAAGGAAAGAGGACTAGAAAAGCATGTGAAACTTAAGGTTAAAACATACTAGCGCAAGGTCTCCTTATTAACATGGTGACAGGACAATGTTAAGTTGTCTACAACTCCCTGAAATGTAGACAAGGCATTAAAGTACTTTATCTATACTTAACAGACATTTAGGGTTGTACCATTACAAACCCAGTTATATCACAGGTGTTATTAGCCCAATGCCCAAATGCATAAAATCTCCTTCACCTCGACAAGGATCTAGAGGATGCTTTAAAAAAAGTTTGTAAGTTGACTTTTTTCTTCAGCAGTATGGTTTTTACATTCCCTTCAGTTTTTCACCCAAAGTTTTCAAAATGAAGTTGAATAAAAAGCCAGTTTTCTGAAGATCTGTTTCCCCTAGTGAGAATCATATAAGTTAGTCAATCATGAAGAAAAGCAAAATGGTTGTGCATGGCCAGAACAGGGAGAATGTACCACTGGGTGAGAGTCCTTTCTTCACAGGATCAAAAAAGCTATCGCTCTCAAAGCTTCAGCTGAGCATTTGAGCTTCTCTCTTCCCCTTATGGCTGAGTCAACAAAACACAATGTGGAGCGAGAAGGTGGCAAAGTAATCACAGCATCACGCTGCAAATGTGTGAGGCAGAATGGTGGCTTAGAGAAAATGTCAAAGAAGGAACCAGAAGGCCAAGGCTTGATGGTCCTCCCTTTGCTCGCCATCATCTGGAGCTTGTCCTCTGTGTTTGTATCTAAAATGTACTCTGTGATTACCTTCTTATCAATGGTTCGAAAATTTTCTGACTATAAATGACTTTAATTATATTTAAAATAAAAATAATTAATTTGGTCCCCAAAGTTTAGTATGCTCTGCTGTTCTTTACACCTACTTTTGTGTGATCTTAGAGACCATCAGGTTAAAAATTGCCTGCCCTGCAGCCATTGGAACAGAATTTAAAAAAAACTTATGCCTGCATGTCTGAACAACCTCTTGAGCTTTAATGATGTTGCAATGTGGCAGAAAGGTGACACCAAAGCTTTAGAACACTTCCAATATAAAACAAATCTAAGATCTCTCCACATAAAAGATAAAGAGCAATGGTGCTGTCTCCATAAAATTATTCCTCTCATTTGGAGCAGTGGGGTGAGAAAAAACATGAGCCATGAAAAAGCACTTTAATGTGACCAATCTTGTTATTTTAGAGTACTGGGTGAACAGCTTATTAACTGCAACAAGGTCCAGATCTTCCCAGGTGCAATTAGGGAATGGAGGAATGCATCAGTGTTACAGTTTAAAACCTGCTGTATTAAAGACCTGCTTTTATCCCATGGGAGACTTATCTAGAATATTGCAGAAAGATTGGGTCAGGTTGCCAAAAAAATGTCACAATTATTAGTGATTAAAAGCAAAGTCCCAGCAAGAACAAACTATTTTAGAAAGGTCACAATCTCGAGATTTTTCTTTAATAAGCATATGTATTATTAAAACATCCTTAAGGGCTTATTCTGCTACCTGCTCACTGTCTGAGAACTTGGAGGTTCCTGCGGAGATTTGTTTCTCTTTCATATGCAACACTGGCAGCTATCCAGCACATGCAGCAGAGCTGCAGGAGACACAAGCTTTCTTAAAAAGCTGGTAATACACTGCACTAGTCCTATTTAAAATCTCTCTTTAAGATGTAGAAGGATTAAAATATAGAGGGATAAAAAAGACTGTTTGGAGAGGTTCAGAATTCCAATCATGAAGAATTTGGCCATTACTGAACAAAGAGCACCAAGAGCTCTAGATTAACATGAAAACGAGAGTTTAATTCTATTATACATTTTAACAAGAAGGACAAAACCCCCAAAAAACAAACCACAGGAAGATAGATAACTTTAACTTATCTTAGTACTTATATAGCCACTAGCAAAATAGTATCTAAACGCCTCACAGTCACTAATGGATTTTTCTTCACAATGCTTCTTTGATGCAAAGAAGTCCTATTATCCTTATTCTTCTCATGAAGAACAGTGTCATGGAGAGATTAAGTCATTTATCCAAAGTAACACAAGATGCCTATGGGAATGACTATGTAATTTATCATGGATCTCTAGAGCCCCAATCCAATGCCTGAACCAGTAGACCATTCTCTTCTTAACAGACAAGAGCTGCTGTACAGTACCTCAAATGACCTTTCAAAATGGCTATTTTTTACATGGTTTTTGCTCTATCACCATTCTGAAGAAAGCTGTTAAAGCAACATACTTTGGGAGAGCTTAATTAAGCACTCTGTATCTTGTCTCAACACCAGCTGTGAAACTTGGGAACGCATATACTTTCCGACCAAATATTACACATCTCTTCAAAGTCAGCAGCAATGCTAAAGCTCAGCAGCTTGGCAGCTGGAAAAGATCCTTCATGCTCTGCAAATGACCATGCTTTATTAAAGTCCTTTAAAGCCTTTTTCAAGGTTTTTTATATTCCTGAGACTGAAAACAGCTACTAGACTCGCAATACATGTCTGAATATATGGCAGGAGAAATTTGGTAAGTACCAAAATATGTTCTTTCCTGGCACACTGCAAAGAAAACTCAAGAGCTCTGTTTATCATTTGGTAAAGCTACTTAAAAACAAAAGACAGTCAATTGTTTTCTCTTTATCTTACACGAATGGTTTTGGTTTGAATGTAATTCAAACTACAGGAGCACCCATGAGACTGGCAGTCTAACACACTGGGTCAGTGTTTGCCTCTGACGATTCAAATTAATTAAAAAATACCATTTAGAGAAAAAGACTACTAAAGTTTTGGCTTTATCCAAAGAGTAAGTACAATTCACATCAGCAACCTAAAACTCTCCAGCCACTATGTTCACCTGAAGGTATCATGACCAGGAGTGAAAAGTTTACTAGGTCATGCTCCTTTAATCTTACCTTCTATTTTGAGTGACTGCCAAAAGCCTTGCTTATGATGAAGTTTATGAAAAAGAAAATGAACTGAGATCATAATTTAAATTCCACAGAGTTCACAAACAACTTTCATATGGTAACAATTTTTGGTCACTGCTTGGGTTGACTGCATTTGAATCGGTGACCTAAAGGTGAAAGATTCTGCATTCCAGTATCAATCTCCATGCTGTTTATTGTTCCAGTTTTCTGAAGTTCAAAGTGGTAGAAGTGAGAGTTACACAGTTGTCTCCACTTTTCATCCAGTTAAATATTTTCAGACTTTGCTCCTTAAAATCATTCTAAGCATAAACCACAATTATACAAATTTTTCTCATATATGGAGAACTTCTGATTAAAAAAAAAAAAAACAAAAACAAAAAAAACCCTCCATTAAATAAGAAAACAATCTTATGTCAGGTAATAAAATTTTGATATTTAAGAAGTCCTGCAAATAGTAAAGAAAAAACCTCTGCTTTAAGTTCAATTTTACCTTTGTAAAACTGTCTGCTTATTTCAAGGGGATTTAGTTAAAAGCATCTAACAGCCTGCTTTGGCTAACTTAAAAATTTTAAGAAAAATCCTATGATATTAAGATTTCCTTCACAAATCCCCATATTTTCTTAATTCCTTTTAAAAAGTTTTTTTTTTTTCTAATCAATCCAGCAATTCTATTCTGTACTTTAAACATGAAACTTAACTAACATACTAACTTAACTAACAGTGATTAAGTGAGCAAATTCATTTCCAGGAAACGGACTTGTGAAAATTCTCAAGGAATTCTCGGCTGTATCTGAGGTAAGTCTTCTTCTGTCAAAACATTTTAAAAAAACATCTGTTAATTTTTTTATTTAGGGAATGGGAGGGAACTGACAGGAAACAGAGAAGAAAAAAAACACTCTCAGAAAAATTAGAAAAGAATTTCCAAAATACAGTGTGTCTACATTGTAGACAACCAAATGAAACATTAGCGCTATGTATTTATTTATTTTTGACCACTGAGGCAGTACTTTTTCAGCTTTCCAAATACCTTAGCTCTTCATTTTTAATGAGACAGGCATAAGAAAAAAAGAATAACCTCACCTACAATTTTATTGCCATACTATTTAATCTGCTGGTTAAACAGTACATTTTTAAAGGTCTATCTTTTACATGCAGAGTAATGAAATAAAAAACTGAATACAATTGCAAATCCCTAATCTGATATTGGGAGGGGGACTTCTAATTTATCCTATGAATGCATCAGCTCTACAAAGTAACTCTTCGGCATACAGAGTCATACTGTGAAAGCTATACATTATTCAGAAGCAAAAAATGATTATTTTCAGTACCTAGTTTCACAACCTGGTAACTATTTCTTCAGAGACTGATTGACTTTTATGATCTGTGCTACATTAATTATTTTTTTATCAGGCACCATTTTCTACCACTGCCCTTTCCTGCTTTACATTATGCAAATCTCAACTATGCCAACCAAAGCAACTAGACCACAACATCCCTATGGACCCATTAATCTAAGGGGAAAAAAAAAAGACAGGGAAAAAAAAAAAAAAAAAGGACACAAAAATTGTTTCATGGCCTATTTGGTTTAACAACAGACCCAATGCCCATTCAAGCACATATAATTCAGAAGGCCTGCCTGCCAGCAATAAAGACTGAAATTGGATACTTTCTGAGATTAATTACCTAGATAGGGCATGATAATGCTAGTCAAATGGGAAGGTAATTAAAGTGCACCTTCCATGAAAATTATTCATTGCTGATGGATCAGGTGACAGATAAATCAAAAGGCACTTAAAAAAGCTACAGGTTAACTTGTGGAAGGCCGTTCCTCCTTGGAAGTTCCTGTAACCGTGGCTGCTTGCTCCTATCATAAGACAAAAGGCGGGAGGGTAGCGCGGCCTCTGAGAAAGAGGAACCCAGGGAAAAGTTATCAGCATTGTGCCTGCAGACAAAGGGTCAACTAGAGTGGAACCAGTCGGCTGCCAGCCTTCAGATTACTCGATCTCTCTGCTTGTATGCCATAAAGGGGTATTGCAACCATAAAAGGCAGCAAGTGATGAATTAATAAGTTGACTAGTCCCCCGGGTGCAATCCTTATAGGCGGAGGACATGCTGCGGTAATCAAACAGAGTTATAAATTGTGTACATTGAATGACACAAAATGCATCTCACTTCATCACCGTTAAGTCAAGACTTCCTGAATTTGTCATTAACTCTTTGGCTTCAATATATTTATTTAAACAGTAGAAGTAAGAGAAAGGGCTTACAATAACAAAAGGGCAACTGATACTACCCAGTGGGATAGTCAGTCTAATGGAGATCATTGACTCTTACTTTCTAAAGCTACAGGGGTCAAACTGCACTCCTTTTACACCAAAGCTCCCCTTGAGATGTACTGATGAAGTTCAAAACATTCAACTATGTGCATTTTTGAAAGCAGGAAAAAAAAACAAAAACACAGGATCAAGTCAGTTTTTACAGCTAGCTTATGCAAATTCCTGTTAATTCCATACTTGAATAAAATTGAGTTATTAACATGGGTAGGCACTTCCCAGATCTCAGATTTTTACAGGAAATTTCAAAACAACCTTATATTGGACATAATGTCTGATTATTAAAATGTATAAAAACGGATAATTGAATAATTATCACATTCTCTCAATTTTTTTTTAATGTGTGCTAACTCTCTAGACTGCGATAATAGAATAATACTGAATGTTCAGTGATAGGTAAATGGAAAGCAACTTTGTGTCACGCTTTTTATACTGAATAATAATTTTCAATGGATTAGCTATCTATCAGGGTTAAAGAAAAACTTACTACTGACTTTCAATCAGAGCATAAATAGGTAGTAAGATACTTTTTTTATAAAATTATTTACTTAATTTCTTCTACCAAAAATATACTTGAGGTTTTCCCACATTTTGAAACAACAGTTCTGTGTGCTTTATCAACAGTTTCATATCTGTTTTACTCATCCTCTGAATATTATTCCCTTTCCTCGGCTTCACAGTGAGTACTGGAAAGGAAAATTTGAGTACTGATATGTGATGGAATCTTAAAAAATATGAACTACAAACTGAAGCCCTTTCTGTGGGCCCAATGAAAAGCATAACCATTTTTCAAAACAGAATCTATGACACCAGCCATGACTGTTTCCAGGAGTGTTCTACATTTACAGAAGTTTGTAAGATCATGTGACAAACAGAGGCATGGTACCAGTTTACCAACTTCATTGCAGTTGGCAGCTGTGGTATTTCCCCCAGAAAAGGAGCTGTGCTGATTTTATGAATAGGTTCATCACTTTGAGATTAGCTCATTACAATATTTTGCAAGAAATCAAATTTTATAGACCTCCTGATCTATAAATATCTCAGTAGACTTAGTACACTTAATCTAGTAAAGTAAATGGTGCCAGGGATGAGAATGAACACATGCTTTTTCATAACATTAATTTGTTAGCATGTTGGGCATAGTTCTGGCAATCTCAACACGGAAACACTATGTTGGGAGATAAAGAAGTTTAACTTTGCAAGCATGAGCCCTGACATGCCAGGAACAGAGGATGAACCTTGATCCCTTTTGTACAGGCACAGCTTTGGGAAACAGCGAACATACATTAACTTCTTAAAGAGTCCCATAGCCTGTCTGCTAGTATCCCAATGGAGTTTGAACGACTGACTTAGACCTACAGATTGCTAAATGGGACAGGACATGTCTGCCTGAGAGATCACTATCAACCTTTACCCCTATGGTAGTCAGCATAGGTGTGAAAGGTAGTCTCTTTATCATAGAAATTACCCTCCCAAGCGTTTGAATGTGATAGTATTCTGAGATCCTGGGGTATCTGCTAGGGCAAGCATTGAGAAACAGCTCCCTGGAGTTTAGTGAAGGAGTTCACTTTCTCTATTTATTGCTCATTGAAGGTTATCTGCTTGTAATTGTTCTGTGCCTGCTGCATGGTTGAGTAAATTCATTGTTTACACAGAAGTATATAACACTGATGAGTGGCCATCACTGCTTTATTGTAGGCAAGATAGACTGCAAGGCACCTGCAGCTCTACTAATGGGGACTCTTAACTAGCATTACAATAAAAAGAAAGCATAGAATAAGTATTTTATATTTTTTTAACATTTTTAACATAAATGCTATGAAGTGCAATCAAGTGAAATATCCCTATTTTTAGGACACACCTGTATATGAATATCCTCACTAAGCACCTTGGTTAATTCAGTCCTTGGTAGAAAGCTTCAAAGAGTCTTAATGACATGAATTACTAATAGGATAAGCAAATTATATTTAAGAGTTTAAAAATCCCACATTACTTTTAAATTTGCTTGCTTGCTTGCTTATTATTTTCTTGAAAATAAGTAAAAGCATGTAAATATTTAATGTTAACATTGTGGCAGAAATGAACATTTGCATATGTGGGGGTGGGAGGAAGAGGGCATTCAAGTCATCAAGTTTTGGCAGTTAATTTAGGTGGCTAAGTAGGAAGGTAATCTAACACTTCCTCTGTAATTAAGGACAAGTCAATGTACAATTCCTAAATTTGGCTTCTGTTCCAAATCACTCCCTAAAGAAAACTATCAATCTCCACCGACTACAACAATGTAAATATCCACCAATGATTCAAATGCTAATGTTTAATGCCAACATCAAAGAGCAGAACGTTTAGCCCTAAAATACCTCATGTTATTAACTCTACACAATATAAAGAGCAATGACACTTTTCCCGCTTCATTATCAGTTAAGCTGCAATATAAAAAATTAGAACTAAGGGTGAAATTTTGATCTCAGCTACACGAGGGAATATTTGGAGTAATTCCACAGGAGATCCACAGAGACACATCATTAGAGTATTGGCTCTGAAATATTAGCATCCAATTCCTCATTTCACAGCCATGATTAGAGGCTCTATGAACTCAAATAGACTCTTTAGCGAAGTAAATGACATTTCTCCGCATAAGCATCAGGGTTTACTGGCTCTGAATCTGGTCTGCTGACTCAGCCACTACTGCCTGATAGGAGCTTGGGTGCTATGAAAAAAAAATTAGCTCTTCACAATGCATTTGGAAATAGGATTCTCAAAAATAAAAAAGAAATGCTTAGGTGACAGACAGAAAAGGTTAAAAGGAGAGACGGCAAACAGATCTATCAGCAGATATGAGATGGCAGACACAGAAATTGAAGGGTCTGCTGCTGCAAAAACATACATACAATAGATAACCCCAGATTCAATGGATAATTGTGTACAACAAGCTGTTGAAATGCAGGTAAGAGTTTAGGAGGGGTCATACTTAAAAAGGAAAGCTAAGAATCACAGTGACAGGACCTCATCCCTAGTCTTAAACCCACTTAAGAGGAAGTGGGATCTGTCTTAAAAATACTGAAGAATACACTAACAGACTCGAAGAAAGAGTGGTAAAAAGGAGACTGAGCTACATGTACGCATGTACATGCATTTATTCATCCGTATGTATGCCTGTGTGTGCCTGTCTCTCTCTTTTTCTTTCTCTATGCCTGTATACATCAGAAACCAGATGGAAGTAAGCTACGAGATATCCCATTCTGCACTTCTAACATTTCTTGAGTTAACATTGGAAAAATGCCAGCAGTTCTGTGAATATTTTTCCTTAAGGTTTTCTGTGTTTCTGCACATGTGGATTCTCTTGTGTCTGGTACATGATTTAGCTCATTCAGTAAGAACAGGTCTTCAGTGGCCTGTTGACTTCAGGTAAGAGCTTAAGATTTCTACCTCTCTGTCAAACACAGTTAAAACTGGTCAAAAACTGCTGACAGAGGAAAAGAAGCAGAAGTAAAATTTCCAAAGAGATGTACATTTAGCACACTCAAATAGCTTTGCATGTTTAGAAACTTTAGTTAAAATTAATTTTTCTTAATTAATATTTAAGTGGCCAGAGTTATACGACTTATGACACTTGCTCTGAAAATTTAAATGAAAAGCATCAAGTCAGGGAATTTAAACTGCAGCTATCACTAAAGTCTGATTTATTTTGTGGGCTGCCAACATAAACAAACTATCTTATGGAAACATAAAGAACAGCTTGTTATAAGCTCGAATTTAGGACATTTATATTGGTTCCACAATAAGAAGATTTCTGTGTCATTACCATGAGCATAATTTAGTTGTATTATGTTCACATGTAGACACCATTATGTAACACTCAGCTCAGACAAATGGCTCTGTTCTTGATCTTCCTTATTCTACTGTAGTTAATGACCAAATATTGTTAAAAATTGGGACACTAATTATCTGATGTCGACATGTTATGGATAATTAAGAATTGCTCACTCTGAAGCCATGCTAATTGTTTTTCACAGGTCTCCTTCTCTCGTCCTTGTGTCCTCAACAAAGCAAGCAGCTACAGGTTTAAATGTACATCTCTGTCACGTACTTTGTCACAGAACATACATCATCCTTTCTAGCTCATCCCCGATTAATTTTGCTGGCTTGAAGCAATTATCTCTTCCTTTGTGACTGACCTCCTGGTAAATGGAGTGCATGATCACTGGACAATTTTTTCCTGCGTATTTTACCACTTAATTGATCCTTGTTGGCCGACCATAATAGAATACACTAAATTTAAGTCATAAAATGGTTGAAGTTGAGAGAAAGTGGTAACCATGTTTTAGCAATTGTAGTTGACAGCTGTAAAAATCAGATCTTGATAATGTTCTCTCATTTACCCTATTACTTGGATCAGTTGGTTAAAGCTGTTAATGATCCTCTTGGATCAATGTCGTTTGCTTGTAGCTATAATTTACTGCATTGGTGGATTAGTACAGATGTTTTCATAGATAGCTCTGCATCATTCCACCAGATTGCTGTCTGCATCAAATTTGTTTCCATTCATCACTAACGAAGCAAAGAAAAAGATAATCAGCATCTCCTATCTTCACATTAACTATTGAACTTGGGATAACACTTTTACTGTTGTCAATTTGCAGCCTTCAACCATGGCTTCCTCAGTAAATTGCCCTATGAGTTTTCTTCAGAAATAGAACGAATTATATATTTTGACTATTACGGGGAAAGACTACAGAAACGCTTAACTGTAAAAAACAATTCATATGCCAAAGAGTAGTAGATGTAACTGTTCAATTACGAATATGCCCTCTGGAGTCAGGGCTGTTTCTATCAGACACAAGCAGAAGAAACTACATAGGGCAGCAACATAACAGAGCTGGCTAAAATTGTCCAGACTATTAATTACCCAGACTGTTCCAGCATCTGAAAAATCTGCTGCCACCCATAGAGTTGTCATAGTGGATAAGTCAGCAAAGGCTAGAGCTATTAAAAAAAGATGTCTCCCTTTTCTATTATCCCACTAGCACCAGAAAGATCAAGCTCAGCTCCTCACAGACACTGGCTATCTTCACCCTTTCCTGCCAGAGGTGAACCATTTACTCTTGGGCCATTAATACTCCCTAAACTGCCAGAAGGCCATGAGCCAGAAGAGGAAGATTTGTATTTTTCAACTGAGGGCTTGTTTAACCAAACCTCTGTTTTTCCTTCTAAAAAAGCAGACTTGCTGGCACATGCAACAAATATTATAAAAGTAATATAATATCTATAAGTATCTGGAATAAACTCTGTTCCAAAAGAGCAGCAGCTTAATCACTGAGTATTTCTAAGGAAAATAGCCATAAAAAAGCAAACTAGAAAATTCTGGACAAATCTACATGGCATCTTTTTCTAGACAATTAATTACAAGAGTGAACTACATCCGTAAATGGTGGACTTGAACCTTGCTTTAAAAAAGCTCTGGATTCAAGACATTTTTTATGTGGTCCTGCAGTGCATTTTTGGCATACTAACTCACTAGCTGTGATAGACTCACCACGAAGGTCTTCTAGCTATTCAATAGGTACTAGTGTGAGCAATCTCTCCCATCTAGAGTTGCACGTGTAGATATTCTACTATATAAGTTCAGTGCAGAAACTTCTTTAGTTCTCCCTCTATATGCTACCTGCTCTCTTCTAAAGATTTCCACAGGAGTAATTACAGTAGGTTGGCTCCATACCAAGCTGTCATCAAAAGCTTCACTATATAGAGATGTTCCAGTCTAACAATTTTTTAATTTACTCCATAAAAGCTCAACTAGGATTTCACTTTTGGTAGCACTTATACACCTGCAATAGTGCCTTTCAGCAGTGATGCTCACTGCTCATTGAAAAAAAACATCTGATCACTTAAAAGGTTTTGTTTGTTCTAATGACAATATGAATTCTTCAAAAGGTCTGAAACAAACAAAAAACATTGAGTTCAGAATTCCTACTGATGATGTTCAGTACTTATTTAGATCCTGCATTCAGTTACCATATTACTGTTCCCAGGAAGCAGAAAAAGGAACTGGAGATATAGTTCTGCTGCCAAAAATCAAAGGTCTGTGGAATTGTTCTTTCTTTGCACACAAGTTAATTAGCTACTCAAGACTGTGTATCACTAAGTGTAAATGTATCAAGTGATTTCTTGTCTTCGTACTGCAGCTATCTTGAAAGTCTTTGACATTGCTTGGGTCTTCACAGAACTATGTAATAAAGTTCCCAAAAAGTATTAATAAAGCTCAAAGAGCTGTTATTTAGTTTCTACTCTGTTGAAAAAGACTTGAGAAATAATCTAGCTATGGATAAAATGACAGAAGAAACCAGACGTACCTCCAAGGGTCTAAAAACCCACCCTGCAAGAGTCACAAGTAGAGCTCTTTAATTTTGCAGACCTTTTGTGGGATTGGTCATAGTGTAATATTAACACACATACTGCTTTGCGAGATCAGCATTAGTTTTTCATCACTGCTTTTATGAACACAATTGATTTAACTCATAAACATTAAGAAGATATTTGGGCTTTTTTTTTTTTTTTAAAAAAAAGGGGCTCCTAGTTGTTTGTGTGACATTATTAGACCAATCCCTCCTTTCTGTGGCTAAATTGTACTTTATATCACTCATTTTCTTCCTCTAGTACACAGTTCTTTATTGTGTAGCTGGTGAAAGTATGCTTGAGTACTGTACATTTGACCATGGTGACATAACCTGCTATTTCCATAGCTCAGTGCACAGGAAAGTCAACAGCCCTGCGGCTGTCATGCTTCTCTGAGCAGGTTGCTACCAAACATTCAACATACGTAGCTTAATTGGACCATTTCTAATTCAGAGCTTTGGTTCTGTGAGGCTAAAGCTTCATCTTTGTGTGTAGTTACCCTACAGAGTAGCTTCCCACTCTTCTTATCTCCAAATATTGTAAAAATCACATAGTCATTACTAGAAAAAAAGTTTCTTAGCAAAAAATTATTGTATCTATTTCTAAAAAGCTTGCATGATAGAGCTGGATAGACAAGAGTTCTGATATCCATTTGAAGGAAAAAAAAATTATTTTTGGTATTCTTTAAAAAAAAGTTAAAATTACCTTCAGCCACAAGGTGATGTGTAAAAACCTGATACAGTCAGACTCTAAATGTGATATGAAGTTAAAGTTTCCTTTCAAGATGACAGAGCACCCATCACTTTTGCTCCTGCGTGTTATGATAGAGCCCAAGGTTCAAATCCTGCTCCTATTGAAGTCAATGACAAAACTTCCATTGACCTCAGCGGTGCAGGATCAGACCCTAAGCCATACAGCTAACATCTGCTTTCTTTCTCTCTTATCTTTCAGTGAAAAATATTGGAAAAAATAGAACTAAATATTAGGAAAAAAATAAAGGAATTAATATCAATTAGCTATTCTGTGGTAAGTTTTCATACAAAACATATTGCTTGTCGTTTCAATTTTTTTGTGTACATCTATATAAAATGTTATCAAAACTGTTAAATATATATATGACATACCATATTCTATCCTATACAGATGTTTCCTTCTTTCTGAAAATCCTAAAGAAAAATCTAACATCTAATAATCTTACAATAATGCTGCAGCCTAGCAATTCTGCAGTATCTCTATAACCTTGTGGATTTCACAACATTAAATATGACCTGATACAATCAGTGAATGAACAAACTGTTTTCCTTGATCTGATGGTATTTGCTATACAGAGACTGGAATTCTTATCAAGTTTTTATCCATCAGTTTAATTCAGGCATAAATTCAGTTATCACCTCCTGTAAAAATATCTATGATATTAGTTCAGGGTAATATGATTGCAGATCAATAGGCAGTCTTAACTCCACAGAAATAACGCAATCCAATTTTTTAATGTACTGAGAAGACATCTAAAAAAAGTAGAAGAATAATAACTATCATATGTAACTAATTTCTACTCCAATTTTTCCCTTTTCAGTTGGTTGCCATGGAGTTCAGAACACTTATAGAACTATCCTGTCTGCCGACTGGTTTAGGAAAAAGTTTTAAAATATTAAAATATATTAAAATATATCTTAAATATCATTAAGAATAACACAGGCATCCATATAGCTCCCATTAAACAAAATAAGCAAAAAGGTAACCCAAAATACAGTCATCATCACATATATATTTCTAAAAACCACAGTTTAATGAAAGTGCTTAATGAATATTAGTTTTGAAACGTGACTTTTCATAAAATAATTCCCCCAGCTCAACAGGTGGAATGCATTTGGTAAAAGAAAAACATTATTTTTTATAATCTGAATTCTTTTTACATGAAGCATTGCTTTTAACATATATATATAAATATATATATAAATATAAAATATATATATATATATGAGGTAGTCATATCAGTGTAGAAAAACAGATCTACATTTGGAGGTTAGAAGATGAACCATAGCTCAAAAAGTAAAGTCACTAGCAGGAAATATCAAATGAAACCTATAGCTAAAGGAAGTCCACTGAAATGGGAAAACATAGAAGAAATGTTAAGCTGACCACTGAAGCTATTTGTAATAAGCTGTCATGTATCACCGGAGGTGAACATTAGATGGAAGACGTAGATGAAGGCAGATTAAAACAACTTGGTGGCAGCATGGGAAGCAGCCAAAATGGCCTGGGGAAAGGAGAGAAGTGAGAATAGGACTAGAACGCTGAGGTCATAGTGATTGGAAAAGCCGCAGGCATCAATCTTCTTGATTGCTGCCTCTGCTGGGGGACAGTTCATTGCTGAAGAAAAGTCAGGTTTAAGTGAGACTGACAGGAACAGGAAACAAATAGATGTCAATAGTGCAGAGACTATGAAAGAAGAGACTTTAAAAAATGAGCAGGGATAATTGAGAGCTGGGGAAAAAAGCAAAAAGAAACAAGAGAAAAATTATGAGAAGCAAGAACGAAAGGAGAATGTAGCATGTGGGAGAAAACAAAGTATCTCTCCTGTTTAGAAAGACTTCAGAATTACCTAAGAAAGGCAGAACTCACCTCACAGATTTACATTTTTGCATTCAACCACTTCCTGTCATGTAAATCAAGGGTGCTGCTGCTAATAGTCATGATTTTATAGCACGTAATGTTTTCTCAGTACAGGTTGCTGGGATAATGCCATTTTGAAAATATGTTTCCTTTTTTTTTTTTTTTAACTGAATTTTGGGATCTGTTGTTTGTAGGAAATGGTCTGAAAATGTAAAAGTGGAATAGCAAATTAACATATATAAATTGTTACTAAAAGAAAATGGTTTTAGAGAGTAAGCCTTGGTTATGGAACTGAATCAGGGGGTTTTTAACCACTTCAAGTTGTCAGTATTAAGTGCATCTGAAGGCACAGCATGACCTTAGAGTGTTGTGGGGCACCTTTCTTTTGCTGTGAAGAATCAGCAAGCATTAGCAAGTGCTCCCTGCAAATGAGCAGAGAGTATGTTTAGGAATAGTTATTAGCATTACATTTTAACTTCTGTTTGTCATGTTTGGTTACAGTAATAAGACATTATGAGTGTTCCCTTAGATATCATTTTTTTTCCCCCAATGACTATAAAACCAACTAAAACTGTCTAAGGACACATACTTAAATTTTCTCAAATCCTGATAAATGTTGGGATTTGTCCAAAATATCTTAATTTTTATCAAGGTCAGGATACGTTGGATCATATATCACCCTTTAACTAGAGATTAGTTCATTGCCAATTCAGATAAATTCCAGAGGAAGGATGCACACTATCTTTGCAAAAGTGTCAACAGCAAAATTATAAAACTGTTATTGAAACATATTTTGTAAAGTGTTTGAAAATGTATAAATGTCAAAATATGACAAATATTCACCTGCCGGGAAACCTATCCAATTTCCATTGACCTTTTGAGTGTTGTATGGAACAAAATGTAAAATTTGGAAAGGTATTTGATGGTTCAAAAGGAACTACCAGTACAACCAAAAGGTGACTTTCTTAGTAGGGAAGTGGTAAATTTATCTTTGGCAAACAAACAGTCAGTAAGCTTGCAAAGGTAGTGCTTGTCAGCTGATCGCCAGGTGCAGCTCTTCAGTACATTCGTTTATTGTAACTGAAGCTTAGTCACATCTAAATCTCAATCCTACAAGGATGCAGGGTTTCACATAGATCAGCTTGCAATACTGGGATGACATCCTGTGTTCTTTATATGGTGCTGGATAGGCACGATATGAAACAAAATGGTTTACTCCTGGGGGACTTACTGTACTTAATCTTGTCAAAAAAAAAAAAAAAAGAAAACAAAGCAAAACCAAAAGCCTC
Source organism: Platyrinchus mystaceus (assembly GCA_035041135.1). NCBI lineage: Eukaryota > Metazoa > Chordata > Aves > Passeriformes > Tyrannidae > Platyrinchus > Platyrinchus mystaceus. The sequence goes on along the minus strand of JAWWLV010000121.1, from coordinate 76,531,248 downwards.
ATAGCTCTTGGCTGAAGCATAAAATTATGCCATATGACAACTGATAGCCTAGTCACAAAGTCTTTTTAAAACAAGGAATGAATAGCAATGTGTCATATATACGTATATATAAGCAATGTGAAATGATACCTACCCACTTGCAGTCATTTTATTGTGTTATTTCCACAAATATAAATAGGCTTTTATTCACCACCTGGTTCTTTTATGTGACATGCTCTCTTTGTCTCATCAAAGCTGGTTATATGTGGGTGAAGAAACATTGAATATATTCCATATTCCCATTCTTTTATCAATAATATCCTGTTATCATTACACAATGATTTGAATTCTGTGACTGTAGCCACAAAGGAGCAATTCAATTAAACCTAAACTACAAAGGAAAAATCTCATTGCAATCCTCTGTGCAACTGGTGAACCCAGTAATTATATATAGCCACCTATTGTGCTAGCATAATAACATGTGAAGAAGGTTTAGTTAGACACATTTACACACATAAAAAGCAATATGAGCATAGAAAAAGTCAATTTTGCCAGAAGTATAGAATAGTCACACAGTAACAAATGAGAGCTGCATGAATCCTAGTTTACTTGGCTATAAATAAATCCAACACTTTCTTTCTCTCCATGGTAAAATAAAATAGGAGCACAGAAGCATAACAGCCTCCTTTGAGCAACCAGTCTCTTTCTGTTCAATTAGAGTCATCAATCTGTTCCACCTAAAATATTTCCCTCCTTGAGAAACCGAAGAAATCAGTATTAGGATCCAAAACATGCTGTTGCAAAAATAATGTAAAAGAGGTCTTTCCTTTTGGCAAATGCATTTGTTCTGAAAGCCTGTATTTTCTTTAATGCAAATTTTGTAATTCAGTTAAAAAAAAAAAAGCTGCATTCATATGGCACTTAGAATCACAAAATCTTGAAGACCTTGGAAGGGAGAAGGGAGGGTTACCTTCATTTTATAGACAGAGAAAACTGCAACAAAAAGAGGTTAAAGCCTTTTTTTTTCCCGAACTCTGTCTCCTATGTATATTCCTTTTAGATGCCCAATTGAAAGCCTTTAAATCCTGATATTCAGAAGTGCTAAACAGACAAAGCTTCAGTTGTATGAGTACCCTTTCTCTCAACAATGACAGTGTCAAATCCTGGGAAATGCTCGCCTGTGCATAATCCCATAGTAAACTGGAGAACAGGGAAGGAACAGAGTCAGGTCTCCTGCTTCCTTCTGCATGCTCCTACAAAACTTACCTAGGTGGTTGAAGGATTTTTCCATTACTTGAAATCTTTAGGTAAAGTCTAGATGTTGTCTCTAATATATACAGAAGCTATAGTTTCACTAACATCTCTGGGCTTGGTGTGAGGATCATTTCATAAAATCATATAGCTTGTGTTCCTTATACCATAGCACAGGATAAACATATTATATCTTCTGACCTAATAAAACTCCTGTAAATCTATGACTATGAGAAAAAAAAACAATAAGCTGTAATGAATTATTGGAGAAAACACAACGAAGTTGTGATTAAGGCTTTTGCATCTTGCTGAGATGTGATACTAGCCACCAAATTGCACTGTTTCTTCCTGTACTCTGTGTGCCACTGAACCATCAAAGCACATAAAGCCAATTTGATTCAGCTAAATAGGAAAAAGTCCAAATCCTCTTCCTCATGTGGTAGTTCTGTACAGTCATCTACAGAGAGCAGTACACTGTCCACCTGCACACGTTTGAAGAATTACAGAGAATTATTTTAAAGATGAAAAATCAAGGTGCCAAAATAATATAATCTGTGGTGCAAAAATAGTTTCAGGGTAATTTTTCTGTGCTCAGAATCTCATCATAAACTTCAAGAACTGAATGAGCACAGAGACCAATCCTTTCAGTCACAGAGATGGTTCCAAAATAATATAAAATGTGCATTTGGAATCCAGGAAAGCACTATGGGGAGATTAAATATCCCATAAATATTCCAGCCTAACTTTAACAACCATATAAACTGTCCTAGTTTTGGGGAGAGGGAGGAAAGGTTTTAAACTCAATTTCTTGTCCCTTTTTTTTTTTTTTCCTGAGATGACCATCTTCAAAGTACAAAATAACTACAGTTTTTCCTGTTTACTCATTGACCCTGTATACCAAAGTTTTTTTCTTATTTCATAGCATTACTGTAGGGGATCATTTCTACTACACTAAAAAAATTCCATGATCACAGTCATTGAAATTTCCTCCAAGATTTAAGTATGAAGTATCCTTTAAAACATTAGTTAGCTGTTCTTACAGGAAGCATCACATCAGTTATTCACTTCATATTTTCTTTTAAGGCATTTCTTCAGAAGCCAGATCTTGCAAATAATGTTCAGTTTAAGACCTTTTGTTCAAAGTATAAAAGGATAGTTTTACTATCCCCTCGTAAAGCCCACAGCACACTGTTGCCTATAATTTTATCGACAAGCAACTCACCATTTCAGAAACCTAAATCATATTTTTTTCATTCAGCTGCAGACAACTAAAGCCCATTTCCGCCCTGGGGTGATTCGCTAGTTTGATTTTATTTTCCCTGACATTTCACCTGTCAGATTATGATAAATAGAAGAAACAAAGAATAATCATCACATTCTCACTGCATCTCATAATCAAATATCTGGAAATACAAGATAAATCAGAAACATTATCCCGAGGGAAAACATTAACACTGAAAACACCATCAGATATCCAAATCATCTTCCAGTGACCTAGGACTCCCACATGTATTTAAAAAATTCAGAAAGGAAGCCTGCATAGGACTGTCACATCTACTTTTTTTATCTTCAAATACTAGGGAATGACCTACAATGAAGTAAGAAGAAAAAAAGAAAGTTACAAAGTTAAGAAATTCTATCTAATAACAAAGCTGTGTGTCTTCTTAAGGCCTTTTCATCAATGCTTTCTGAAAGCAATCCTGAGGCCAAGAATCAGGACGGGTTATCACGAAATAGTATAAGCTCAAATTAACTACTTGGCAAGGTGAAAAGATTAATGAGCCAGAACACACCAAACATGCTCCTGATTTACTGCATCTGCAGTTTGCATGTTCCAAATTTCTCTCTATCTCACAGTGTTGAGATTCATAAGTGATGAAAACTTACCTGCCTGGCCGGTGGTAATACTGACAGCCGCAAAAAGCCTCTGGGAACGACTCAAGTCAGAAACCCCATTCACTGCTTCAACTTCAAACGTGTAGTTAGCATGAGCTAGCAGGTCCATGACAGTGACATAGTTATCTACTAATCCAGTTTGCTGGGGCATATATCCAATGTTACTCCCACAGGGAACACACTCGCCCTGCTCCCAGCTGCACCGCTTGCACAAAATGCGGTAGGTCACATCACTTCTTCCCCCGTTGTCAGCAGGAGGACTCCACTCCAAACTCACAGTAGTCTGGTTGATATTGAAAATTAGGTTCTGTGGTGCAGATGGAGGTCCTACATTATACACAAAAAAGTGTAGGGTAATTACACAAAACCTCAGTGGGACACATAGCCAGCATTTTAATTACTGAGACAGAAAACAATCGAAGCATTTTTCTCCACATAAACATTTCATTATTTTTATTACAAGCTGCATAAAAGCTTCCTTGAACTCATTTGGTAAGAGCATTATTTATTTTCCATTAAGGCATCAGAATAACAATTGTCTGTATATTTACTGCAACTGACTTTAGCTGTTTCTCCTCTGTGCAATTAAAAGGAATGGTTAATGTACATTAAAGGTTCTGGTTTATAGTTTTCCCAAATATGGGTTTTGTTCATCTCTTCTAAACATACTGCACAAGCTGCATCTAGTCCTTTGTTATCAGCTCCGATATGATTTACAGAGATATTTGGTGCTGCTTTGAATTTAGGAGACTTCCACTATTTGAACTAGCAATCTGTGCAGGCCAGTCTATTTGCAGTTAGAAGGTTAAGTCAGATCCAACTGCAGTTCAACCAAAGCACAGATCCACACAGGTTACTTTGCATTTTTCACATAACTAATTTTGGTATTGTATCACGTAAAGCACACTGTCTACAACAATTTTATGGCCATGGGAAAACTGTGCCTGTATTCTATCTATTACAATGAGTAACGCACTTATGCAACATGCAGTGTTTTCCAATGCTATATCAAGCAAACGTGAAAATTATATTTATGCTGATTCCATATTCACTGTCAACTCTTTTTCTCTCTGCTTTTCAATTTCATTTACTGTTGCAAAGGTACTTTTCAAACACAGCAAAAGCCAGACAAAACTGCTCGCTGCAAGTCACTGCACCTGGTTGGTTAAGCAACGTCCCTTACTATTAAATTCATGACTCACTCACTTGTGCATGCGACATATGGTGGATCAGAAGGTGCTCTATAATAGCTATCTTCACAGTCGCATCTTGAAGATCCTTCCTTGTCAGAGAAGCTGTGAGTAGGGCAGCGGGAGCACTGAAGATCTTGTGAGGAGGATTTGTAGAACCCACGGCCACAAGCTAAGGCAGAAAAAAACAAATTAAGGTTCAGGTTTGCATGGACTTCTATTCTGATCTTTTTTTGCTTCTGTTACATGAGGTACACATTCCTGTAAACATCTATACTGCCCATTCTGTTACGTTGGCTCAAGCAAGACATTATGCTAACAATTTCTTTTTCTTCAGATGATGCTGGTAATGATTTTGTGGCATTTTTTATGAGTTCAAGTATACGCTACATGTACCTCAACATCTGGAAGTACAATACTTTCAAACAGAGGGCCACATAAATACAGCAAGCACCTGTTTTTCACCAAAGAGTACAATAATGGTATGAAACACCTGGATGCCTGCATTAGGTCTAAACAAAGAAAAAACAGTCTTGAGATCTGATGTAAAGCCACTAAAGTGTTTCTGGTATCTGAATTAGTTGTTTCGGAATTAATGGAGAAAAATTGTGTTGTGTTCTAACACTGATGTTCAGAAATACTTCTTCCAGTTCCCAAGGCATAAACATCCATAAAACACACCTACCATGATACTTACAAACAACCTGAGCACTGCAACCTAGACAGCCAGCTTAAGATTGTATAAACTATAAGGACTGTAGGGAATGCGGAAGAAGGAAGTGAGGATCAGACAACTCTAAAACTGGAAACAGATTAAAACTCAATTTCAGCACTGAGGTTATGAGCAAACTTACAAACACTGTCAACATGCAAAAAACCCCACAAAAGTCTTCCAGAACTTTCTAATAAAGCAGAGGGTTTTACAACCACACTATTTTACTCTTTTTTTTCCAACCCTAACAGACAGTCTAACCTTCTTAAGCCATCACCTGTATGTAAAGAAAAGGGACAGCAGATGAAACTTAGTACTGGGTATCAAAATATTAAAGCTAGTTAAATAGTCACTCTGAGTTCAGAGCAAGAGAATTTACTTTGGTTATATTCATATTTGCTTGGATATTTTCTCAGAAGAGAAATGCAAAGTATCAAAAGACACTGATATTTGGAACAGTTATTTCAGTTGTCTGGTACTGCAGTGATGGAAAGAGCACGAAAACAATGAGCTTCATCCAAATCTCATAAAGTCAATGAGGAGAATCTTTGACTTTCATAGCCTTTGGACTGGACCCATAGTGTAGCTACAGCAACATGATTACTATTAACCTGTTTAAGTTTATGTAACCAAAAAAAAAAAGGAGGCAATACTTAAGATAACAGTAGGTTGAAGTTGATGAATTATGTAAATCAGTAGTGTATTACACCAGTATAAACCAACAGGAAATACTAGCACTCTTTTACTCTTACCAACTTTTTAAAGAAAAATATGCTTAAAGGACATAAATTGGCATAACATTTAGAGTTTATTGTGCTGAAAAAAAAAAACCAACAGTGGATGGAAGCTAAATTACCTGCAGAGCAAATTAGCATGCAAAGCTTGTATCCTTTGACTTTGACAAAGGGGCACGAGTTTGCATTAGAAGAAAATCTAGCCCTTCTTGCAAAATATGCTATTGTTTGAGTCTACCACAGTAGCTGTTATATATGCTATTTACAAAAGAAGACAATTTTGGAGAAACACTTCAGCTAAACATGACCTGGGAATTCATAGCTGTGGCAAATTCAACTCAGAATTATCCTTTTACACCTTCATTCAATATTGTTTCAGAATTTCCTGACCAAAGAGCACAAAAGCTTAACTGATTTGTATGCATGTACCTAAGACATATTTAAACTTCTGTCTGCTTTTTTCAGTACTTGCAACTGAAATGTAGCTAAAATTACCAAATAACAGTTTCCTGCTTTTCTTAAATAGTCATGTTCCTCCCATACCAAACAAAACACTGGACAAATACACAGGATCTTCCAACATGTAGTCCTCTGCAACGCAAAGAGCAACTTAAAAGGCAAAAATCCCCATTGTTTTTCCAGTCTGTCTTTCTCAGCAGGGAACATTACACAGCAAAGATGCAGAGAGTAAGATTTCAGACAGAAATAACAAAACGTAAACAGAAAACTCCTCTTCAGGTTTGTTTGTTTGTTTTTCTGATGACTTGATCAAGATATTTATATGCTTAGTCAATCACTATTTAAAGCAAGTGTGCATTTCTTACTAGAGTTCAAAGGATCTGAATATCTGTGACTAGTTTACATGACTGAAAGCCAATTATTCTTCTGCACAGCTTACCACAGGCAGCAGTTTCAGGCATTCATACCATGCTACCATTCCATTAGCTTTTTGTCCACTAAGAGGCTTGTGACGACATTTAATAACCATCCTTTCAACTTATAAATCCTTAAGATATAAAGGGCAGCACTGAAATTTTTAACAGTATGAAAATAGCACCTTTAAAAAGGATTTTTAAAAATTCCAGAGTTCTTTAGAAAGGAGGCTACACAGGCCTACACACTATAATTAAAAGTACTAATTGGAGGAATACAACTAAATTATTCTCCTATCTTCATAAAATTAAATTTATCACAAAAAAATGGATTTTTCAGCCTAGCAGTGGAATTCTTCTATTGCTCAAAAATTGGGGACCTATGGATCCTTATCTGTTTTTGACGAATATCATTGTCCTTGCAAAGAAACTTACAACTGAAAACTCTACCAAGACAGTGTTGCACAGACCACTTATGAAGGTGTGAGAACTCGACAGTGAGCTATACAGACCACAGATGGAAATGAATCATTCAAAAATACTGGTTTGACTGTTTTTTCCCCCTCCCTTTTGTCCTCTCTTTCCAAATTGCCATAGTGGATTTTTTTTATATTACAAGTAATTTTGAAATATTGTTTCATTCTATGCTATTTTAATTCCACATATTTTTATCCAATTTAGTTCTTCATGTAATATTTTTAAGATTACAGAGACAGGTGGCATAAAATCCCCACTGCTACTACCTCTATAAGAGACATTAAAAAATGCTAATTGTAAAAAACAAAAACAAAACCACACACATTAGCCAAACATCAATCAGAGCCCTGTACATTCAAATCTAAAGGTATAAAAAGAGACACTGTTCCACAAAAGTATCTCATGGCAAAGCTTGAGGCAACTCAAATGACATTTGATCACATACATTTTAATATTCCCATTCATTAGTGCAGGAGAGTACTCATCAGCAGCACTCCTTCCCTGTAAAGGGAGCCTCTATTGAAAATCAAGGCACAGAACTCAAGCAATGATAGAAGATATGCAGGAGGGTATAACTGGTGAGGCAGCACACTGATATTGTAGCTCTAATTCTCATTATTGTTGATCTGAGTAAAATGTGAACTCATTTATGTTCCTCAGGCAAGTTAAGATCTAGGAGTAGTTTTGCAACTGAAGAACTTCTGGGGTACTGGAAACGACAAGGCAAGAATGGGGAGAAAGGGAAGAAAGCCAGCACAAAATACGATTTCCTTCCACTCGATGTCTTGTGTCATTTACAGCTGCTAATTTAAAAGAACAGCTCTTCCCCGATAAAGCTCCCATTTTGTTCAAACAGCTGCTCCGAAGTCTTACATGTTACTGACAGTACAAAGACACAGAACAGTACCTACCAGCCTGACCTCAACCAGTCTTCAAATAACACAAGAATTAGTTTTTAATTCTTTCCCTGTATACTACAAAATCAATAAATACAGGAGAAAGTTTTGCTTCAGCCAAGGCACAATTCTTTGTTTAATATCTTAGCCTCAAAATCATTAGGGACTGTCCATTAGTGACCCTCCCAGGGCTGACCAGCACCTTGGATTTGTTCACTTGTCTGCAATAGCCATGGCTGCTCCTCAGAACAAATCTTCCCACCTCCAAAGCAAAGAGATTTCTCTTGTCGGGAAGCTGGCAGAGTTCCACTGTGAAATACAAAGATCATACAAACAAACTCTCTTGGATGAGGGAGCTTCCTTATGCCATGGAGCTGCAGTTTGAAAATGAGCAGGGCATTGCTATTTCATAATTAAACTTTCTTGCCTGTAAGACCTGGTACACTATCCTGGCTGTATGCCATGAAAGACCCTGGTGAAGATCATACTAGCAGTCCTTCTTGGCTTGGACTAAGTTGGTTTCTTCTTGTACATCCAGTAGCACTGAGCCATAACAAGGACGTGTGGGTGACAGTAGAGCCTGGCACACGCTGGGCAGTTGCAGCATCAGTGCACAGTACCCACTTGAGTATATATCCAGCATATGCCACTGTAGTCTGTGCATTCACAAACATTTTTAGCCAGTATGTCTGGTATCCTTTAAGGGTCTATACAAACACTGTAAATAATGGAATATTGCAAAGCCAAAAGTCATGTCATGGCTAGGCTTCGCGAATGAAGGAATACTGAGGAATTAATGCACCCTACTAGGAACTATGATGCCACATTTGTGGCACAAAAAGGCATAAGCTGCTAACTGCAGCTTATGGAGAAAAATAGCAGCTTCTCTGCTGTGAGCTCATCCCATGCTTTAGTGGCCTGGTAAAGATCAAATAATGTACATTTTTATTTTCATATTTATAAAAAAAAAATTCAAAAAGCTCTGGAGAAGAGAATTAACATATGTAGAGAGCAACAAACAGCAGTCTGGAGTCCCACTTGTGGGACAGGAAAAAAGGGACATGATAAGTACTGTTTGTTTTTATGTCTCTATAAACACTATGAGACTCCTTTTGCATCTAGGAGAGCTAGGAAACTTAAATTGGGAGTGATGATGGAAATATGGTGAGGGTTATGAGTGACATATGTAACAAGTGATGTTTATAAAACCAAAGGAGAAAGAATAAAAAGTTACAGGGCAGTGATGCACTAATCAAGAAATTTTTTTTGCTACTACAATAACACAAATTTAAAAAAAAAAATCTCTATTTGTAGAAGTACAAAGTTTCCCAGGTGGCATATCAGCTTAAGACTTACAGGGCACACAATTGTTTCAGCATATTAGACACCTGATTGAACATGGTTTTTGATAATAATTTTTGAGTTTATATGAAAATAATGAAATGTAATGAGTCACAAAGAGGTGACTGCACTAATTACTGTTTGATCCTGTTACAAAAAGTAGACTCGTGTAAAAGGAGAAAAATGCTGTGCTAGCAGAACTAGAGAGCTTGTCTGTTTATTTAGATTTGCTTGCTGTTGCCTGAGTTTTCCATCACTGGTAAGTCTTGGTGTATGTGACACAATTTCATGAAAACTTAAGGAGACGAAACTAACATTTAAAATACAATACTTTTTCAAAGCCAGTGTCAAAGGAGTAATCACAGAGTTTCAATGACACTAGTATTACTTATGAACTTGGGGTAGCAGGCTGGTCCCACTGAGGACCATTGTAAATTGACTGCCTGTCTTGGGAGAGCTCAGGTTTTCCCCTGGGTTCCTCCTTTCTCTTTACTTGAATAAATTGACTATATATTAAAGTGATCCTATACATTGAACTTTTTCCTACAAGCACTGGCTAGAATTTGTTTTATATCTGTGAGAGCATAACTCACCATTCTTGTGATTTGTTATCAACTCCCTGTCTTTCTACCCTCCCCAAGCCAGAGAAAATTAAAGACAATTCAGATAACCCTCTTTTCACAGAAATTACGTATACACAAAAAGTGTGTGCAGATGTTTCCTGGATGAAGTTATGCAGCTGCAAAGACTTTATTAATTATAAAATGCAAAATGGATTGTTCTGTAATTGAAACTCTCTGGGGGTCTGATACATTTGAAAATTAGCATACATATATGTATTGTCAGGACCTAGATGGATACTGTTAGATTATTTATTACCGATGGATATTTTAGCTAATGCAAAAAAAAAAGAGACGGTCTTTCTCCACTAGAGTTTTCAAATTCTTGCTTCATATTACTGTCTGTGGTTCCACAACTCAGGACTAAAAGCACAGCTTGCAGAAACAGTACTCCCACTGCTAGTGTTGCTGACCTCATCTACGATGGACAGGTCTAGAATCTTTATTTTAATCCTATTGACAGTGCCTCAGTGGGAGTAATTATAACAGTCGGCCACAAATCCAGACCTCCTGTCACTGATATATTAGGTTTTTTCACAACGAAAATGAGCAGCAGGCAAGGAGAATAAAAGCAACATGGGGTAGTGATTATAATAAAATTTGTCAACCCCATTCTGTATTAACCTGCTACAAACACATGACAATTTGGCATGGGAGACATCAGAAATACAAAAGGTTTAATCTTTCACAGTATCAAAATTAAAAATTTGAAAATCATTTGGGATGCCTTGTTCTCTTAAGAGATACTTGGCTGGTAGATCACAACATCAGCCATAGGCACTTTTTAGCCAAAGTCTCTGAACAGTTTAGATAAACTGAAAGCAGACCATTACAAAACAATTCCCAACTGTGGATTTCAATGTGAAATATTAGACATAAGAAATGCAGTAACAAAAAGAGACTTTATAACCTCTGATCCTCTTTTCCAATAGTTTGTGTATGTTCAAGTCGTGACTATGTTTGAAACTGTAATTTATTTTTATAATGAAAGATGGCATCTGTTATGCCTTCTCTGGCAACTAATATATATTGTTTTATAAGGAGCTTAGACTGTAGTATTTTATTTGTCTAACTACTATGCAATGCTAAATGTCTAACTTAAAAAGAAGTTTATTTTAGCTTGATTTTTAAACTGCGATAGCCTCTAAAGATTATTCATGTTTCAGCCAACGAATTATGTTGTATTGTTTAGCCAGAGTAAACTCAAGACCCTTAACAGTGCCTCAGCTATAGTGTGAATGACATATCTAAACAGGGCTGTCCCATGGCTGCATACCATCATCCACTGAATGTTTGCTGTTGCCTGTCAGCAATCTCTCAGACTTCATATTCATTTCCCAATATATGTCTTTGTTGTCCAAAATCCTGCTAATGTCTTTTGAGAGGTGTTCACGTACTGCTGGTCACATAAATAGAGATCCAGAAAGAGAATGCTTGCTAAGTAATAGTAACTTGTTCTGATTTTTCCACTGAATGAAGTGAAAGCTTTGCCTCTCTACAAATCTTCCTAAAAAACAAAGCGAAACCCCAAAATTGAGCATGTCATCACGTGTGCCTTTTTAACTTATCTAGTTACAAAGAAACATAGACATAAAAAAGTACTCTGCTGTTTTCCTGGCTAATTTATATACAAGGACAAGGTAATCAGATTGAAGAACATATCCTACAAATCAAAGAATACCCAATGTCACTATACCATAACAGCAAAATTACTTTGAATCTAATCATTCTAAATGAGTACATAAAAGACTACATTTAAATGGCAATTAGAGACACTAGCATATTCTGAGGAGAATTAATTAACTGGGTAAGCTAAAAGTTGTGCACTGAGGCTATGACATAACGTTTCTTTAATTTTCAGTTTACAAGGATAAGGCATGTGCCTCTGTCATGGTTAAAGAAGGTTTTGTATTTTATTCCCTCTTTCCAACGTTGTTTTGGAGAAACTGTTCATTTAAGAGCAAATCCCTCTCCACAGCTGGGCAGGGGGTGAGCAGGAAGGAGTGAGCACTGGTATTCCTGGCTGCTGGGGCAGAAGCAGAGCTCTCTCCATCTTGGACCACACCTCTGGCTGGCAGAAAAGAGAGAGAGTGACTCACAGACTGTCAGAGCCACCACTACACTGGCACCTTCCCCTACACCCCTGCCAGGGACTTCTTGAAAGGGAGCTTCCCAGGACCACGGCAGAAAAATGAAAGGAAAAAAGATATTCTGGGGGAAAAAAAGATATTTCTGGCTTTCCTGTTCATTGCCTATTTTTTCCCCTTTTCTCCAACTATGCCCTTCCCTCAAGATTAGGTTTGCAAGGTACTCAAGTAGCTTCTGCGCAGAATTGAATGACAGCTCAACTCATTAGCCAGCTTGGGAGCAAATGCTCCACTCTTTGCAGGACGTGGTGTAGGTTCATCACAAAAAAATGAATCCATGTCTGAAGTTTTGTCAGCAGTAGAAATTTTATCTGTCTTTTTCAGAAGCTTCTCAACTTGTCAGAGAATTAAGAAAAAATACACCTGATTTGCTCACAGCTTCTGCATCTTTAGGTTTTGGTTACTGCTCTTTCCTCTTTCACTGACTTGAAAATATTTAATTATAAACTTTTTTGCATTTTCTCTAAAAAAATCTGTTAAACCAACATTGACTAATAATTCAGCAAGTCTAAGATTATCAACTAATTTGTGTTATGGAAGTTACGATGGTCTGATAGGAAAGTTACATCACTATCTAACTGAGCAGAATGATCAGCAAACTACAGGCAACCACATAATCAAAAAGAAATTGGCTATGCAAACTACAATGTAAGTGGTGCCTTTTTTCTAAACAGATGTGTGAAAAAATTATGCTAAATTTGTCATATTCCTGTAGTAATTCTTTTGTTGTTGGGGATTTTTTGGGGGGTTTTTTTGGGTTTTTTTTACCCATACATAATTCAACTCAGCCACATGGAAAAAAACAACAAACCCACCAGTAATAAAATGCATACAATAGATTGTTTTATTTTTTTTTTAACTTTTTTGCTTCCCTATTTGAGGTGTGTAGGTCAAACAATGAAGCATCAAGAAAATACCTACAGTCTACAACGTAGCCAGTTTGCTAGCTTATACACTTGAATAATAAACAGCTTACTGAGTTCATTAGGGACTTTTGACTAAAATCCTCTGTCACACATGTTCTGTACAGCCATATATTGTCCATACATAAATGAACACTTCAAGGTTCTTTGTGATTGACAGCATGCCTTAGGTAAGTTTTCCTGTTGTTATATAAAGAGAATGAAAAACATCAACAAAAGGTCCAAGCAAATGAAAATAATGAAATTTGGGAAGGGGAGTGGCACATATTTAGTGTTTGCTTGTTTTCTAAATAAAAATGCAGTAAAATCTGACCACTGACAAATTATTTGGAAAACAATTTTAAAATAATTTGAAAAAAACATCTTTGAATTTAAAGCCAACAAGATTCCCATGGTCTTCTCGGTCTTCTTACCTGAACTTCCAATGCAGCAAAGGCCTTTGGATTTAACGAAAAAATTTTAACCTCCAGCACTGCATTCAGTTCTGGGCCAGCCTCTAAAAGAAAGACATTGAGGTGCTGAAGTGTGTCCAATGATGGGCACGGAGCTGGTTAAAAGTTCTGGAGTACAAGTCCTATGAAGAGTAGCTGAGGGAGCTGCAGTTGTTTAAGTTGGAGAAAAGGAGAGATGTTATCACTCTCTACAGAGGAGGTTGTAAGGAGGTGGAGTTGGTCTCTTATCCTAAATAACAAGCAACAGGACAAGACGAAATGGCCTTGAGGTGCACCAGGGTGGGTTTAGTTTGGCTATTAGAAAAAATTTCTTCACTGAAAGGGTTGTCAAGCACTGGAATAGGCTGCTCAAGGAAGTGGTTGAGTCATCATCCCTGAAGGTACGTAAAAGATGTGTAGATGTGGCACTTAGGGACATGGTCAAATAGTAGACTCAGGCTTGTTGGGTTAATGATTGGAGTTGGTGATCTTAAGGGTGTTTTCTAACCTAAATGATTACATGATTCTATGATACTAAAGGTAGAAATGTACAGTGGAATCTGAAAGTACTGAGTACTAGGTAGGATCTTTTTTCTTTTATTGATTTTTTTAAGAAACTCCATTATTTTAGAATCTTTTAGCCTTATTACCTCAAATCAAACAAATAAACAAAGTTGGTCACTGTCTAAATAGCAACCTTATTACACAGCACCACTGCAACACAACTACAATATCACAACCTCTTATATGGAGCAGTGGCTGTGTCCCTGACATGAGAATCTCTAATGCCTATTAAGCCCCCAAAGACTCTCATTTCCCTTGCCAAATAAACAGCCACAGTCTTGTCAGAGTCCTCTAATCAGAGAGTCACTGTGTTTTCTCACCAAACCATACAAAAACACTTTACAAATATCTGAAAAACTCTCTCACTCCCTAGTTATTCTTATTCTCCCTTCGTGGGAGCAACATTGAGAACCTTCCAGGAGAAGAAATATAAAGTGGTGAAGGGAAGACTTGTGATGATAGTTTTCTTATGGAGTTGCTTCTAAATTAACATCAGAGAAATAGCAGAAATAGGGGTAACTTTTGGTCTATCATTGACGTATGTCAGCCAGGTCTGCCAGTAAAGGAGATCTAAGTGTGAAGAGATCAAAGTTTCCGACTTGCCTCTCATCCTTCAGAGTCATTCCTCAAAGGATGAGTCTGATGGCTGTGGGGGACAGATGGCTTATGCTGTCCCAGGAAGAGCAAATGCCTGCAGCTAGGCACTTCTCAGGCTGTCCACAGACTGGATTTGCCCCTCTACAGCTTTCCAGGAGAATTGACCTACCTGTCTGACCCCAACCATGGGCAAGTATGGGTGAGACAGTGTTGCCTCAGGCCAGCTGGAGGATACCAGGCCAAGTTTTGCTTCCCAGGATGCCATGAACTTCACCTAATGCTTGCCTCTAAAAGCCTAGACATACAGACTGTCTGTTTTTTGCTCAAAGGCTCAACACTGATGTCCAAAATACAATGTAGACACACCTAAGCTGACAAAGGAGCTCCCCAACAGCAATCTACTTCTGCAAAATATAAAGATCACTTTATTATACAGACATGATCGTTCATACGTCACTAAAGCCTTATTTACAAAAGCCTGTGACATACTACTCTAAAACTAAATTTTGTGCTCTTCGTTTTAAGGGTTCCTCAATCCAGTTTACTCTACAGCCCCTTAGCATCTCTGAAGGCACTAACACAGGAGTAGGGGGCTGTGAAATTGTGGAAATACTCCTTTCAGCAACAATGTTTAATCAATGCATTAATAACATGTAAAATTAGTAAAACTATAACCTGAGTAGCTTCTTGTACGTCTGTAGAGAGGACAGTATGATCATTCTGCATACCATTATCCCATAGATTCCCTCTTCACACAGATGATTCCTTCCTGATACCCCAAAATCCTGTTCTATAACTGTCCAGGTACAAATATAATAGAAGAGTTTCTTACGAAGGCCTCGCATAAACTGAAATCATTTTAGTCCATGTGAAATAATGAAGGTCCCTAGGGGGAATCTCAGATCTCTCTCAGATCTCATGGTTCACGGATAAAGTTCTCTGTAAAGGATGTGGTGCAAATGGATCTATTCTATTTCTTTCTGAAACTTGGAGACAATCACCTTGATGTGGATATTTAATTTAATTTAACTGTAATTGGCTGGCAAGAAATAAATCTGGAAGGCTTACTCATAAAATAGAACAGAAGCAGGCATCTCCTATAAGCTTTCCAATTGAAATGAAATTAAAATAATTTAATAACACATTTTCGTTTCCTTTGGACAATGACCTACTATTACCATACCAGGCCTCAACCCAGAAGAAATTTTTCACAGGTTTCTGTAACACATTCCTAAAGGCCATCATTATACAGCAGGCAAATCCATCCAAACAAAAGACCAGCTTCCAAGAACCCACAAGAGAGAAATGACTCTGCTTCTTCACAACAGTGCTATAGAATCTAAAAATATCTTGCATATCCTGGTCTCAGATATTCCTACATTTAATGCTGATTGTCCTACTAACTTAAAAAAATATGCTCATGCCTTTGAAACCATTGTGATGCTTTTCAAGGATCTTTAATGCAAAAAAACAACTGTTGTCCACAGTTACATTTGGCTTGGAACAGGAAGAAACAGAAATGCTGCCAGAAAGGAAAAAAAAATATACTCTAATTTCTTTAAGAGGGGACTCCCTTCTAGATTCACAGAAGACAATAACATTTTTATCAGTGCATAGACTGGAAACTTAAACTGTGTGTTAAAGTATTTCATGATAATCCTTCAAAATAAAAATGGATTTAACCTCTTTATCTAAAGATTAGACTGCTAGTTTATTAAGAGATTACAAACACACAACTCTCCTTTAATGAAAAAAAAGAGTAAAAATAAAAAGGAAAAGCATTACTAGAGTAATTCACTGATATGAAACTGAACTGGAATAAAACATGAAAAAACTTCCTCTGGGTTTGCTTCAGTAAGTATGTGGTAAAAAAAAAAAAACATCACTAATTCTGACAGATTTATCTGTAGAAATTTTTATGCGAAAACTTTCTGGATTCACACAACGCTTTAATTCTAAATATTGCAGCATGAGTTGTGATACTGTGAAATGAAGTTGTCTTTACTAATTGCATACTCTGAACAGAAGTGTGTCTTATAGTAGAGAGCATATCAAATCTGTCTGGCTGATCCTTATGATTTGGAAACGTCACTTTCTACTAAGCACAGAGAAAATAGGGAGGGGCAATAAAGTCGCTCAAAGATAGCAGCCATCCGAAAAGATAAAGAACACGCTGAGGAAAAGCAGACAACAGATTGCAGAGACAGAACAATCACAGATGGAGGCCAGGTGGGTGGGTCAAACTATTTTTTTTATAAAAGGTTTATTTTCATATTTAAACAGTACCCCGTTGTGTAAATGTTCAGCAAAGAACTGATAAGAAAATGGATTTGTAAGTGCGTTTGAACAAACAACATGTCTTATAGTCAAGAGGGGCTTATTCATATATAATTAAGGAATAATGTGCATGGCTGAAGAGTGTATGATACTGCAAGTGATTAAATGCCACTGTAAAACAAAGGAGGTAGATATACAAGGAAGCTTTATGGAACCAGCATGGAGCAATCTCAAAACATGAACTTTATTTTTTTACAGAAGATGAGGATATTCATCTAACCACACAAAAGCTTTTTTCACTGAAAATACTGTGCGCTTCCATGCTGTTCCTGCCATGTAATCAAGCTCTTTAACTAAGATTATCATGCTTTCTGTTTCAGTGTACACTACTATTACATTTAATCCTTTAAAAACCCTAAGAGAAACACTCTGTACACATACAATGCCCAGGTTCACTGGAACTGTGTGCAAGCTTAGTTCTCTGAAAATTTCCAAAAACTTACTGGCATTAGTCAGCTAAGTAATTACAGCCCTGAGAGCTTGATCCAAACCCACTGAAGTAATAGGTGTCTCGGACAATGGATGACATGAATCATGCAATAAAGACAAGGAAAATGAGGAAGATCAAAGGTCCCCCTAGACCACCGGTTTTTCATAGCAAAGATTGCAGTATAGACACATGAACAACCTCCGTTGCATCTTCCCAGCTGTCAGGCATATTTTCAAGAATACTAATATTCCAAGACATTTACAAAACTTTTAAGGGTTTGGAAACTAAGAATTTCTATTTTGAGGGGTTTGTAATTATAATTTTTATTTGTGCTTGGGTTTCAACGTGTGAAAACTGAAAGAGAATAATAAGAATGCTAATATAACATGAATGCATTGACATTCACACTTTTGTTTGGATACAGGGTGCACTTTTGAAGGGATTTCCCAGTCATCCATGCTTATTTTGTTTTGGTTGCCAGCACAGGAGTCTCAGAGCAAGTAAACTGGTTTGTTTTCAGAGGAAAATAACCAGAAGATGCTCTCCAAGAGTGAAACTAATGCATTCCAACCACAGTTGGATCAGACTCGACCTACAGCAAACAACCCCTCCTGAAATTTATAGTATGGACATCAAGTCCTCAGGATGAACTGTTTTGCTCTACAGTTCACTCCTATTGCTCCATGCTCTTTGCTAGTGACACAATCACAAGGGGAAAACACAAATTCTTCATTTAGAGAAGGTTTAATTGTTGGTTTTGATTGACAAATCACTACGTAAAATATATAACGAGGTAGAATTGAATCAGCATCCTAATTGTGAACAATTTGGAACTCAAATGATTTTTTTGTGCAAGTAATTCTTCAAACAGCTCTGTGTAGTTTGTTAGAAAGACAAATTTATAGAAGTTGGTTCCTCAGATCTCAGGAAACTGCACATTTCTTTGAAAAAGAAAACCAAAAACGATGAAGGAAGCAGGTTGTTACAGTCACAACCAAAGAGAAAACAGAAAAACAAAGAAAATAAAAGATGGTTAATGTAAGTGGGGGGGGGGGGGAGGGGAAGAAAAAGCAAACTTATATAAAGTTCAGTAACAGGCAAGGAGACCCAGTTTGTCCTTGCACAACATTTATGCAGCTCCCAGAAAAAACCGTCCATGCTAGGGAAGTGCCATCACAGCCCATGGCAGAATTCAGTTTTCCACTTAGGATGGAGTTTAAGGCTTTTAATTAGGCAGCTCTATTCAAAAATTATTCTTTCATTCTCGAAAGGATGGGCTGCCAAGAAAGAAATAAAACATAAGAAGGTGTGAAAGTCATGGCAATGGCCCAGGGGACAGCAGATAGTGTCACTGACAGAAAGCATTCCCTGATATCTTCCTGGCCTCTAATACATTTCCATCTTCAGTTCTGCTACATTACCCAAAAGCATCTGTGTCCCCTAGTATGGCTCTCCTTCTCCCCTACTCTCCCAGTTTTCTCCATTAAATTTTAAAGTCTTTTTCTGAATGATAAAAAATATAAGTAATTTAATATAATTTAAATATAAGTAATTTAATTGAAGTTAATTTTATAATAAAGACAAAGACTGAAAAAATTCAGAAAGCGGAGTGGCTATGGAGGTCCCTTAGGAGCCAAGGAAGAGGGCTGAACAATGGGAAACAAAACAGGCATGCAGTCCTCATGTGGGGCTCAGGTCCTCCCCTTCCCAACTTTTTCTAATCGCTCACCCAGATGCATTTCCATTACACAACCCACGTCCTTATCATCAGCACACACACCAGCCCAGCAGACCCACTGATCTCAAATGGGTCTCCTCTGAGGCAGTGACAGGAAAGCTACACAAAGGAAAATGGTTGGCCAACTCTGACACTGGATTTAAACACAAAGTCATACTGGGACTTCGGCATCCTGAGTCTGCCTCGAGGGCTTCAGCAGGGAACAAAGGGGCTATTGGGAGGGGAAACATCAACAAAAACTGCACCGATGTGATACAGAGCATGAATATTTTTAAAGAAGTCACCCAAATTAATCCGTTGATCTCCACTGCTCAGCTGACAACAGGCCACAGATTAAATATTCAAGATGTGTTTTATCCCAAGACTACAACACCTAATTTCAGTGTCAATATGTTAGTGCTTACACGTGTAACGTGTAGCTTTGTTCTCATTGGAGTCTATGGAGACCCAGGACTCAGTTCTCAGTTGCCGAAGGCTATCCTGCAAGGTTCTCAGCTAATGGTCCAAAACAATACAGATCTTCTGTGACACCTGTATCACATCTGTCAACCCACACAAACGTTCTGCATACTATAAACCACCTCAAACAACACCAGACAAACAGTGTTTACGAACCCAACGCCAACTTCTTGCAAATGGTCAGTGGAATTGGTCTCCAGTCAAGAGCTTCAAATAAATCCTTCTCTAAGTTACTTGTCCTGGCATGCCAATATATAGAGCATCCAGTCATAAGAAGTACCAGTAATCCTCAAGTGGCATCCAACTGCACAGCCTCATAAAATACGTCCTGATTTCATATGCAATAAGTTCATCTAGCATCCTATGATAGCTGGGTAGTGATGAGAAATTAGAACAGTAGATTATCCACATTTCTTTAATATAGGTGCCTCTATCAAGTACCAAATAGATCCATAAACATAGTGTTGAAGAGCTTTTTATAGCTTGTCACACAAAATCTTGGTGACTATAGTGAAATAAGTAATGTATGCCTACAGGGAATGAGATATCCAGATCAGGTTTGCATATCTGAGCTTTTGAGTAAAGAACTGGCGTACTTTAACTAGTTTTCAAAATTCAAAATAAAATACTGGTGCAGTCAAGCTGTTTATGACTATGTTAGGCTATTATGATGTTTATGTGGATGGTGATGAAAATTAATTTCATATGAATGCAAACACTAGCTGGCAATTTCCTGCATTACAGCAGCAGTACAGATAGGACACACATTTGAAGAATCTTAATTTGTGGGCACATGTGTACCCGTGCATGCTTCACGAGCATTCATATTTCAGTGATACAACTCTCTCTACTGGCCTATCATGCAGCCAAAGATGAATGGTAGGAGTAGCAAATAGTTTGGGTGAAGCCAAGAACAAGTAAACATACTCAGTTATTAGTGACTGCAGAAAGTTATTAAAGACTTTATCAAGTACACATTGATTATTAAGAGAAAGAGAAAACACTCTGTTTTTCTTTTCATGTTTAATCTTTCTTCAAACTTTGGAACAAACTAACATATGACATCATTGAAATAGCAGATGCAAAAGCCATATATTGGGCTTTTTGCCACTATATGCATGAAGCTACAACAAGCATTAATTATAGACTCTTCTGGGGGATCTCTTCTGGGGAATCTCTAATTAACATGCTACTCCCTGCTATACAAAGTGTGCCAACCCCTTTGCCCAGCCACTAATTCTTATGTTGAATTAATAAGGTACCTTTGTGAATTTTTGTGCTCTTTTGGTTTTCTTATCCTATAAGGTCTGTAAGTGGTTGAAACTACTCTAATATGCATTTAAGCTGCAGCTTTTAAGACATGTGATATTTATTGCTAACTTTGTCAAAACAAAATGCATTCAGAATAAGGAGCTCGAAGATGTACAAGGAATGCAAAGCTCACTGAAATCTTCCTCAAATGCAGAGAGAGGTTTTGACTATGTGTGCAAACACTTCTGACATCAGAGTGACTTTATTGGACATATTTGCAAGAATGAGCCCAAATATACATCAGCACTCCAGGCATGCTGGGTTTCAAACAGTAAGGTTCCCAACAAGAATCCCTAGATGGACTTAAACCAATATATCCTCCAATCTACGCTCTGCACTTATGTTTTTCCAGTAGTATCAGAGATTTCAAAAAGCTCATACTTTGTGTTGGATTTTCACTCATCCTCCTTCAGTCCTGAAGGTAGGACATATTGTGGATTAGCAATCAAACAAAACTGTTTCATCAAAGTCTGATAATGGAAGCTAGTGAAAAAGAAATGGAATTTAATGTGAAAATAAGTATTGCTAGGGTTGCTGTACTGATTGCTTTTTTTCTTTTTTTTTTTTTAAACTGAATTCACTTACAGCATCTGCTTTGTATTTGGAGTGAAGCTGCTATAAAATTTTCCCTCAGCCATAATTGGTCTGCAGAATTAAGGGCTACTGCTTTAAAACTTAGAAATACAGTTACTTGACCTTTTCTGTGATGATGTTTCTACAACAGCCTTTGGCAGCAAAGCCCATAGTCTAATCGATTGTATAGTAATTGTCCGAAAACTTAATATAAATTATTCCTGACATTGCTTAAGTACTTTTATTTACGTCCACTGACATATGGAAATATAATACTCTTTTTTCCTTTGTAGCACTCTGTAACAGGTTGGCAGACTTAAGATTTTACATAGATAAGAGTTCATGTGTTCTGACCTGCTTAAAAAACCCCAAAACAACAGAGCCCCCAAAAATCCATTAAATATCTCAATCTTACAAACGAAGACAACAAAAGCCAAGTCATGCTAGTAGATGAGTAGCTTCCACCAAAAAAAAAAAAAGTGAAGCATCTCTTTCAGATGAGAAAATCAGAAGAGAACAGGGGACAAAGGAAAACCTCAGACAGACCCAAAATGCAAGATTAGGTAGGCTATATGTGGTTTTACTAGTAAATGAAATCCAATAACACAAAACTTGAGGAAGGGATTGAGTTGTGGTATTATCTAAGTCTATACTGTTCAGCTAAAGATTCGAAAGGTATATAGTCCACTTACATGCAGCTCTTTACATATGCAGCAAAATTTATGTCTCCTGCTCAAATTTTATACCAGTTCTGTTAGACTTAAAAGATTGATTGCACTGCTGTTCTCATGAAGGTCAAAGAGGCAATGCAAACTTCTGCTGCTTTTAGTTCCTAAATTTCTGTAGTTACCTTAACTCTGTAGTGTGTAGGTCTACTTTATTAAGGTAATTTTCCTATAAAAAAGAATAATACATTTGGCAATCCATACATCTGCATTATCTCCTTAATTTTCCCTTTGCATCAAAACCAGTTTAAAGCTGCAGCCACTTTCTTTATTCTCCATTTCTTTAAATAAAATTACTTTAAATTTTCAATGAACTTGGGAAAATATTCCCTTGAAGTACCTATTCCTTGAAAGAATCATAGATCATAGGATAGTTCCAATCCCCCCCCCTCCCAAACAACCCCACCTCCTGCTGTGGGCAGAGAGACCTTTCATTAGACCAGTGGCCTTGAACACTTCCAGAGACAGGGAATCCACAGCTTCTCTGGGCAACAGATAAGTTGCCTAGAAGATGAGCACATCATCTTATCTCTTCTAGATTACCATTTTTATATCAGAGAATGTATATGCTGTTCTTCTAGGCATACTGACATCTTACTGCCTTGTCTTCTTCAGCTTTAATTCCTGGCACTGAGTACACCAAACCCATCTGCCAATTTTAAATTCCTATTCCCTCATTAGGGAACACAACATACTTTTTCAGTGGGTCTGTCTTCATAGGCTCTTACTCTGGAGTGACCAAGCCAACAACAATATATGTGCAATGTGCCTATGTCACATCACGACCAGTGTTCAAAAAGAGAAGTTTAGTCGTTCTTTTCATTGTTCCAGCTGATGGCAACAGAGCCAAACACAAAATACAGGTTTTACTTCAAAATTATTTTATGCAAATACCTGTAAGCCTAATGTATATTTTTGTATCCTTGTCTTTGTGATGATAGCCATCAAATCAGATTTTATATGAAGAGTGGCAGAAAGGTGGATACCCTATTCTTTTCAAATTTCATTAGTCGTGATGAGGTGCAGTGCAGCCTGAAAATTTAGGTCTTATGGCTCTGTTCTGTTCTAAGCAGAAGTATAAGTGGAACAAATCCATACCTGATTTTATTTTGAGATTTCATTGTACTTCTTTGTTAACTACAATAGGTATTTGTCCAGTTTTACAGGCTAAGCAGTCTTCTTCATAGGAGAAAACTATTTAGAAGGAGCACTGCTCAGTAACAAGGGTCCTAAGTCTAAATTTTTATTTTGGATGTATTCCCCGCTTTGGCACTTAACTTTGTGGCCAGAGCCGACTCAATTTCTCTTGTTTTCTACGTGTCCTCAGGTTAAATAATAAAAAATAGGAGCAAAGGGGGAATATATTCCCATTCAGCATATGGACAGGAGCACCACAGAACCAACTGATTCCTCTTCTTAAAGTCTGGTTGAAACATGTAGGCATTAATACACTAAACAGCCTTCAGTAAAATCTGTGCAATTTCAGAGTTTAAACTGGTCAAAGGAAAATATCACTAGAATAGAGAATACTTTCTAACAGCCAACAGAATGAATAACTGACTCTCTTCTCCACCAAAACAAGAATGAAGTGATAAAATTGAGAACAGCCTTGCTGTCAGCCACAAGATGTACCTAACAGACACGCATATTGAAGGTAAATGCTTTATTCCTGCATCTTTTTTCTTGTGGATTTCAGGAGAGGGCTGTGGAGGTAAGAAGGTAGACAAGGGGCTTTTATTGATTTTCTCTGCTGTATTTGCTCTTGCTACTTATTAAGAGCAGTGGAAATTGCCCATAGCTATCTTTTCCCATGTTTTTTTTCTAGCTGCAATACTGTCACTCCTGTCTTTGTTCATGTCCTGGAAAAGTAGTTCCTCTAAGGACCACTGCTACAACAGCAGCAGACACCTAAGTCATATAAATGAAGACAGTAAGAGATGTGCAAACACTTCACAATATTCCAAATTTTCCTATTAACAAAGAGGTGAAGACCTTCAACTCACAATGCCTACAGTTAAGATCATCCAAAAGCACATGATGGCAAGAGAAATCCCCTAGGGTCAGACTGTAAAAGACTGGCTTGGTTTTAACTGTGGGTCTTTCTTTCAACTACAGTAAGACTCATTGCAACTTTCCTTTAAGGATTTGCAATGGTGTCAACAAGAGCGGCAGTAGGGACAACAGCTTTCCAAGCATCTGTCATGTCAGTGCTAGGGCCATCATCAGAAACAGATTATGCTAGAGACAGTTGTCCCGTGTGAATCAGTAAGACTCAGCCAAATCTCCCCATTCTGCACTGATCACTGATGAAAAGGGATTTTCTTCGAATTGAAGGATAAATGTTATAAGTTCCCTGTATGTACAAAAAAAACCTCAGCATGTTTTATGACTTGCTTTCACTGATTTTCTCCCAATAAATGCACACTCCAATCTGATAAATATTCCCCATGGAGGACCATGCATTCTGCTGTTCAGACACAGGGTGAGAGGGTGAGGGAGCGAGGGGTGGGGGGAAATTTAAAAAAAAATCAGCCTATGGATGACTAAATATTGATGAGCATGGTGTGAATTCTGAGGCAGTTTGTCCCCCACTCTGTCTTCCACTTACTAATTTACAGAGTCTGCAGTATTTAGAGTCACAATGTCAACCAAAGTCAGAAGAAATAGAATTCTAGAAAGCATTACAACCATCATTAGCACTCTCTCCCCGACTACTTATCAGACACATATAAATCTTGATGCCTATGTGACTCACTATGATGAAATTAAATGAGAGCAAGCAGAGCAAATGCATGTCTACTGCTTTTATCTCTAACCTAGTCAGACAGTCATCAATATATTTGAGCTACTGCAATATATTCTTTAATATTTCAGAATATTGTTACCATTTTATCAAACCAAATATCTTCAGTATTCACTCCTTCTATACACCCATAGTTTTGCAATCAATAGGCCCTCTCCAGCCTGGACTGCATGATCCAGCATTTCATACAACAGTCTCACATGCTCCTTGTCCTAAACAAATACAGAATTTCTTTTCAAATATATACTTAATTTACGCTTAATATGGTGAAAGGAGAACTAAAATCAGCATGCACAAAGGCAAGGAAGCAAAGCAGTTAAGAGTCAGTAAGGATGTGAAAGCATGTGGTATCCCTGTTCATAGCTGCATGCATTGTAAATGCACAAAAGCTGTATGTTCACACCAAATCAATCCTCCATTTACCCTCAGACATTTTAATCTATTTCCTTAAAAGGACAGGTGCTGATAAAGATTTGAAACAGAGACCGAATTAAGAAAATGACAGGAAAAAAGAATCCCTGCTGCTACAAAACAGCACTCTCACTGGGATTGCATTTCTTAAATATTCTCCTTCAAGGAGAGGAGAGTACCAGTTTTTATATTTAGCCTGGGAAGGTGACAGACTGAAATCAGAGTTGCTAAACCCAACACAGGTAGTGTGAAATCTAAGGAAGTACAGCATTGGGAACCTAAAAGGAGGAAAGGGCTTAATTTTTTTCATCTTTAGAAAGTCAGTACATTATTCCAACGGAGCTAACATGCTCAACTGTACTGCAGGATTACAAGGAAGCTGAAGACAAAGGTTTCATTCACAACTCTACCCTTTTACAAGGGATAACCTCCTGCACAGATGTAAAGTCAAGTCACGTCTGATTAAGTTCACTTCTCTTGTAACAGTAGACAACACTTCTGGAATCAAAAAGAAAGAGAAATCTCCATCCTATATTGGTCAGTGTCCTGTACATTTTTCAGATCAAAATTTATTATAGAAAGTGGTGCATGTAGATAGTCATTATAATTATGCTAAAAATCACACAGAAATTTTTAAGCTTCCTTCTCCTTTTTACCATTGCTTAATAAAAATACCAACTCTTTCTAGTAGTAAGTTATGAAATATCTTTAAACATCACTGATTTTCCACCATTTATTTTCTTTTACTACAGGTCATGTTGAAAATAAATCATTATCTACAATGCTTAGAAATGTATCTCCTCTTGATGTCTGTTTTACACACATTCTGCTTTGTGACATCACAACTAGCTGTCATTAAAATGAATATAAGATAATAAGCAGAACACTTTGGGTCAACTCCTGGTCCAATTAAACTAAGATTCACACCATTCACTTCACCAAGAGCAAAATTTCACCTTTTAACTTTCACTAACAAAAATCCCGTGGGAATAGCTGAACAGAAAATGGCATCCAGTTTTTATGCAATGCTTGATAAATAAATTCAGCAGGAGGTTTGGTATTTGTTTTCATGGAAACATGGATGAACCTATCTCATGCAAATAAGCTGTGGTGGCAGAAAAGCATGCATAAATTGGAATATTTTACTGAAAGTGATATTTTGCTCACAAAACTCATGATTTTCAGGAACTTACTAGTTGTACCAGTGACCGAATTAAGAGAGATCATTCTACAAATAGGCAGAAAATTATTTTGCTTGTCCCTGACTTACATGTAATTTTGTTTTTTTCTGAATTTCTAGCAATGCACTGTGAAATTCTATTAATTCTTTCTGCTTACTGAGGCAGAAAAGCAGAGTATGAGACTTCTGATCATGTTAGAGGGTTATCTTTTACTACATTACTTCATTTTTGTAAGTTTGTCAAACTATGTTGAATCATCGTTTCAAATTGAAAATAATAATGTAAAATTATCCATATGATACACTAATTAGGACCTACCTCAGACTGAAGCAACATAAAAAAGGAAAGTTAAATGTAAGACAGAAAGCTGACACTAGAAATATTTTTAATCTGTTTCTAGTCTAATATGTTAATATTTCTCATTTATCACAGAAAAGTTTCATGTGAGCTGACCTAGCACTGCAACTTTTTGCAAACGCACAATAGTCAGCTACAAATGGCTTTGAATGCTATCAGTGCATTGTGGTGAGAATAAATGTATCAATGACTTCTTAACAGCTTTAAATGTGATGCTTCTGTGAAAGTAGCAAGGAAAGGAACAAACATAATACGCGGTGTTTTATTAATAGAAGAACAACCATTTTTAACTCCGAGGTGATCCCCTTCAGGGCTGAAGTGCACCATCGGTGATAGCTTTGTGACAAAAATAGAAACAGATTCTCTTAATCTCAGAATAATACTCCCCAGAAGGAATTGCTTTCTTCCTCTGGAGCAAACAGATTACTCTGGGCTCTGGAACACAGACCCAAACAAATAGCCCATATCTGAAAAACACATCTCAACAAAAATCTTTTAACTCCCTGCCTAATTAATGATGGGCATACAGAAGGGTTAACTACAGGAGGTTCTCCTTATTATTGGCATTGAAGACTTTAAAATACGAACATTTCCATTTTTCTTTTTTTGATTATTCCTTATAACTTCTTATCTTCTTTTGGTATCCTTAACTACACAGCATTTGTCAAACATCAGAAGTGTTTGACAGCTTAGCCTTAAAAGAATTCAAGAACAGAAAACTGAAATGTATTTCTCCAGGAGCTGATACTGTACAGCAGTAAGTATGCATAAAGCTCATAACAACACTAGAAGAGCTGGCAAGAGGCACTTCACAAAGTGAGGCAAATTCAGACTTATTTTATTGTCCAGCATAACTTCTTCTGCACTTTAATTTTAGCACAGAACTAAAAGTTTTTCTCTCTGTTTCTCCCTGTTGGTGCAAAGAAATTCAGTGACTGATGGGGTATTTCAGTTAACTCAGCAAGAGCAGTAGTTGATCATTCCAGGAATGTTAGAGGTCATAACACAAATGGGCAGCAGCAAGGCTGTAAACTTCTAAAGCTGTATGCTGAGAGAATTGGGCGTTACTAAAGTGGAAGTAAAAAATTACATGCAAAGACGAAAATGCAGTGAAATATATTTTTAAAATAATTAGACTGCTATTGCATATCCAACAATTTAGTCCCATTTAGAAGTCAGTGGCAAAGAGACCAGACACTGGAACTCACAGCTAAACATCTGATTTGCAAGCTGAGGATCACTGCCATCTTCACAGGCAGTTGTTCCTGATTATAACCATGCAAACAGAATAAGACTTGTTCCTGTTTAGTTTAAAACCTGGATTCCCCTTGACATGCTTGTTCTGCACCAACAATTCCTGTTTTATCCTGCACTCTTCAGCACAGAGGAACAGGTGTGCCCTGACTAGAAACCTTCTGCTGCTCAGTGTAGAAGGATATTTCCTCACTCTTAACCTAAATTTTACCCATAGGGAGACTCCAATTACACAGACATTGGAATGCAAGTCCTGTGCTCCCTGATGTGCTGCATGAGCTGTGAAAGAGCCAGATCTCATGTGCTCAAAGTCCTCTGCAATCTGGCTGTTGTATTTTATACATGCAGGCAGAGCTAGATTTCACTCCAAAAGGGCCTCTACAGTCATATGGGAGAGAGACAACTACCCATGCTAATGGTCTGCTTGGTGAATTCTGCAGGAAATGTGCTTAGTTTGCGAGAAAAAGAATGGTTTTGCTATTCACCAGCAATACTAAGCTTTCATTTTGGAACTTTCAAAGACCGAAGGGGTTTCTCCCCTGCCCATTCCTCATCAGTGGTAACAGTGTTTCCACAAGTTAAATTCTGTCATTGTTTATACCTATGCAACAAATAAATACTCTCCCACACTTGGAGACACTTTGCCGATGATGGGTTCATACAGGCAAAAGTTGCTTGAACTCATTATGATTAGGTTAACACAACTTTCAAAGCAGTCCTGTCACTGGTGTTTGAAATTAACTAAGATCCTTGGCTTACTCATTCAAGTTACATTGATTTATCATAACTAAAAGCATGCTAAAAAAAATAAAATCCCAAATTGATATGACCAAATATAAAAAAAGAACTCTGTAATTGTTTTAAGTGAGGGTTTTACCACGGACTTCAAAATCTAAGTATATTTGAGCGTATGAAGTTACCAATTTTTTACTTCTTTTTAAATTCATAATCCTGAAACAACTGATAATCTATTTTATATTCCAGTTCTAAGAATCATGTGGTTTACTGTTATTGTTGTTTCTGAATGATCATCTAAATTCTGGCTTGAGATAAAAATAGATTCTAGTCCTTCCAGTTGTAGAAAATAATTTGAAAAATTATCCAACTACATTCAGAGACTGAACAGATGCATACACAGAGATTAAAGAATAATTATGATTTTAGACATTCCTGATGTTTTGGGGACCCAAATAATTTTAATCAGCTATTCAAGCCTGTCTAAAGCTTAAGAAGTTAAAAAAAAAAAAAATTAAATTCTGAGATTCAGAACCCTTCTACTTTTGTGCAACTCATCTTTTAATTTCCAGTTTTTCAGGCACTTAGGGATGGTGGAAAGACAAAAGAGACATTCCAACTTGCTTAATGAGAAGCACAGAGCCCAATCGCCTTAGGTCAAGTTCATAAATTCAAAATGCATCCTATTCTTTTTTTCTAAAGTGATCTTACACAGTTCCTGTCTCTCTTGCCATGTGCATAAAACCCAGTGAAGTCTTTTGTACAGGTAGTACAAAAATCTAACCTTTGTCGCACCTCCGCCATTTGAGGGGAAAAGAGGAGCAGCAGAAAAGAGGAAGGACGCACCTTATTCTCCTCCACTAAATAAGAATATTGCTGCACTTACAAATGAGCCCTTTTTTATTGCTTATGAAAGGCATTTCCACATTCAGCATTGATATTTCATCTATTAAAACAGTGATCTTTTGTGTGCATGTGAAAGGCACTTTGAAAGCTGTTACAACAAAAAAACAAAACAGAGGCAGCAAATAGACCTTAGCGCCTATGAAAGATAATCTCCCAGTAACTTCAAAGGGGCAAGGTCAGGCCTCACCTTTATTCTCGTGCATTTGCATTATTGACTTTATGAAACAAAGGCAAAGCCCTAAGTAAAGAACCCATCATACAGAGCAAGGGTGCCTGCGTGATCCTGTGTCATTAGCGACAGGCAGCTCCCAGCCACACACCACACACTGGCTGAGGCGCTGGCTGTTTGCACAGCATTCAGATACCACTTTGCTTTGGTATGTGAGAGATTAAATGCTATGCCTACCACGGTGATGAAAACTCCTGCTTTCGATTTGTATTCATTCACCTGTTGACACATCCACTGCCTGGCACTCTTGAGATAGAGGGTAGAAGCTGAAAAATACCTCCATCCTCAAACTCAGCCCCTGCCCAAAATCTTGTCCTCAGATTGCATCTCCTCACTTGTCTGCAGTCCCTCATCACTGGCTTACCTTCTCCTTCTCTCTCCCCTGTGATATATCCCCAGGCTTCACTTTGACAGTGGGTGTTTTAAGCCATTCAGTGCTTTCTGTGGGTGGAGTAAATTATATTTCTGACTTTAAAAAAAAAAAAAAAAAAAAAAAGAGAAAGAAAAGAAGCAAAGGCTACCCTTGTTAGCAGGCGAGACAATAAAGTGGTACATTTCATTGAATATTTTTTCCCCATATGGCAAATTTTATTTGTTGTGAAATCACATATTTCATAACTGGTAGGTTATTTACAATATTTCTGATCTGTCCAACAAAATGGTACATAGCTTAACTGTTCTCTTCGAGGTGATTATTAGTCATATAATCCATTTTTCTACTGATTAGGGGAGATGAGTCAGTACTAAATATTCTATCTCCTCATACAATTGATTTTTCTGTGCTCTTTTCTTCCAATATTATTTTCTCCAACAGAGTTTTGATAGTTATTCTTTATTAGTACAAATCATCTGCAGACGCACTAGAGATTTCACACTACAAATTCAAAGACCTTTTCTAGAAGCTCTGGAGAACAAAGCAATTTTTCATATCAAATTCCACTTTTCTCTTCCCCACTGATGTAACTGTCAAATAAAATCACAGCTATGCTGACAATGCAATACAAATGAACTTGGATCCGTACAGACTATTTCTGCAGAGGCCCAAAGTCCAGGGGTGAAAATTATATATTATTCTAAACAACAGAACCAGCCAAAAAATCTGCTATTGAGGACCTCACCTCTTACAGATGAGATTAATCAGAAGCAAAATCAACTAGCTCCAAGCAAGAACATCAGATTCCCAGTCCCTTACAGATTTCTTCCATTAGAACTGCCAGACAAAGAATCAATGTCACCTGCAAAACTCTCTGTTGGTATTGCCAGGCTGATTCCTACCTTCCAACAGCAAGAGAGACACCACCCCACACCCCCACAGATAGCTATGTCCCTATCCCCCTAATGAATCTTCTGATGACATTTAGTCCAAAGAATCTTTTGTTCTGTTTTGTTTAAAGAAAAGAAAAACACAAACAAACAGGAAAGTACATTAAACCAAACACTTTCAATTTATATTATTTTTGGATCACTTCCTCAGTGGCCTGCCCATGGAAAGCTAGCATTTTGCAAACTTTCAACTAAAATAAGAACAATATTCAATACCAACAGGATGAAATGAATCAATCTGCCCATGGCTTAATTCACAAAGGCAAATTTCTCTTTCACAGTCTTACCCCAGAAATAGGAAATAAACTTCTGTTCTTCTGTATCCATTTCTGCTGGAGGAGAGGGCAAAATAGGGTCAGTTTGCTGTTTCTTTTGGCATTCTACACTTTTCATAGGATAAAGCCTGACAAAGGGACAGACTATCAAAACTGAGCCAGAAATGAAC
Organism: Platyrinchus mystaceus; assembly: GCA_035041135.1. NCBI lineage: Eukaryota > Metazoa > Chordata > Aves > Passeriformes > Tyrannidae > Platyrinchus > Platyrinchus mystaceus. The sequence goes on along the minus strand of JAWWLV010000121.1, from coordinate 76,499,401 downwards.
CGATTTATAGCAGAGTAGTAAAATGAAAATGTGACTCAATCTGGTTATTACTCAATATAACTTACAGAAGAAACGGGTCTTTGTAAAGTCTTGAACAAATTAATTTGCTTGCTTAGCAGACTTAGGGCTTGTTAAAGGCCCACTGAGGTGCCTCATTGTTTTCAGTGCTCTCTGGCTCATTGCTCTTTCCATGATGTTCAGTACCTGGCTGTAATTCTGTATTTCAGAAAATTTTGTCTAACTTCAGGTATTTTCAGAATGACTGTAGAACAGACTGAATATAGGATTAGATGGGGGGTGGGGGTTGGAGACCTAAGTTAATCTATCTGGACAAATTAGTCCTATCAGATACCCCATTAAAATCAGTCTCAAACTAAAATTAGCCTTTTAATCATCTGAGCTACGTGACTGAACCATCATATGTCACAGACAGCACACAAATAACCAGCAGTTAATGAAATACATTTTGTTTGTACTTCAAACAAAATCAATCATCAATTTCTTAAAATTTCATCCAGACACCTGAATTTATTTATCACCTTTTTTTTTTAAATCCCATCTGGTGGGAGTTAATATTGAGCAAAGGCATACCAAAAAAATCTAGCTTGATGAGTTTCTAAGGAAATCTGTTACTACAGGAAACATGTTCACTTCTCTAACAGGTACAAACAAACACAACTGATGGGAAGAACACAATCAATAAAATAGTTTCCAAAAATACGAGGGCTGTTTATCTTAAGATCAGATGTGAGTGATTTCAATTAGATGCAGATCTGTTCTGGTATTTCTCATCTTTGCCAGCTTGTCAGATAATTGCCTCCCAAACAACTGTGGTTATCAGGCTTTCTCAGTTCAACTATTAACTCATTATTTGACCAAAAAAAACCCCAAAAAAACATGGCACTTTGAGTTCTTCAAAACAAAGTTATGGATCACAGCCTGAAAGCTGCTAACTATATTGTAATCATAACTCGTATGTATTTTAAATACCAATACCATGGCATAATAGAGAATTTTCTAGACTTCTGTTACCTGCTGCTGCATTTTGTAGACAGGGGAAAAACATGGTTGTGGTGAAGTTCATTGGTCGATACAGTTGAAAGTTTTTTATTAATAATGACTACTCATCCTGCATCTGTACTTTATTACCATTATTAAGTCTCTCATAAGGTAAGCACACTTGAGCCAGAATTATAGCTAATTTATAAGAAAAAATAAACCAAATAAAACTATTTTTCACCTCCCATACATGATACAGGTTTATACGTTTCCTCAAATCAGAACCACAAGCTGCTGAAAAATAGCACTGTGCCTTAAAGAGAACCATAGTGTTTCACCCCAGAGTTGCAACATATGTTTGACACTGGCTTTTACACAAGAGAAGTGTGGATGCACCCTGTTTGTAGAGATCTGTGGTAGGTTTGGGGATCTGTCTGGGTGAAAGGCACTGTATAAATATGCAGTTATCATCAGTATGCTGCTGTCTTAGATAAACTTCTGGCATAGTGGAACCTATAAAAACTATTCAACTTTCTGTAATTAAAACAGTATTAGAATAATCATGTTTCACCGTGACAAAATATTACTGGATACAAAGGAAGACCTTAACTGTTGCTTTCAATGGGCCTTTCAAAATAAAAGCTCTACCCCTGAAAGCGTGTTTGTTTTTTTTTTTAATTTCAGTGATATATTTCCTTTCATGAAGGTATGTTGCAAAATAAATGCTATTCTTCATTGTGCTCTAAAAATGTCTGCTTCGAAGTATTTAAACTATTTTAATTAGTCATTGTTTTATCAGCATAAATAAAATTTGCTCACTGACCCATATATTTCTTATCTAAGTGAACCAAGCTACTTCTCCCTGATCACTTATTGCAGGTTAGCCGGGCTTTGTGAGCAGTGTATAATGATATGCAAACTAAAACCATAACTTTGTCAATTTAAGGTCAAAAAGGCCTATTTGTGGTTATTATGGAAATCAGTTTAAATGCGAGGTTCCTAAACAATGCGTCTTTACGTACTGGCTCAGCAAAAAACCACAAACAACCTGCCAACATCTGCTTTTTGAAGTGTCAGATAACATTATTTCCAGGATGACATCAAGGGCCTTCATTGGCTATGCATAAGGTCAGTGAATATTAACTTCATTTACACTTGGCTGAGAATTGGCTGGTGCCAACAATAGAGGTTTAGATCCTCTGCTGAGCAGGGTTAAAAACTGACAGAAAGCTGCCATTGAGGAAGATGGATGATCGTACTAGCTGACCCTATTCCTCCCCAAGTGTCATAGCTTCAGCCTCTTTTCTATCTCCGCAACAAAAGACCCTCTCTGAGCTTCCCAGTGGCCTTCAGCTTTATTGGTGCTAACAGGCCCAGACATTTTCATCGATTGGATTCTCTACCTCTTAAACACAAGAGCTTGCCCTCCCTGGCTAGCCAAACCTTGGCACAGATGTCTTTTTTTGTAATTGCTTCTCTGCTGTCTGTTGGGAAGGATGCAATCGGACAGGCGAACATCATGTCAACACAGAAAATGCTTCACCATTTATCTCGGTTTCCCAATGGCATTTTAAGGAAAGTGATATGCTGCTTGCCTGGGGGTCGGGGTTTAACCCTTCAAGAGCTCAAAGTGTCTATAAATGCAGAAAAGGAAGTTGCTGTAATAAAATTGTACTGTATTTGTCCTACACATAGTTTACAAATGATGAATTAGTTTTTCCAATCAAACTATTTCAAATCTACATCTCTAAATGCACAGAAATCAATTTGGTGTCGTTACTGTGTATGCTTCTATGTCAGATCCTAAAGGGGCTATTCAGTCAAGTTCAAAGTACACATTTAAGGCTTGAACAGTTAATAATGCAAACACATGTAGAATTTCCAGTCTCTTTAAATCTGAGGCCACAAACATAATAAAAATCACAAAAATACACTAGGAGCTTAAATGGATTAGAACATATCTATAGCATGAAATGAAAACAATCATTCTAACATTTGAATGGCAAAATGTCTCAAGAAAGGATAAAAAGGAAACATAACAGAGCTGTATAGAATGCTTCAGGGTTGAAGAAAAACAAAACTGATGTTCTTTTATCTTTTTTTTTATTCCAAACATCTGCTATCGGACATTGCTGGCAGAAGAGTAATGGATTTGACAAGCCACTTGTTTGATCCAGTACAGCAATTCCTGTCTTTCTGCATACACCATGGAAACACCCGGCCTTCTATCATAATTATATTTTTTCCCAGATTCTGGGCTGCACTGCATGTTCTCTGTGCCAGACTGATTGTTCAAAGCCACCTTAAAAACACTGTAGCTAGCATGGGACTGGTCTACCACTGAGGTGCAATCAACGGGATTACAGCAACCCTTGTTCTGCCTAACACAGATTTATAGGCAGAAGTGAAGGAACATGGATTAAACACCTCTTTTAACACCCAAGGCTCAAGTTATATAGCAGGGACTGGCACAACTCTCAGAACTAGCAATGAACAGATGAAAAAACAAATGGGTGGGAAGACACAAAAACTGACCCTTTACAGAGATATGGGGTTTGTATTAAATACTATGGAACAATTTTCTCAAATATTAAGGTAGAAATACCAGATACAGAGGAGGTCACAAAGTTAGGGGGAAAAAAAGCAACCCAACCTAGCAGTTCATCCTATAAAGGTGAACGGAAATATCAGCCACCAAAACCACCTCTCTGCCACAACACAGTGTGGCAAGATGGATCAAATTATTTCAGTTCTCCAATAGTGCTTGTAGTTAAAACTGAGGGAGAGGATTGGAGGGAGTGGGGGTGGGAGTGTCATCAAGGAAAAAGTCAAACATTTTCTGCTGTAGAAGAGGGGAAAATGGCACCATTCTCAAACTAGCTGCTATCAAAAAAAAAAAAAGTTTACCTCAGTCATAAAAACACTAGAAAAGAAAACCCAGTCATAACTCAGCCATAAAATGAAAAGATGTACTATGAAAAAATACGCGTGAAAGTAGCTGAAGTGGTTTTTGAAAATACTGTAATACATATATTTCTTGGAATGAGGTGTTTATTGCAAACAGCCTACTGCAATATAAAATAATGCAATTGTGTGATTGTACATCAAGATTCATGATGACTTTTTTTTTCTTTTTTTTTACACTGCTGGAAGGGAATATTGCCACAGTAATGAGGAAAACACACATTTTTCATATTTGTAGTAATTCCTATTAAACAAACTGCTTTTAGCAAGGACAGCAAGACTGGGCCCTTGCTCTTTGTGTTAATAACAGATGGTTATGACATGGGGCCAATTCCTGTTTTTCTTACTCTCACAAGCAGTCCCAAGGGACTCTTTCTTTTTTTTTTTTTTTTTTTTTTTTTTTTTTTTTTTAATAAAAAAACAATCAAGATTTTACTCAAGGGAAAATAAGCAGTTTTGCAACAGAAATGTTTCTGGTGCCCTTTCCCACTGGCCACATTGGAACACCTTACCAACTCCAAAGGAAGCTTTAAGGAACCCCAGATGCAGGTACTTGGAAGCAACAGAGAAAGCGAGAACTGGCCCATAAATATGAAATGATAACAGTTCTCAACAGATTTCCACAATATGCTTCAGAAACTGCTACCAGGGACAGAGATTGGCAAGGGATTTCCAGCAGCACACTACTTATATCTGGACTAGGTGGAACTATAGTGTCTCCCAAAGCTGAAAGTTATGTGGATTTTAAAGAAGACAGGACAGATAACTTACAGAGATGTGCAATAGCACAGGAGAAAAACAGGAGTTATTCCCCCATGGATAACCAAAGGAAAAGGGTTCCAGTCAGAAGATGTTCTTTTCCATCACCTTAATGAGCATCCCTCCTTCTGTTTTAGTTAATAAATTCAAGTTAATGATAATATATTTGTAAGCATATTCTGAAAATTAAAATTTAGCTAAGTAGTACCACTGCTGTACGAGCAGGTGCATACCACAAGAAGCAGGAGTAGCTCAGCCACTGTTCCCACAGCGCACAGGCTACCCAGCCTAGGGCAAGTGTAAATTTTATGTGACATACTAAGAGCTTGCTTATATCCTCCTCTAAAAGGACGTGTGAGGGTTACCATAAGGGTGTTTTTATTTCATTGAACATAAATATACTACTGACTCAAGGAAATTGAGACAACTGATATGATTGCAGATAAGTAAAACTCACTTCTGAAGAGACCACAAAGATTGCAAGATTGAAAAGCCTCTTCCATCGCTGCATTTAAAGGAAATATAAATTAGGGGTTGGGGATTTTCTTCTACCTAAAGAAAAAATTACATTAGTATATATCTATTAGGTAAGTATGTATAGCACTTTATAAAGCAACATCAAAAATATTGCTTCAACCTGAATGTTTAAGCATCTTAGTCACTCACAGCTAGAAGCAGCACAATGACATGTTACCCATATTTACCAGACCTAACAAAACTCTTAGCTGGTGACTGCAGTGTAAGACAGTGAAGCCATAAACTACAAATCAAGTGAATCTAGGATACATAGAAGGATATCCTCCCTTTAGAAAGAAGGGCAGCCCAAATAGAAGGTCTTTTTGTGTATGTGGAGCTGATCTGTAATGTTTCTATGTATTCAGATGACCCAAGCAGGTTGTTTGTGCATAGTCCCAGAACATGTCCATCAATCAATGTCAGCATTCTTCCAAGCTCCACTCTGACTGGCAACTGACAGTCAGTTATCTCCTGAATGTTAATTAGTAATGAATGCCCTTGTCACTGCTTAAATACACAAAATATCTTTAAATGGCAGAAGTTTAAAAATAGGGTTTGTTTTGTGAGAACAGGGATTGCATTTTCATTCAGTCCTTGTATTAAGGAGAGAAATAAAATCCCTCACTTAAAGATTGCACATCATTTGTGCTATCAACATGTGCTTTATTTTCTAAAAACTACTCATCTCTACTTGTGTCATGCAATTTTGAATCTCATATTCCTGGTTACATGATTTTTTACAATAATACACAATACAGTGACTGCAGCTCTATGACAGAAAATCTTTAAGACAGAAGATCAAAACTAACTATGCCATTGTCTTCTCCTCTGTCTCACTGGCCCAGAGAAAAGAAAAAGTGTGTTTTAAAAAGATGCTATTTCTCTCCCTTGTTTATTGACAAGACTTTTTTAATAGCAGGCCAAATAGAGACTTATTTCAACTGACAAACTAAAGCAGACAGACAAGCATACACGTTGTAGAGCCAAAGAATTGCACCTTTTAATCAGAAAATTAAGTGATATGCAACTTAAATGGAAAGTAACAGAAAAGACAGTCATAGATCACAGATTGAATATTCTTTTCCATCTGCACTAAGGAACATGATTTTCAACCCTGATTATAATTTTAAGCACATGATACTTTCACACTTCTCAGAAGGAAGCTGCAGATCAAATCTGGCTGAGACTTCCACAGGTGAGATAATTAGGTGACAATGCAGAGCCTTGGGATTTGCTAACAGTTCAAACAATGTCCCTTTCCTTTAGGTATCATTTGGAGGGACTTTATCACTACTCTTTTTTTCTAGTTAGTGTCAATAAAACTGCCCACATTTTCAACGTTGCCCGTTTTTCTTTATAACAGATAAATGTGTCTTTACACAATCAGGACAGAATAACGTCACAATTATAATATACTTAATAAATAAAATAATGAATTTCATTTTTTGCTGAAGAACTACTGATATGGAACAAACTTTTTCAATAAATTGGACAAAAATGAACCTAGAGAGTTACCTAATTTATTTACTGTGCAAATAAACCGTTTAAGAAAAAATATGTTGAAATTTTGAAACACGAGAAATCAAACATCCAAATTCAGTGCTTGATTTCAGCTAAGACTGTATGATGGACCTGATCCAAGACAACATCAAGTAAGAATACCCTCTCTTTGATAGGATTCCAGTCACATTCCAAAAATATCTCTACGTAGCAATTAAAAAAGAATACCAAATATTATCTAAAAAAAAAAAATCTGTTCCTTCTTTCTAATTACATTTTCTTATTTGATGTTTTAACACTTCAAGCAAAACTATGCATTCTAAAAGATACAAGAGAAAAGATCACTATGTCTCCATTTGCCTTGACATACAAACACATCACTTGTATAAACAAAAAAAAAATCAATAGAATTTTTCCTCCACTGGAGCATTCTCCTCAGAAGTGTATACATATATATACACAGTGGAAATAATTGACCGTTACAAAAATATGTCAACATTTGGAAACACTAGAATTCAAATATCCAAGATTAAGTGTTTTATATTTATATAAGTGTCTGTGTGTTTTATATATTATATATAATTATTTAAATATATATATATATACACATTTATATAAATAAGAAAACTCAGAACATAAGGGACTGGAACCCTTTGACCATATGAATGGTTCTAACTGCTAGACTATTGAAGTGCAAGTTTCAGCAGGAACTAATAAAACCCTCTAACAGTGACTGCATGTTGGTTAATAGGCATGCCCTATTTGTAGCAAGAGATCCAAGTTCAAATTCTCCTCAGCAAGAAAAATAATTGACCTAAGCCTGGAAAGCTTGAGTTGAGTGAGATCATGTAAATATGGCCAGTGATCACAGCCACATGATGCCCACTCAGACCGTGTTCCACAGACAAATTTTTGAACATGTAATTTGTTCCAGCATTAACAGAGCTAAGCTGTTTGGCACACAGAATGCCCAACTTTTAAGAATAAAATAAACTTTACTTATAGAATCTCAATTACCCACATTCTTCAAGCATTTTCATGGTAGCTAAGCAAGGGTTCCAATATTTTAAATTAGATATTTAATGAGATTCTCAACACCAACTATGGCCCTCTGTGGACACAATTTGATTGATTCAAATAGGGACCATGCAGACATTCATGAGATGCGTAGTTTTTTCTCAAAATCTAACCACACAATAGTTTAGTGTAAAAAAAAAAGACGGTACATTCAAGAACTTCAAAGAATACTATGTTTACTACTCACAGATGAAGACTAGCTCATAAACTGAGAGGTTTGCAGGGTTGGAGACCACAGGTACTACTAACTTTTCAGGTAAATGGATCAGGTCATTAATCCAAGCTCCAGACAACTGAAGTTTTCCTTGATGGTCCATCATACGTAGATGAAGGACATTCTGCCTCTCTCCTACACAGAGGTTTAGACTTCTACAGAGAAATATACACATGTACACTACACCATAAGACTAGAACTAAAGTTTATATATGGTCATTTGAGACAAAATAGCTCCATTAACCGTCAAGGGACACTTGCAATTTATCATGAGGATACATACAGTAAGATGAAGGGAATGTACAGCAGGTCACATGCATATGGCTACATGAGGCCACCATATCAGTCACCTGCCACAAGACCTCCAAATATCACTTTCAAGGTCCCCCTAATTCAATCCACCATGTTCAATCTACCAGAAAAATAAACACAGTCATCTACACTGTATGATATATCACATTCACCAAATGTAAGAAAAGAATAATAAGACACTAACAATGCTAGAGATTACATATCTCACGTACCATCAGTGGAATTTTTGGGCTCCATTCGTATTCACCCCTCTGTACCCATTTATAGCAGCACAATATCTACAATTCTGAAAATTCTAATTAAACACGCATTTAAATATGTTTCATCAGCATAAAAGTTTTAGGTTTATGTATATGCTTAGACTTACCTAAAACTTTACGGCTTTCCTCAGCAGGCAAATATCAACATATGATATTGCTCTCATTGAGTTAATGGGATTCTTGCCGTTAAGTTCTAGGGATGGTGTCTTAGCCCATAGTCCTACAGACAGTTATCTGCATTAGACATTACTTCCTTAAAACAGTCATATAACTTGTTTAGTGAAAAGCAGGAGCTCCATTTTTACACTTTTTCAGCTTATTTATTTATGTTAATACATACTGTCAGAACATTTTTTGTTAAAAACAAACAAACAAACAAACAAATCTTCAGCCAACCTGCTCTAGACTTGCTACAGCCTCTCAAAAGCCTTAGTGTATTTCACAAGTACATCAAGAAATAACCTTTTGCATTTAGGTACATTAAACACATTGCAAAATAATAACAGTAATTATATTTCCTAATCATGTACATCCTTTTTTCCCCATCAATCACACGCATTTGATGTTCAGATACCAGAAGATACTAATAATTACAGTCAATTAGACTTTTACTGGAAAAATGCTTGATACTATTATTGCAGGAGATCTTGCAGAGAGTCCCATGTAACTAATGCAAACCATAAAAATTAAGAAGTTAAAGTATCAAATTACATTGTGTAAAAAACCCTGATGTTTGTTACAGATGTGAGAAACTTTATCCTCCTTAAGACAGGCAGCGGGGCCACCCAGCTAAATAAAACTGTGCAGGTACGTTGGTACAATCTGAACTCTAGAAGTATAATAATTGAGCCCAATTCTTATTGCACACAGGTTTTATACTTGGTTGCCTTTGCTACTCTGAATTATTCTTATAAATTAGGTTACTATTAATCAAAATTTCCCCAAATGCATACCTTCAAAGAGATAGTTTTTCCTAAGTGGAAATCTCTTCTTAATGAAGAGAAATAGAAGTAAGGAAAAAAAGTGTTAAATACTAAACAGTCCCTTTCCAGCATGTTGGCATGTTGTGTTTATTAGGAGATTCTATGAAGTCAGAATCAGTCATTAATGGAAAAGTATACAAAAATATTCCTCCACCAGAGACACCAGGCACACACTGCTGATATGTCTGAGAGCAAGAAATAAAACACGAGATTACAACAGAAAAGTAAGTTTCTGATGTGAACTATTAACCAGATACTATTCACTTTCACATATATTTTTCATTAATATTAGGGACAAGAGAACTCACTGTGACATATATAGGCAGCAGAAAGGTTAGGAAGCACACAGGGATAAAAGCTTTTCTAAGTAAGGAGAAGAGTGCTCATAGAAGTGTCTTAAAAACATTTGGTATTGCTGCTGTTTCACAATAATGGAACGTTATAGAAGAAATTAGACACAGCATCCTCTAAAAACCGATTACTTTTAATGAAATTAAAGGTGGGCAATGCTAAATTAAAGAATGAATCTGCCTTTTTTTGGTTCTGTTTGACGCCACAACATTCTGTGAAGGATTATGGTAGAAAAAATCTACATATTTTTCCTGTCAAGTGCTTGGCTTTCAATAAGCTCCCTGAATATACTTTTTCAATTCTTTGAAGAAAATTCCTACAAACTGTTTTATTCTCAATTCGGTCTCAGCCTTAAGTTTTTATTAACAAAGTAGTATTTACAGAATTTTAGGAGGGGTAAAAAACAACACAATAAGTATATGTATTGAGTATACTTTAAAAGATCCATCTTTGTCTTTGCAGATATTAACTTGAAAATTTTTTTTTGTTTTCAATTTAAAAAGCTTTAGTCCACAATAAACAGTCTACAACTTATTTTTTTAATAATTAAATTGTCATTGCAGACAGAGTTTGCACAGTATAAGGGAAACACCAGGATTTAATGCTTATAAGTCAAGAAACAATAATTTTTACTCCATAGATCAAGTAATAATAAGCATGATATTAACTGAAAGCCTACATTAAAACTATCTCCACAGTTTCCCAAGTAAAAACAGATAGATATTCTTAACGATTTAATACTGCTTATTATATATGAACTGTTGGTGGGGAGCAAATATTTTATCAATAGCAGAGGAAGTTTGGTATGCATCAAAATTCAAAAGCTAATCTAGTTAAGCAAACATTTTGCCTGCATAATTTTCTGGAGATTTTTTCAGCTTCAGTACCAAACATAGATTTCTCCTTACAGTTGTCCCACTTTTCAAATAAGAACCTCAACTTCACTCCTCTACTTCAGGCTCCTTATTTTCAGAGAAAAATTTATTCTTTGAACCACAGTTTTCTTGAACAACTTTCAACCGCATTTCAGTATCTAGATAATGTTTTACAGATACATAAAGTAGATTAGGTAAACAGTTATTACTATGTTCTTCTTTTTTCTGTGATCAGTTCTTCTATTAAATGATCCCCACTTTCAATTTCTCTGTAACCTACAACTCTCTTTTTTCAGTCTCTGAAATCTTGTTTTGTGGATGGGTTTTGCTTTTTCTTAAAAAGTTAAGCCATATCAATGGAATGCATGACACTTGTGATCCCCTTAGCAAGGCTTATATGTGTCACTTCTTCCATTTGTACTCAGAAATCAAAGAATACTTCAACTTATTTTTAGTGGCCTAATTCTGA
>JAWWLV010000121.1:76436562-76488022 GCA_035041135.1 Platyrinchus mystaceus | reverse complement strand
CTGTAACTAAAGGAGAAGTTACTAAGATTCTGTTAGATTTCATTGCTGGCTTTGTTTTGATTTCAAAATCTGTGCACGGCAGTGAATCTTACCAAAAAAAAACAAACAACAACCATGCAACAAATTTATTTTAAGAAACTGAGATTCACCTAACCTCTAGCAAAATGCAAAAATAAAATTAATTCCTGGAGACAGCAGAATCTGGTAAGAAGAACAGAGGGACAGGCAGGATCTGGACTCCTGATGCCCACCTGCATGTGCTATTTCACTAATTTCAGCTCTTCTGCAGCAAAACAATTAGTTTATTGGAAACTAAACTTGTTGCCAGTAGCTCTGCAGTTAATTCATTTTAGGGATCTCTCTGATGGCATTATTGATGATGTGAAGTGGTGGGTTGGACTGCCTTCGTCACTTGATCACTTCAACTTCTGATCACTTTACTTCTCACATGTCTTCATGTCACTCTTGAGAGCAGATGCTGTATCACCAAAACTATGATGGCCAAAAATCATACTAATCAAACTAATTCAGACACTGCAGACATTACCAAAAAAAAAAATAAAATTGTACCTTGGGGCCAAAAGACAATGCAGAGGAGACCTGAAGCAAATGCTATGAAGCATGAAGGCTCCCATTTTTTTTCAGGTGATGGCTAGCCCTGATCATGAGATCATAGGCCTCATCTTAAATCATTTGGAAACACTCTTAAAAGAGGACATGACTAACAGTGGATGTAGCTCCTCTCCCCTTCTATTCGGTGTGCTTACACATCCAAAAAGCTGAAGGATATGAACAAAGTAGGTCAAAGAAACCCAAATTACTTAAGCAGACTGATAAATTGTGAAAATCATCCTCTTTATTAGCACTACACTGTTCGGAAAAAAAAGATATAACAAGAAAATATATCTTTCTACCCTATCTCTGACAAGAAGGACAGTCAGAAGAATCCAGGGTGAATGAAAGCAAAGACATTAAACTTTCTAGAAACTCCAAAGTGGGCTGGAAGCAGAAATCACAGCTCTGCATTTCATAGTAGAAACACCTTCAGTATTCTTGACCATCTAGCTGGGTCTTACTTTTACCTTGGAAGTATTAAGTATATTTTTCTGAAGCCTGCTAGGATCCTTTGGAAATATATTTACTTTATTTTTTTAATTAAAAAGTTCATATTCAGCTGTATCTTTGACCTGATATGAGATCCCATTGACTGTTCTTTTAAAAGGGACAGAAAAATTATTTAATATGTTAGGGAATAAAAAGGGAAGGAGGTAGATGCTCTCCTGTTGAACTTCTACTGGCTTTTGAAAATGCCCAGACTCAGAGTTCCTCAATTCTCTGCTCTGGTTCAATTTGCTAAGACTAATTATATTCTCTTCCCTAGAGTAATTTTGGATGCAAATGGAAGAAAGGTAACTCTTCTTCAAAAAAGGAAACATTTAGAGTCTTGGTGATATAAATGCCATTGAAAAGTTTTCTACCATTTCTCCCCATCTCCACAAAGCAAAAAAATTTTCAAGTTGAAAATGCAGGAATGTCAACACAGGTTACTCAAGCTGGAGGTCACCCACAGCTTTTCTGACACACTGCCTGAGCTAAACTCTACACCCAGTTCACCATATGTGCAACTTGGGCTTTTTGGAAGCATGGTAACATTTTTTTAATGACAACTTATTCACATTCTCCCCCTAAATTAATTGCCCTCTATTAATAAACTTGTACATCAGCTCCTAAGTGGAGTAACAGAGAAACCAAAACACACAAGAAAAAACAAACAAACACAACCACACATACTTTATCACAAATATATGCTGCACATAAGGCAATTTCAGTTTCTGGATCTGTTATCAAGTAATATCTCACAAAGTAAAGAGACAAAAAGTTTGTCCCAAGAAGAAAAAAGAAAAGGAACAGATGCAGCTTGGTTTCTGGCACAGTGTACAGCACTTGACAAAGTCTGGAAAGAAAAGACTGCAGCTTTCTTTTTACCTCACCAAGACAAAATGTGCAAATAGCTGTAATCCCCCCTCATTTGGAGGCCAATAAAACAACTGTTAATGCATACGCTATTATAATATGTTTAACAGTAAAATGCACCCATTTGGCTTCCCCTAGGAATTTGAATTTTTAGACTTGGTGCCCAATCATCTATGTAATTTCTCAGTTCAGTAATATTAAGAGAAGCTTCCCACCTTCTGAAATATCACTCTACTGCTCTGATTAAATAAAATTAATTCTCTCCCTCTCCACCCCCAACTAACATGAAACAGATGGAAAATACATTATACTAGAAGCTCTCACAGAATTATTTTCTCCTTCAAATACCAATCACTGATTGCCGTGTACTCCTTACACACATAACATATCAACTGAACTCCACTGCGAGAAAAAGTCAAAGTTAGATGTATTGAGAATCCACTACAGTTACTGAGAAGTCAATTGGGGTTTTGTGGTTGGGGTTTTTTTCAGAACAGATGCAATACATAGTGTTGAAAGAACTTATTATGTCTAAGTACTTTCTGGGTACCTTTGCTAGCTACTCTTCAAGACAATCCTTTAAAATGTACAACTTCCATACCTAAGCCTAGCGCCACATACCAGCAGACATAAGGCCAACACTGAGGAGATAGTGTCCTTGCACATAAGCAAAAGAATCTGCAACTGAAAGTTGCAGATTGAAGTTGAAACTCCCCTAGTTTTCTCATGTTTGTTTCACACAAGTTTAAGACTTTGCTTTAAATTACATTTGTGACTATTGTATATATCTGAAATATGTTTCACCACTCACGATTGTTTTCTTCCTTATCCTTCCTGGCAATACCAGTTATTTACATTCTTAAAACAAAAAAAATCTTCTGGCAACACATCCAGTGCAGAGTTGTGTATAAATCAAAATTCAATTGTTACAGTAACTGAACTCTAAAAATTTCACACACAGGAGAGGAGTTGCATGCAAAAGGAACACATTATTCAGTCACAGCCAGCCAATCAAGCTAGCGTAACACAGATGAAAATCCCCACGGAGTTACATGCTGAAGAGCTATTTGGAACTACAATGTGGCCATCTACTCCTACCTTTGCTACAACGCAGCCAGATAAGGTATTATTCTGTATCCTTAAAAGACCATCCTATTGTGTTAAGTTAATTCAGCCGAGCTTTAGCAAGTGTGAGAGAAGAATCAGACTTCTGCCCATCCTGACAGAGCACAATGCTTTCTGCCCTGAGTAGTCCCAAAGAAGTCATGCAGCATGCCAGGTACAAAGTATTTGCAGAAGTGAGCCTTCAGATAGGGCTGCAAAAGCTCTGGGTTAAGGAAGCACTCACCAACTTCCTTCTGCTTGATCTGTTACAAAGCTTGACAGTAACAGATAGCCAGTTGCATGAGTGTCAATGTTCAGATAAGTTTCTCTCAATATCTGTCACAAAAACCAGACACTGTATCAGTGTACCAGCTGTATTATCGGTCACTACATAGTTAATCATACTTAATAACATCCTGGAGCACAGACATGGCACACAGACAGCAATTACTGTGAACCACAGTCACCCAGATCGTTCTAACTCGGAGCTGCCAACGCAGTGCACTCTCAACAAGTGGCTGCCTACCACCTTTTCCCTCTCAAACACATTAGCTTGCCTCAATATGGGACCAGAGTTTGTTTTGAAACTCTTAACAGGATCACTGAAAGAAAAGAGGAAAAATACCATAAATGATTCTCTGGACTGTTTCCAGAGGAGCGTGTTCTCCTAGCGATTGCTTTGGAAGCAAGCCAGAAATGGGAAGTGTTCTTGCAAATGAGCACGCTACTATGCTCAAGTACAAGTTATCATTTAATTCTTTTGTCAACATCAGCATGGATAGAAATTAAGAAGCCTGTTTAATAAACAGGTTACCTGAATTCCAGTTACCAAACATCAATTTCTTCTCTATCCATCCCTGCCACGCTCACTCAGCTCCCCCCACATACTTCCCAACATACAGTGGTTTCTCTTTTGGATACTTTCTCTCCTTTATTAAAGGTGTAATTAGCATATTAATTATATCAACCATAACAAAGTCTGTAATCAAGAGCAAGTTAACTAAGAAAAGGAAAGAAATCAGTCACTCAAAAGAAAATATTCAAAAACCTCAAAACAAACTTCTATGGGACATAGCAGTTAATATTTTTAACAGAGCTTTAATACAGTCTACCAAACGATTTTGTCCAGGCAGTTTTTTACATTACAATTACTCCTAATGAGATCACCTTCTGCAGTGTATAAGACCTCATCCCTTCCCAACAGAACAATGAAAGATTTGTGTGGGGCTACGAAGGCCTCAGATCAACACCACTCACTTCACCTTGTACTGAATTTCCTCATAAAAACTCATCAACAGCACAACTGTGTCTTTCCCTGAGTACAAATTATTAACAAGGAGACTTGTTTCCTTTGTTTTAGGGTGTCCTTAATCCTCTACAGAATTCAAAGTCCTCACACAGGCACATCAGACCGACTGACTGCTGTCAGCTTTGGTTTTGACGTTATGTACATTTCCCTTCTTCATAGATTTGTGAGGGGTTTTTTCCAGTTTTTGTCTTACACCATTTCTCAACAACAAATGTCTGCCTATCTTGCAATATGGTGATATATAACTCCTTGTGTTATCTTACAATAAAAATTATAGACCTTGTATTAAATGTACATGAAAATACCCGTCTTCAAACAAACTGCCTATTCTCTTACTTTTACTGTAAGCAAAGACAATGAAACATCCTCTCTTATGCTAAGCAGAAATGTCTTATGGCTGTAGCCCCAGAGACAGCAATGTTAAGGATATGTATCATTCTAAGAACATGGTTGACTGAATTAGTCTGAATTGGAAAGTACAACTTGGTAGTCTCTGATTTGCTAGTACTTTAAAATAATCGCCATGATCCTACAGCAAGTCGAAAGTTTAGTTTTATACAAAAATATATTTTAGTAAGGAAACCACACTTTATTCTGAAAATTTAATATTCTGTTTGAAAGACCTATCTTGTGTTTGAATTCTTACACACTTCACAAAAATCTCTCAGTTTTTATTGTGTGTGTATTCTTCCCATTACTAACCACATCCCTTTCTAATTTTACTACTTCCATTTTAGTCTCCTTATAATTCTGTCATAGAACATCTGAAAGAACAAAGTATTCACCTACTCATACCTGACGTTATTGATACAATGTTCTGTGATAGGTATGACTTGTTCAGCTTTACCAAGAAGCACAAGAAACACCTTAACCAGTTTAAAATGTTAGTCCTGAACCTATAGTTATATTTCACACAACTTCAACTTTTTTTGTTTAAATTTAAAAATGCAGTATGCAACCACTGATTTCCATAATCGGACCGGCTGACTGCTTTAAATTAAACAGTGTGAACTTTACAGATTGAGGATCCAAAAACTTTAAAAGCAGGCTGATCATGTATTTCTCTTGAAAAAAAAATAAAAATAAAAAATAAAAAGAAGCTGGTAGAACATGGCCTATAATGTATAGCAAGTTGGGTGTTTACTTACGTTCACACGTGTCTCCTTTCTGCTGGTATCCTGCTTTGCAGATACATTTTCCAATAGGCACTAACCATTCTCCCTCCGCGCTACAGTGCATCTTCGGCGAGTTCTCTGCCTCCTCCTCTGCACTGCTGACACAAGTTCCTCGCACTTCTACTAAAGAGGAAAACTCTGAGCCAGTCACTGTGTCAGGAAAAATAGCTAAGTTCTCAATGATGGACCAGCACTTCTTGTAGTAGACTTTGACAGAGACCAAAGCAATGCAGGCCCCTACATCCTGAAACGCAAGATAGAATCCTTTTTTGGACAAAGGTCCAATTTCTCTCACCTCTGTGTTAAGTTTCATTTTTCTCTCCCCAAGATCACCCTGGGTAAAACTTTCATCTGCTGCAATAGTGTCTATTTTTACATATTGGTTTTCTCGGATATTCCTGCCAGTGTCGTAGTCTGTTTCATAATAATACAAGTTAAAAGTTTCTTTACAAGTCCCCAGAACTCCAGGAAGACTGTTACAATCCCTCAGAGTGAATTTCAGTTCTACAAAAATCCTTTGTGCATTGCTTTTTGCAATCCAGTTAGTCCGAAGCCAGTTGTTTTGGTTTGATTCCATCACCTGGCATACCTGGTATGTTCGTATAGGAGTGTAGTTTTCATCCAGTCCACTAATTTCTTCCCACTAAAATGATAACAAACAGTTAGTAATACAACAAGAAGTATGTCACCAGACGTAACTACTGTGTATTTTAAAAAGCTTCATATAATTCATGTCTTCCTCCTTTTGAGCATTAGGCTATTTTTAAAAATACTCTTAAGCAACTAAATGAAGAAAATATCTCTTAATGCGGCAGTAGGCTCTCTCTGCCTCCATGTCTTTTCCACATATAAATAACTTCTAAAAATCATTGTCATAACATGGGCAGAGTTGCAAAGGGGGACCCTTAGAAAAGGCTGTTTAGCATATCAGGTTCTGATTACACACTGGGCTCACACACATTTTGTTAAGGTCACAATGGTTTTGGGCAAGCAAAGACTGAAAGGAGGGAGGCAGCTTCTCTTTCAAAGAAATCTAAAACCAGTGAAGTCTTAGAAACTGAAATTGCTTAACGTTACAGTACATAAAACTTGTCAAACTTTCAGTGCAGTTGTATAGAAAGCATGAGATCAGGTCCTGAAACTTGCGAGTCAGATGATTCTCACTCCTCTGTGATTAAAGTGACATAGAGAGAAGGCAAGAGAAAATGACAGAATTAAAAATCTGAAAGCAAGAAAACATTTTGGTTGTCCCCTTTTTGTTCAGGCCACATTCTGTTTTATTTAAAACCAAAGAGGTAAGCGGCAGCTCCTTCTCATCTCACATTTTGTCCAGTGGCTGCACGCACGTTAAGAGGAGCAAACTTCATTTAGCTGTAAATTCAAAGGAATCGTGAGATTACATACAGAATAAAAAACAACCCACATGACTGAAAGTTCACTGGTTCAAAGCCTGGGTCTTGTTGATGTTCCCTCTCTTGGTTACCAACTATGTAACGAGCTAGTAAGCCTGTAACAGCCCTGGAGTCTTTAACAGCCTTTAGTAGCGTGGGAATTTGCATCTCCAGCAATGGAAAACCTTCCACTAAAATCAATCAGGCAGATCTGCCCAGGTGTAACCAAAACAATATCAGTCTCTCACCCTTTTTCACATTTCTTGTAGCATTTAATTGACTGCAGAAAACACAGCTGTAGTAAATTAGAGGAGGGGGGTGAGCTTTCCTCACCCCATGCTACAGGCAACCATTACTTCTCTGTATGGCACTTGGCCCTCTGGCCCTGTTTCAATAATGCACTTAAGCTCATGCTTAAGATCAGTAAAAGTACTTATGAGCTTAATGGTAAGCATGTGCTTAAGTGCTTTGTGGGACTAGTATACTCAGCACCTCTGCAGGATGGAACATCCACTGACATTCCTTACACGGGCAACAAAACAAGTGTGGAAGGCACTGGTTTACCAGACCAGGAGCCATACAGTATACAGTACTTTGCAAGCCTATTTGACAGCAAATGAGATCATTTTAATGTTGTTGTCTGATCCAAGAAAAAGCAGATGTGGCTGATTTGATGCTGGAAGTTATCACCACAAAATGTATCACAGCTGCAGATGCTGAAATGCACAGAAGTTGTAAATATCAAAGCACATTTCAAGGACCAACAGTTAATATAGATTTTGTATATTTGGTATTATATATGCATATTGTATTAAATGATTGAAATACATTTTAAATGCTCATGAAGTTAACTGAAGTGACTGCACATGGAACTGTATTAACTAACCTCAGAACAAAAGAAAGTTTATTTTCATAAGAGATTTATTAGATCTGAATGAGTAATATTTTTTCCACCTTTGTAAGGACTAGTACAAACAAGAAAATATAAAAAAGGGGCCCTGGACTGACAGGATTTTGGCTGTGTCACAATAATAAAAAACATCTCCCCCTCAAAAAAAAAACCCAAAAAATAAACCACCAAACAAAAAACCACAACAAAAAAATCCCACTAAGATGACATAAAAGGCATAAAGCCTAAAACTTTACTGATTTTCGTAGTCTCCATTTCATATCAAGTAGCACTATTTGCTTTGGGGTTCCTTTGAGTTGGTTGGTTTAAGGGTTTTGTTTGTTTTATTTTTTATCTTGTGTAAGCATTCTTCCCTCCAAGATAGATTCTGCCATAAGATATTCAGTTAGACAATGCATTGTATCTTTGAAGTGAAAGTAACTTTAACGCACCACACAACAGAATCTGTTTCCTCGGATTTTGATGTGGAGTGCTTGACAAAAACAAACCCCCAGTCCCCTCAAAAAAAATAAACTGAAACAAACAAACAAACAAAAACTCAACTCACAAACAAAATACATTTTACAAAATCAACCTATTTTTTGTAATACAACACAAGTGAGTTTTCTCAGAGTCAAGATCCCACTACATGAGACTATATAGTATCAGAGAGATTCTTATGCTACAGTCAAGGAAACCAATACAAAAACCTAAATTCACACAAAAAGTCTTACTTTTTGCTATCCCTAGCATTAAAACATTATTTTTTTTCTGCAGAGAAAAAAAAAATACATTAGTACTTCAGGATGTTGTTACCTATGGCATCTGAGCTCAAACTTCATTAAAGTTTTCTTATAGCAATCAATTCTATCATAGCTTTTACAGCAAGAAAACTCAACTTTTCTTTGTCCAGCTGCAAAATATGGTGATACACATGGAATTCCATTTGAATGTGTCCTGTTCTATTGGTTTCAATTTATGGCATTTTAACTTCTTAGTTATCTTAACAATGTTAAATGTAGCATTTGCAATTGAATGAGGCATTTAAGGAGTGTCTGTCTGACATATTGCGCACTGTGATGATGCAGTAGTTTCTCAAGAAGATTTTCTGTGTTTATTCCCATGAAGTCTTTATTGCACAATAAAAAATTAAGTAACTAAAATTTACATTATTAAAATGGTAATTTTACAGTAATTTACAGGTAACTTTTTCTGAACATTTTCACACATACAAATCAAGCCATGAGTTTTGATTCACTTTTAATTCCTGATTAAAATTGGCTTTTACCTCTGAAAGTTGCCTTTTACTGTCTGTTGAATTTGACTCTACGTTCATCCTTCAATATGCTGACATGTGTAACATGTGTTGACATGTCTTTCATTATCTACGTTAGCCTAATATAACTGCCACCAAGCTAATCTTTCAAACACCCTTGGTAAAGGCTTCAATCAGTGCAAAACACTAATGCTGAGGTTATTAGCCATCATTTGCATTGAGCTCACATTACATTCTCTCTGAAGTCCTTAGATTAGTTTCCAGTTTATGCTTGTATTGATATTACAATCTTGCTTTTAAAGAAAGACACTTTCGCATTTTCATTCTTCTTATTTAAAGGATTTGTTACACTTTTATATCCCCACTCACACTTCATGCTCTTCTGGCTCCAGCTTTAACGCACTGAAGATTAAGGGACTGATCCCCAAAATTCTTGCTTCTGCAAGGAGTCACAATAGATTCAGGAAGACTGCTTCCATGAGTAAGAACTGTTCATATAATTTATGATTTGTCAGACTGAGCTAATGTAGGACTGAGCTAAGGTAGGACAATACACCCATTATATCTTTCTGAACATGTTCTTCCTCAAGGCTGGAGGAAGAAGGGGTTTTATAACATTATAATTTTTAATTCACACTGAAAATAGCATTTCTCAACTTTACATATATAATAAGTAAGACAATAATACTGATGTTCCTAAACATCTCATTTTTTAAAATGGCGTATTTTACAATGGTACATTTCATATAGTGCCTTTAGATTAACTTGTAAAGAAGCTGGAGGTGGCCTTAACCACATAATTTGTGCCTAGTTCCAGATATCAGGCTCCTCAAGACTTGGGGATGTTTCCAGTTTGGAATGTCATTTCAAACACATCTGTAATATACATGTTTTTATTCTAGAGCTCTTCAATCTGTGATATTCAATTACAAGGATAATATTGTAAACAAATTTATGATCACCCATTCTACAGAAAGTGAAAAACACATTTTTAGAAAGTTTCCCCACAGAAGCAAATTTGATGTTTCTAAAGGAGGAAGGAAAAAATTGATTTAAAATATGGTATCATAAATAGACAGTGTAATCATTTGTACAGCACAATGGAGTACACTACAAAACATAAGGGTACCAAGAACATTTAGGTGAGTTTCTTAAGAGACTCTTGCTTTTAATTAGCTTGTACATTTGTACACTGTAACCAAGGTTTCATTCTAAAAATGAAGAAGCCATAAACACTTGGTATGGTTACTGAGAGAAGTATGAGGGAAAGCTAGTTTAAAGCAGGTCTTTCAACTGCTACAGTAATTACTTGTCTCTAGGAACTTAGTTTTTGTCTGGAACACTTACCCCATTTGGAGGAGAGGAAATCCATTCCAACTCTGTCTGTTGTGCTTTAGAGTCCAGCAATATTACTAAAAAAAGGGAAAAAAAATGAAATTCCACAGTTTATTGTATATAATAAGTGGGAATACAAAACTAAAGAACAGAATCTGAATTTTAAAAAGTGATAGAATGAATACAAATTTTGTACAAATTAATATTTTTCTTCATATTATTAACAAATTATCTGCAACCACAACTATGCCTTTACTTGTAAATAGATGATTAAAAGATTATGTGGCATCCACATATAAGCAGATATACATTAATCTTTACAATTTCATTGCTTATAACTAAGTGGGGATTTTTTTAGTGCTCTAAAGTGTTACTAATAAGTCATTAAGATGTATGCTCTCTCCATCTCCTTTGTCATAAGAAGGACATTTCCCATATGCTGGTTATTTCAACCAGCTTAAAACAAACAAATACACACCAACATTTCAATATTTCCAAACTGATTTAGACAGGACTGGTCTGTGCCTTACTGAGAGTCACATTGAAAAAGCAATGATCTTTTTTGAGTGTCAAAGTAAAAAATACTTCCATTAGGTGATGAAATAGTAATTCGGTAAACAAATGACAACCAGGAATACAGAAAATAAAAGACTCTGCAGTTACCTCACACCTCGCATTCACAAAAGTCAGACTAATTCACTTTAGGACAATGGCTTACTAAAATCTTCATGCCATTATACCCCCATGACATTTCTATACAGAAAGACATCAGTTCTAGTTGCATCACAATAATTCCCAGCTAAATGTAACCTCACTTCTGAATAGCCTAATAAACCAATTGTTTAGTAGCATTTCTAATTTGAACCTATTCCATGTATCTTTAGCTATAATGCTATTTATAACTTCATACACATTTAAGGACTGATATATAAATGTTTGATTTAAGGCTGTAACTTGAAGCAACTTTTGTTAGGTCTTTTGAAACAGCTATGATTCTGGCTTTGGCATAATTTTCTCCTAGCATAATTTAACACAAAATTTCAGTGAATTACTAAAAAAATGAGATGACTAAAAAAAGGTATTTAAAGGTTCATACAGTAATATATGGAACATTAGCTGAACACAAAACGGTAGCTTCCAGGCCCGTATTTCAGTAATGAAGTGGAACTACTCATTAAGGAAGTTTCACAGTCTCCCTCTAGAAAGATTACCTGCTTATTTCATTAAGCTCGGATTCAAGGGGCTTTATTTTGTAACACTTTCTATAGTAAAGCAGATGCTGTATGTGGTGGTTTGTTAAACAAGAACATTTATAATCGTCCTGAAAAAAATGGTACCATGAAAAATTTAACCATTTCAGCACCAGCACAACACCCCATGGCTGCAATTCATTATACTTTTTATTTGGCAGTAATTCTCAATCACGTAGCAACGGATGGGCACATCTCAGAAAGAAAAGACAACAAGCAAATAAGAAAAAAAAAAAAGAAAAAAAGAAAATAAACCAAATGCACACAAACCCCTGCTCTGCAAACACTCCTTGCAAAGGAATCGTGGCGTTCCTTCCGGCACCCAAAGTTACAGGAGAAGAGCTCTCCAGGCCAGCGGCTGCTGCCCCGCTTCCTGCCCTGGACGCCCTGTGGCAGTCATGGCTCGTTCCGCAGCGCGGGGAAGCGATGCGGGAGGGGACGGGGTCCGCAGCCTCCCGTGAACGGAGCACACCGGGACCCCCGGCGCGGTGCCCCCGCGGGAGAGCGGCGGGCCGAGAGCGACGAGAGGCGGCGGGCAAAGCGCGGGGGCGCGGCCGCGGGAACGGGCTCCGCGGGGCCCCGCGCAGGGCGGGCAGCGGCCTCTCGGCCCCGCGGGAGCCGCGGCTGCGCTCCGGGAGCTGCGCGGGGCTGCGCTTGGGCGGCCGCGCCCCCGGGCCGAGAAGCGGGGCTGAGTCGCAGCGGAGCGCCGGTACCGCCGCCCCCGCCACACCCCCTGCAGCCCGGCAGCCACTGCCTCGGGGAGGAAGCGCCCGGGACGGCGGCCTCGGCACGGAGCCCCGAGTTCTCGGATACACCCCCGACTTCCCCAGGGGGAGCGGGCCGCAGTGCCCCCGTGCCTGCGCTCGTCCCGACGGTCCGTCCCGGCCGCGGGCAGAGGACTCCGCAGGTAACGCGGTCACTCCCTCGCTTAGACAGCCAGGCGGAGCCTGCTCCGCTCCTCTCCAGCGGCTTGTATTTAGCTACAGAAAGGAAACTCTCAAAACTTTTCGGTGCTTCACCCCCTCATCCCTCTTCGGTACCCAGCGGGGAGCGCTGGGTAAACGCGCGGGCTGCTGCCGCCACCGGCCCTTTGGCGGGGCTGGCGGTGAAGCTGCAAAGTTACTTTTTTTTTCTTTAATAAAAAGGTCGCTCTTTCTTCCGTGGGAGTTTTCTGTGCTTGCAGCAGGTAGCAGCTATCAATCGCTGTCTGCCGCTCGCCCCCTCCGGACCCTCCTTCGGCTAGGCGATTTTCTCTAAACGTACAGTCATTATACACCCATACTCTTAGGTGTAGATGCGTACATATCCATCATACACGTATGATTAAAAAAGGGGCAGACTACCGCCGGGAAGCACCGGCGCAGCCTCGATCACTGAGCAATCCGCAGGGCAGAGCAGGACAGAGAGCCCACAATCTCTTCACCTTCCTCCCTGTCCGCCTGCCCGGCCCTTCTCCCGCTCCCTACCCCACGGCCACGCGTTAATACTCCCCGTGTGAGGGTCTCTGTGCTTTACAGCCCCTTTAAATAAACTTTCGAAATGCTGCTAGGGAAAGGCTCTCCCTTCTTTCCATCTCTAACCTCGCCATCGACTTCTTCTCGTAAGGGCAGAGGACATTTTAATTGAGGCATTTTTTTAAGCTCCAGTTACAAGCTCAAAATGATATTTTACTGCATGCCAGCGGCTTGATGAAAAATATTGACGCATCCAGCTGAAGGGGGGGGGGGGGGGGGAGCACAAACCCACCCACCCCCCAGCACAAACGCAAGCATATGCAGAGGCACCGATAAAGCCGTGACTCCCCCTTCCCTGTCATGTCGTGTCGTGTGTGTGTGTCCCCCCTCGCTCCCCCGAAGATGGAGACGGACCTTCGGCTGTCAAACGGGAGCAGGGCGCTCCTTTAAATCATTTCGGATTTTCTCAGCGTGAGAAAACAAAATCCCAGATGGACTTTGTGAATTGATTTTAAACATCTTCATCAGTCTGAAAAACTGCCTGGTTTGTCTCTGTGCGAGGGGGAACCCAATGTCCGGGGTTCGCCTTACATAGATACCAATGTTGGACCGATGGAAACAGGGAAGCCCCGTTGTGATCCTCAGACGGTGTAAAACGTCCATCCCTAAACCTCTCTCTCTCTCTCTCTCTCTCTCTCTAGCGATGCCGGGGGAGAGCACACACGTTGCAAGGCACACGACGCCAGACCGTCTGTACCCTCTAAATACATGCCCAGCCTGCATGGCCGGGAAGTGCGAAACTGCCTCCGATGCTCCTTCCCGTGGTCTGTGCCCGGCCCCACGGGGCTGGAGCGCTACGGGCCCCCGGGCGGTAGCGGCGGGGAGCTGCCCCGCAGCCTGAAGCCCGTGCCGTGCCTTGCCTTCCACGAAACGTCCCAAGCCCTAAAACTCGGCCCTCGGCCCCTGCCCGAGGAGCAGCGAGGTAACCCGCCCTCCCTGCGCCTACCTCCTCGGGAGAATGAGGGCTGGCAGGGGACAGCGAGGCACCCCTGCACAGATCCCCGGGCCGAGGTCTCTCCCCATTCCCATGCCGTTTCCATCACGTGCGAATGCCTCCCAAGCCTCATTCCTGGGAGAAAAGGCAGTTGTCCTGGTCTCTTACACATACACACGCACACCCCCACCAGTGAATGCTTAGGTCTTTCCTCCATCCTATCTCAACTAAAGAAAAGTCTTTTTTTTTTTTTTCTTCAGTGGGGGCTGACAAGCAGCTAGCAGGGGCAGGCAGGTCCCGCGCTGAGCCACCACACAGACTTCGTGGGCAAAAGCAATAAATAAACCCAAACTTTTGTTTTCCGCATCACCTTACCTTCTTTTGCAGCCTGTGCCTCCCCCGTGTGTGCAAAGCGGAACAGCCAGACGGAGCACAAAATAATCCAAGAAGGGAGCCTACTTTGGAAAGCCATGGTGCAGGAGCGGGATGATTTTATATTTCTAGCTCTATATTTCTAGACACTGCCACTGCCGCCGCTTCGTGGGTGCTAGAGGACGGTGGAGAATTTGCTGTGCTAGTCTGTAGCTCGGCGCTCGCTCCCTCCCTCCAGGCTGCCTTTCTCTTTTGTCGCCGCCTCCTCTTCCTTCTCCGCCGCCTCCGCGCCGCTGCCCGGCTCCCGCACCGGGCCGGCCGCCCGCCAGCCCCGACTGCAGCCCGGCCGCCCGCGCCGCGCTCCGATAATATCAATGAAGGCGAGGGGGCGGGACCGCGGCGGCCGCGCGGCCCGTCCCTCACCGTGACTGACAGCCCGAGTCGGCCAATCAGCAGCGGCTCTCGACGCCCGCCGGGCCGAGGCGGCGTCTGAGTGGTCGGAGCTGGGGGGGCGGGGCCGGAGGCGCCAGCCAATGAGCGCGCGGCGGTGTCGGGTGTCCGCCGGTGCCGGAGCCGCGGGCAGCGCGCGGGGCGCAGCGCCGGGACGGAGGGGCCGAACGCGGGTGCCGAACGCGGGTGCCGAACGCGGGTGCCGAACGCGGGTGCCGAACGCGGGTGCCGAACGCGGGTGCCTCCGGAGGTTGCCCCGTACGGCTGGAGGCCGCCGGCCGGGTCGTCCTCCGAGCGAATGGGACGGACGCCCAGAGGGACCGACGCACGCCACCCCTCCGCAGTGTTCTCCCCGAGCCGCAGCCGCCGGGGTAGCGAGGGAGAAGTGTCCCGGCCGGGGTCCGGCTGCTGCCCCAGCCCGAACCCGACCCCGAGCCGCCGCCGCCGCCGGCGGGTCCCGGCGCTGCCCCCGCGCGGTGTCCGCCCGTGGCCGGGCTGAACGCGCACCTGGGCTGCTGCCATCGAAAGGGAAACTTCGGCGGGAGCTGCGGGACGGTGCCCCGAGGCGTCCCCGTAAAAAAAGTCAGGTTCCTCGAGGCTGGCATCACTTGGGCTCCCTTCCCTCTCTTTCGTTGGGGTTTTTGGCCCCGCGTCTCCGATTTGCCCCAAATACGAAGAGCAGGTTAATGACAATGTAGTTATTATTTGGGGAGGAGAAGGAGCGGCTGTTTCCCCTCCTCCCCTCGTCGGGTGTAACCTGAAGCGCGTGTAATCCTCCAACAGTGAGACAATTTAAATAGGAGAGGGAGAAAAAAAAAATAAAGTAAAACCGGAGGGAGA
This sequence comes from Platyrinchus mystaceus, assembly GCA_035041135.1. Classification (NCBI taxonomy): domain Eukaryota; kingdom Metazoa; phylum Chordata; class Aves; order Passeriformes; family Tyrannidae; genus Platyrinchus; species Platyrinchus mystaceus. The sequence goes on along the minus strand of JAWWLV010000121.1, from coordinate 76,472,209 downwards.
GAGGAACTTGCCAAATCTCTTTTGGCAGCGTTCAGCCACGGACCGGGAGAGCTTTTCCCGGGATTCTATCAGGCCCCCTCCCCTTCGCTTTCCTTTATCCAAACCCTCCCCTCGCTCCTCCGACGAGTGAAACAACTGAGGGACGGACACAAAAACTTACCGCTGCCCGAGCGAGGCTGTGGAGCGGAGGGTGGTGCGAGGGGCACGATGATTACGCACCCTCGGCGGGAGCGCTCCTCTCCCGGGCTGCGCCGGGGCCCCGCATCCCCCGCGGCGAGAGGCGCTGGCCCCGACCGCGCTCCCCGCTCCGCGCACCCCCCGCCCGGCCCCTGCCTCCGGCTCTGTCCCGCGCAACCTTCCCGGTGCTGATGCCTAGGGCACGGACCGGGTTTTCTACTGCTCCGCTAAAAGTGCATCGCCGTGTCCTTTCGGAGGGTGGATATTGCGATGTAAACAGAATAAGTGATTATCGTCTTGGAAGCAGGCGAAGGCAGCGAAGAGCGGGGGGTGTAATTGCAGTTCTGTGGCAAGATTATGCGGGAATCTGAAACAAGCCTTGCACAGATGGGGACGCTGATATAGAAAATGTTATGCCAAAAATGGAAATTTAGACTGGGGGAGGTTTGTTTATGGAACCTTTATAGGTAGATAAGGCAAAATTAGAATTATTATTAATAATAATAATATAACAACAATAATAACAATACTATGCTCAGCATTGTCGGATAAACAGCCACCATACTCCAGGCTTTGAGCACTTTCCCTGTGGGCTCCTCATTACTTCCGAGAATGGTGTGGAGAAAGCCTCAAAAATGTGCTGTATTCCTTTCACTTGCTGAATAATTAATATGGCTTAGAATATGACAGGTTTTGCATTTCCTTCAGAATGTTCTGTTGATACGTTGGATACCATGATAAGTGTAGGCAAAGTAAGGGCTCTTGATTCTCTCATCCTCTGTCATCTGTCATTCCCATCCTCGTGCATGTGTACTCAGAAAGGGGAGCTGTACAGAACAGTGAGTTTGCTTACCTTCTTTTAAAAAGGCTATTTTGTTTCATAAATACTTGCATCCAGGTATTTTGTGACTTCCTGGCAAATTTTCATAGGTAACGCTGGTTTTCATGTGGCATATATTGTAACAGTGATTAAAGCGGATATAGGAAGTCTTCAGCCTAGTTGGTCCTCCATAATTTCCTAGCATGAAGTGCTGGCATTTCACTACAATGTCATTAACCCAAGAAAACTATTTTTAACCTACAGAATGTGCTAAAAACCATAAAATTATATTCACTCTTTGAATGACTATGTTCATAAAAATGCAGAAACTTCCTAAATTAACCAATCAACAAAAAGGCTCAAATGGTAACAAGATATATTCATATCCTGCATATAGTGTTAGGCCAGACACTCACTTTCATCATCACCTGCATTTATACAGGTTGTATTGTACTATATTATACAATCTAATATTGTATGTGTATAATTCATGTATAAGAACTGTATACCTACCTAAAAGGGTACTTAAAGGTATGTAAATATGTTAACCACATAGGATATATGGATGTAAGTGCACATGACTGAGTGTATAAAGAAATGAAAAAAGAGATTTAAAACAAAAAAAAAGGATATTCCTCTTCACGATCAACTCATTTTAAATGCCCTGTCTTCCTGATAGTCATAAATTGAGCTACTATATATACTGCTTTGTTAAAACAGTTGTGTATATATTCACAGGCACACCAAAATAATTCATATACATTTAATGTTGGGGTCTTTTTTGTGCTTCTTGCACATTAAATCTTTGTAAAATTGATACAGAATTTGAAAGCCTTATTAGTGAATTTGACATTTTTTCCCTTTTCCTCTGCTTATTTGTAGTGTTTTGTATTACTTCAATTGTATTCTGTAGGACACACAGTCTGTATTGCATCTCATCCAGCTGAGAGTTAGGTCTTCTGCAAATAAAAACAGAAAAGAGAAATGTTACAATTGAACCAAAATACTCAAGCTAAATGGCCTACAACCCTCAGATTTGGTAACAAAACCTCTGAGAGAAAAAGAAAAGAAAAAAACAACTGGGAACTTCATTCAACTCAATGTGTAATAATTCAGACACCACCACAGTAAATGTTAACTGAAACAGAACAATGCTATTCAAGATACTTATGTCACTGTTATTTTATTCTGTTTTGTCCTTTTTTTTTTCCTAACTCAAAGGCTGTATGCCACTCTCTGTTTTTTATTTTTACTCATAGTTAGAATGGCTTTCTTGACATTATGAAGCTTCCCTATGCTGATATTAACTTCATACTAGCTGTGATTCACCATACTGAATTGCAATGGTCTAAGCAAACTTTGGAGATATATTTAAATAATTTCCCCCTTAAAATTGGCTAACTCTATCTTCAACACATAACTCGATCTGAAATTGTGATACAAGAAATATGGAATGAATTCTGAGGCTATACAAGCATATGTAAGGAGATGAGCATGGCTTGAAAATGGTTACAAAATTCTGTTTTCACAAATCCCCTTTTTGCAGAAATCACACATTCTTTCTTTGCTCTGTGCAGGGCTGAAGCAAAATTTCAATAGTTTGAAAAAGGTGTTGAAGGTTAGCCTCAGACACAGTTTCTGTAAATGGTATTGAGCTTAGTTCTGTCCACAAGAGAAGAATCCTTAAAACTGGTTTTGACAAAAAAAAAAAATTGAACTGTGTTTTACACTAGCAAAGGTAGAAATGAGGCCCAAGTAATAGAAGAGGATATTTTAAATCCAGAACTTGCGGTCTTAATCTAAGCAATCTCTAAACAGTTCTTTATCTGTGCATAAGATTTTCTATGAAATATGAAGTACACATTTTTGTGCATTTTTTGTCAATTTTTGTATATTTTTTAATATAAAATTCAGTGGCATAGTGACATTTGACTTATAATTAATAGGTGTATAATAAATTATTTTAACAGACTTTGCATTTAGTCTAACAAATATAATGGCACTTACATTCCAAATCTGAATTTTCCGTACAATATCAATTTCCGACCTTCTGGTGGATTTATAAGTCAGAGTAGCTCTATTATAGTAAATAAAACAATGTATTAAATAATTATTATTGTTTCATAAAGAAATGTAGAGAATTGGGACTGGCTTATTGAAAAGCGTGTTCATATAAAAAATTCTTTTTCTAGATAAAATTTCAGCTTGGTTTTGGGTTTTTTTATAAACTATTTTTGTTAACACAAATCAAAAATAGTGCTATAAAGCTCCACAGTTAAAGTCTTTACTTATATCAGTATGGTAATAAAAATTCACTGTCAAATTTTCTCTTGGGAGATTTAAAGTTTTACTCTGCTAAACAGATACCTAGATCACGTTTTCCAAATCTATGAATTTTCAATACACTTTGAGAAACACCGCCCAGAAATAAAGATGGTGTGTCATCTTGCCATTTAATGGAAATGAAATACATTCCATATAACAGTACAAATTAAATTCACGTTTAACAGAGATGTGAACATGAAATGCCTCTTCCTTTCCCAAGGAACAATAGCAGAGTTTTCTGGGGTCCAAAAGCATGCTTGGGTCCTTTGAGACTACTTCCCCTGATAAACCTGAATTTGAAAACTGTTTTACTGAGGAATAAGAGGCATTGGAGAATATACCACCTCCTTGTTGACCATTCTTCAGAGTCTGTTAGTATATCACATTGTGTGGACCTTCCTGTGGGAAGCCTGAGCAGGACAAGCCAGTGCCATCATCCTGTGATAGCATCCAGAGATATTCTGAGAGGAGATAATTACTCTTGCTCACCTATGCATTGAAGGAATGTCTTTGAGCCCGGCTGCAGCAAGAAGCGTCTGCACATATAAGCACATTGTTGCCTTCAATATTCTGTAAGATTCAGAATTTCAATTTTCCTAGGATGTTTGTCATACTAAAAATTGTGCACAGAAGAGCCTGACCATAAGGGCAGCTAATTCACATTAGAATTAATTAGTTGTAAGTAGCAGATAAACTCTAGCAATATGCTCCAGTGAGGTTAGTATCTTCCTGTTCTTATTCAGTACGAGTGACATCTGATCACTTCCATCTGTGACAGTCCTAGATTCTTTTAGCCCAGCTGAGGTGAAAAATCAGACCCAGTGGATTTCCTGTTTCCACATATTACCTCCTCTTCCAGTCAGTCTCAATCTCTCAATTTCCTTATTTCCTTCTGTGAGAGAGCATGAAAGTGTCTCTCCTCTCAATCTCCCTTCTGTGTTAGGAGGTAGGAGTGGAAAGGATAAAAGAACAGATGCAATAACCCTTATTTAGTTCTGAAAGAGAAAATACAGATTGCAATGGCAGGAGTTCCAGTGCTTTCACCTCTAGATCCAGGAAGTGTAGCAATGTGAAGCATCACAACTGACAGGAAAGCTGCCAAAGTGTATGGGAGAAGGTGTTCCTTGAAGTAGAATAATTTAAGAATTGCATCCCTCGGGAGTACAACCCTCTGCAGATTTCCCTCTTTGCCGTCTTTCACATATTCTCGTACTCTGTCAAGTTTCCATTCAGACGTACTGCCACTTCAGCCCTGGTCTGTCGATTTACCTCCCCCAAAAACTGATCTCTCATTATCCACTGCAAGTAAAACAGATTTCTGACAAGTAATGCACATATTAATCTGCAGAAGTTTGTTTTATCCTCAGATAATTGATGCTTGCCAGATACACTAAATTACAAGACCTTAAATACTTTATCTCCTTCAAATATGAAATTGCACCTGATAGTGTGTTTCATGGGTAAGTAATGCTTTATTCAGGATGCATTTACTTGTGGCTTGAATTTGCCAACTGTAGTTTTGTGTTGTGATTTCTTTAGTATTTATCATAGTGTAACAAACTGTCTTTATACAGTCAATTCTGGTTTGTCTAATCTTCTAATAGTAATTCAGGGATGATGCAAATCCTCTGTAAAATTAAGCTACATGACCGTTTAATGGAGCAAAAAGTCTTTGCTATAGTTGACCCTAAAGGGCAATATAACACCTGCCTGGATCAGTGCATACAGACTTAGATATAAACCTATATACTGTAACACTGCCTGTGGACCCCTTCTGTCTTTCATGCAACCAGATTAGCTAATTCTATCCCTATGATAATGTGCACCATAAAATGGATAATTTCAACCCACCTCTGAATAGTTTTTTTTCCTCCAATTATTAAAATTCATATACATTTACCAAGCAAATTCTTAGTTGTCTTCTGCCTAAAGCCTCAGTTCAGATAACGTTTTCCGCATGTAAGTAATTCCATTGATCTAGGTGAGAGCTAGCTGCTACTCGAGCTTAGTGAGTGACCCTCTTAACTAAACACCAAGTATCTTTCGAGCTCCTTCAGATGGAAAACACTTAATGTCAAGAAATCCTTTTTTTGTCCTTATGTACATGTCTTTCTTGAGAAGGTCATTTGAACTGTAGCAGCAAGAAGAGTTAAGGGGTGTAGTGGGGTGTAGTTTCTTGTAGGTTTTTCAAGACCATAGCTTCAATTGTTTGCAAATTATTTTTGTTCGTGGTTGTTATAAGTTTTTTTTGTTTTGTGGGATGGTTTCAGTTTGGAGTTGTTTTCTTTGTTTTGCTTTTTTTTTTTTTTTTTTTTCCCCTTAATGATGGCACAAGTAGCAGTTGTCACTGAACTGTAGTGTTGCCAGTGATGTCTAGGTCTTTTTCTTAAGTGGTTGCAATAAATTTAGAGCTCATCAATGTGACTGAATAATTGGGGTTTTTTTTCTTCTTATTTCCAGTGAATATCATGGCAGCTGTCTACAATAATTCATCTGTCATTGTGTTGCCCAGTTGCTTAGAGTTAGGGTTTCTAATCCACGGCATAACCTTTTTTTAGGTTATTCAGTCTAACCTAAATAATCTTTTGCCACACTGTTGTCTACAACTTCTACAGTAGGTAACAAATATATTTGCTACTCATAGTACATATCTTGGAGCATCCTTTAATTTTCTTGACTTTATTATTAAATCAACCATGTATTTGCTAATGCACTTTGTTTTCCATCTCATAGTCAGACTGTAATTCTTGATAGTTGTCTATCTCACACTCTATAATTATTTTGGTCTTAACAGTGTACTTTAGGGAAATTCAACAGGCTATCATGTATCATTTTATTTGAAATTTTATTTTTTCCCTTTTTAATAGTACAATCCAAAACATTAAAGTAAAAGGCAACTGTGATATATGAATTAACATCTTCTACTTCCCTTTGCTTTTTAAATTTGTTCTTTATACCATTTTCAAATATAACCAAATATTCAAATAACATTAAAGGAAAGGAAATGAATTAATATATCTGGCAGATTGAACCTTAAAACCAAAGAATTCAGATTTATGCTGTCTGTGAGGTAATATGATTTTTTTTTCACTTATTTTATTAGTACACTACCAGACAAATCTGTATAACTGCTGTATTACTGTAGTAAGCCCCACAGTAAGAAATCAACTTGCCTAATTGAACTTCCCGTGTTAAGAAAAAAACAAAAGAGAAAAAGTAGTTTGCCAGACCAGGGCAACAGCCAAGGACATTTTTGCAGAAATTAGCCTTCTGAATTCTAGGAGAAAAATTTTACACTAGTGTTCCTTCTTCATTGTTAACATATATCTTCCTGATCATCCCATATGGGTAGTGGGATTTTTTTTTTTCTCAAAATGGGCACAGACTTATCAGCGAATGTTGCTAAACAAAAAAAAATGTACCAACCAACCCAAACAAACCAAACCATAAACAAAAAACCAATCAATCAACCAAAAAAACCACAAGCAAACAAACAAACAAAAACCCCACCCAAAACCCCACCATTGTGTGCCTCTTAAAATTTACAGTCAAAGAGCATGGCAGGCTGAGAGAGAATTAAGTCATCTTTGTGTCCTTCTCATTTGGTAAGCTGAAAATGCCCTCATTGTATCCCAAAATGCTCAGAGGCCTGTAAAATTATGGCACACTCCTAATGCTGCCTGGTGCACTGAAGGACCAGTTTCAGTCTTTGCTGCCTCCAGCCCTGTCCCAGCTATTCTTCCTTCCCCCAGCCTGGCCCCAGCTCTGCCCCTTGCTATGATCTGCAAGTCAGTGCTCTGAAGGCTGTCTTCTAGCATGCCTTTGGAAAGGCTTCTCTCTCTCAGAGAGAAACAGTAAGGCTTTACTGCTAGTCCAGCCTCTTTGTCCTGCCATATAATGCGTCTTGCATATAACCAGCTGTAGCATAATTAAGCTAGATTTTAGGTGCTTAATCAGGCTCAGCAAAATACCATAGTTTATCACATTCCTTCCAGCTGAAATCAGTACATAGCTTTAAGTCTGCACTGCCTCTACTGTACCTGGGAGTAACTGCTGGCAGCTGGCAAGAGCTTCATCTGAATTCGGATTCACTAGGAGATTAATTTAAGATACTTTTCTCTCAAAACAAGTACTGTACCGTATCTGTTCAGACTGAGACTTTTCAGTACATTTATTTGTCAAATATGCATATGTATGTGTCTACATACATAATTTCCTCATAAATTCAGCAGTCGTAGATAAATGGAATGTAGAGATAATATAGTTTCATGCACGAAACACTGTTTACAGCGGACCAGTCTCTTATCTCCTGTGAATTGACATAATTGCAACAACATTATGCTGGTTGGGGCTTTTTGGCAAGAATTCATGACAGTTACATAATTCATTACAGCCTATTCTAACCTACTGAAATCTATGCATATTTTTAGGCAAAGCTTGTACAGTCACACAGATGTCTGCTTGTGAATTCCCTTTAGACATGCCCTTAGGTTCCCCCTGGATACACTTCTGTCACTGTGCCACTTTGAGAGTCACTGCTGCAATTCTTTCACCTATACAGTTCTCATAGAAGTCAGCGCAGTATTTAGATGCACATAGGAAATAGGGCTGGATGTTGGTCAAAGCACAGTAGGTTCTGAGCTCTTCTAATAGTGCTCTGCACATGCTTCCAATTACCAAGTGCTGTAAGCCTGAGCCTTACCTGATGTGAACCCCCTGGAGCTTGTTTTTATGCACCTGCTAAGATTTCTACCTGCTAAGATTTCTACCTGCTAAGATTTCTACCTTATAATGAGCTGTACCATTTAAAGCTTTCAAAAGTTGTTTATCTAGATATTAAAAAAAAAAAAATCTACAATATTAAGTATCTGGATAATGTTAGATTTTACAGGGGACAAAAATTCTGCATTCTTTTGTAAGAACGGAGAGCTCTCTCTCCACCTCTTCTCCCATTAGCTTTCCACCAGTTTGATTTTTCTAGGAGGCTTGGAGTTGTTCCTGAGGAAATTTGACCTGCAGTGGAGACAGTAACCTACAGTCAGATCGGAGATGTTCAAACTGCCTTCTTCTGCACATTCTCTCTGAGATATAGTACTGCCTGTCCTTGGGAAGCACCCTCTCACACCTAAGGGCACAGCAGATCTACATGACTCTGCTTGCTCACTGTTTTGGCTCTGTTTCAAGACTGTGCTGGAGAAACGAGAGGAGTGAGGGCAGATTAAGCGTACAGTTTGCCTGCACCTCCTCTCTGCTGAACTGAGCAGAGGGACAGCTCAAGGGAGTAGAGTAGCAGGAGCGAAAGCACAAAAAGGCGAGACTTCTTTGCTGTTCAGAGGGATATACTGGGTTATTACTGTGGGTACTGTGATAACCATTTAAGAGTTTTGTTGCTGTTTGATGCAATTACTGATGATGCCGTCGGGTATCATGTATTATCTATGCCTTACCTTTTTTTCGTCATCTTCAGTTTTTCTGTACATAGGAAATTATCCAATTCTCAGAAAGGTGTAATTTCAATTTCAAAAGGTGTCTGTATTGAAATGATGAAAAGCCAGAAGAGTTCATTAGGAGGCTAAAATGACAAAATTATTTTAAAATTACATTTGCTTAAGGTTTTTGCTGTTACGTCTCTCTAGCATGCAGATGTAGGTGATAACTCTACTATACCAACAGTTAGGCCACATTAATCTGGCTAATTCTGTGACTGCTTCTTTTTACCTGCAACTGCATATTGTTCTCCAAAGGAATTCCACACAGTTATGGTCACTGTAGAGACAGGACTAATTCAGCAGCACTTTGCTCTAGCTGCCTTAAGTTTTTTGCTATAAGGAAAGAATTTAATTAATTCACATCAAAGTTCCACCAGCTGCAGTGACAGGTAAAATTGGTGTGTAGCAGTATGAGCTGAATCAATGTGAACTGATATAAAACTCTGGAAAACTGGCTTTCAATGGACAGCTTAACACAGCTCAGAAAAGCAAATCCCAGCACAGTATAGCTCACAAAGTTGCTACAAAGGAAATAATGAATGAAAACTGCATGATTAAATGCTTTCATCTGGAAATTTTGTTACAATATTCAGAAACTCTACAAATTCTTCTAATTCATCATACTCTTTGTTTATTACTAATAAATTAATGTGCTGATGGAAGGAATTCATTACCCTTTCTACACACTTCACTAGTTGCAGGTCATTTATTAATCTGTGTTATCTGGTAAGACTAAAACCAGCTGTAATTACATTGTTAAACATTGATTAATAAGCAGCCTGCATCACTAATACACGCAAGAAGCAAGATAAAAAATCTTTTTAAAGATTTAGAGTAAAATTTGATCATTCCTTTGGGAATAAGGAAATCTGGATCTTCATAAATATTCATTTTCGTAAAATTCCATTTGCTTATGCAGCTGTATTTTTGAACACCTTTTGGAAACAGATTAACAAGCAAATTCAATTACACTAGAGTAAACGAACTGCATTCATAAAGTGGTATTAATGCACTAAGTGAAACATTTAGAATGAAACATTTTTTTAAGTAGTCTTCAGCGAATCATTCTTTTTTTTTCATTCTTAGTTCAATCATGTAATTAGGCATACATTTGTTTCAAATCCATTTGTATTTCACAGATTTTAAAACAATATGTCAATTACAAATACAATCTTAAAAACACTGCAGATTGCTAGAACCTGCTTTTGTAGGTTTTCAATAAAATCAGTTTGATTGAAGTGACACAAATGAAATTATTGCTTGTCAGAAGCTTGGATTATCTTTAAGGGTAAATAAGCAGAATGTGTCTCCACTTGACAAAATCGGGGAACTGATTTTTGTGATATAACTTTATGGGAAATAAATCCAATGGAAAGAAGAGGCTTTTAGAAAAGATGTTTTAAGACTATCCTCAATTAATCATAAATGACAAATCTCATTACAGCAGCACTATTGTTAAGGGTCTGTCAGTATTTCTATTACAAACCTGTATTTCCAAGATTTATAAATGGGCTACAGAAATTAACTCTGAGATGAAATTTGGTGTTCACACTGTTCATTATAGGATTATACTTTCCTTACAAAAGTTTAAGAAAATCTGGTTTTCCTTTTTGAACTGGAGGACTTCAAAAGGAAAAGAAGTGAGAAGTTTGGAATAATTTGTTTATTTGTGTAATTTTTTAAAAATGGATATCTACCTAAAAAATTTTAATTGATTGGGAGAACCTTAATTCAATAGCATAAAGGGTTTAACTTGCCTTTTTTTTCTTTCTGTGCCTGAAAGAATGACCAATTTTAGTGTGAGTTCAGTTTGTAATAGGACTTCAATAGGGCTGCTGAAATTCTCTGCCCAGTCTTCCAATTCCTTTAGATTGTGTCTTTCAATTTCATTATCAATCAAGAGTTTGACACCTGTTTTCCAGCTCACACAAATTTATGCTACCCCAGACTGTGTTTGGCCACTGGGATTTTAATAGGATTTTGAAGCAGAACTGATTCTGTAGGGTGCAAAAATAAGTGTGGCTGAAAAGTCCAAACACTGTAAAGGTCAGTGGTCCTGTGGTTCTTCAGTATTATGGTTCAGGAAGGTAGATATCCTATCAGACTTTTTGAAGTCTCTCAAGAGGTGGGGAGAATGCCTTAAGGGCATTTTGTAGAGGATTAGAACTACGTTTTGAGATCTGTAAGTACAGTCTCTGTATTCAGGGATGTTAGAGGTGATGAAGCAGTTCTTTGGTACTCTTTCCTACTTGTAAGACAGGACTACTCACAACATATGTCTTTGAGATAGGAGTAGGGCTAATGGTTTAAACTAAAATAGGGCAGATTCAGACTATATATAAGGAAGAAATTTTTTATGATGAGGGTGGTGAGAAACTGAAACAGGTTGCCCAGAAAGGTGGTAGGTGCCCCCACCCTAGAAACATTCAAGGTCAGGTTGTATGAGACTTTGAGCAATCCGATCCAGATGAAGATTCCCTTGCTTATTGCAGGGAGGTTGGACTAGCTAACCTTTAAACGTGCCTTCCAACCCAAACTCTTTTATGATTGTATGATACGGAGATCAGTATAAAGAGATCCCATTTTCTGGCATCTGACAGTGTTTTTTAGTTACGTTGGCTAAGTCTGTCTTGGTAAGCCTAGTCTGTGCCTGTTGTCTCACACTGGTGGTCTGGTAGAGGAGTTTCTGTATCCTACTCCTCAGCTGTCTGAACCACCAAATCAGGTAGCCACATCCGGGTTCCCCACGAGGAATTACATCTGCCCATGCCCAGGAATCATTTAGGAAAGTGCTAGCTGGTCTGGCCATGTTCTGCTTTGACAGCACAAATAGTGTTTGGCAGCATTCCCCAATGCTCTTTTATTCACTAATGCAGACATAGATTTTTAAGGGCATTCACACTGTCAGGACAGAGTTTGGTTTGGACTGAACTGAGATCTGTAGTCAAAGTGGAGTTTGCCAATACCAAATGAGGGAATCCAGCTTCAAAGGCCCAGACCTTCAAGTTGACAAATATGTTACCTCTAGAGCTGGTAGCCTTGAATGACCAGTGTATAGGCATATGCTGATATATGCATATGCTGACATATCTAACAAATTCCTGGTATGTTTGGAGGCAAAGGCTGTGTTCCTGAAGAGATACTGTATTTGTCTGATGGTCCTGGATGTATGTTCTTAAGAGAAGAAGATATTCTTTTATTCACTACTGCTGAAAAATTGTCCTGTTTTCTTAGTAGTAGCCTTGGAATAGGCACACGCTAGAGATCACTGCCTGCTATGTAGAAAATCAACCTGCAAATGAACCTACCAATTACCACAAACTGGTAAACTTGATAGTCCTTTCAAACTGAACAAGACACTGGCATGTGCACAACCATATGGCCCGTGCTTCTATTAACAACATCCCTCACTTTCTCTTAGATGGCAGACTTGGCTGGCTGATGAGAAATGGGACCCTGGAGCCACAACTCTAGCTGAATTACCAAGAAATTAGATTTGAATGGGTAGGAAAAAAACAAAACAAAACAAAACAAAACAAAAAAAAAAAAAAAAACAAAAAACAAAAAAAAAAAAAAAAAAAAAAAAAAACAAAAAAAAAAAAAAACCACCAGATTTAAAAGATTCATATGTGGCTACGAGCCCTGCTCAACATATCAAAACACTGGTGAGTTTTCAGTTTTTCAGAATTGTTATTAATTTATTCTCTGACTGTCACAGAGTTAAAGCTGACCTAAAGTTCTTATGTTAATCAGTTAATTTCAGCATTCATATCAACTGGAAGCTTCAAATACAAAAAATTTTTAATGAAACAATAAGGTCTTTTGGAAGATCAGACTCATATAGCTGTAATTGGGTACATATCTTTCTTTCAAGTTTAATTGATTTGAATCACATTTCTTTTAAAATATTTGGAAAACGGAAATTGTCTGCCATTATCTTTTTCTGAATCTTGCTGTGTAGCTCCCCATCCTATATGTTTTAAAACTACTTCCCAAATAGAAAAACTATTTTTTCCAGTACTTTTTTATTCATTATAATAGAAGACAATCCCTACTAAAAAAAAAAAATAAAAAAAAATTAAGCTATTTTATATTTCTTCAACTATTGAAACATTATTTTCTATTCCTGCACATAACAAGTGATTTGGGCAAGTCAAACTAGGTTTTAGAACTGGGTCAGATAAAAAGTATTCAGAAATAATTTTTGTCATTAAGGTGACCAAATATGAATGAAAAGAATTCAGAAAAAGTGAACATCAATTATATATTTAAAGAAGTGATTAATTCACATCCCAGGGATCTGCTAAAACACATATTAGCATGTGACACTGGCATATACTGGAGAAGGCAATGCATATTGCAGATCTGAAGGCTCTGTTTCCTTTGAAATGAAATCTCTGGATAACAGTAAATGGCATTAAAGACCCTACCTGGATCTGGTCAAAACATTTTAACATCATGTTTTCAGTTACCTGTTTGGCAAAGCTAAGCATTGTTGCCATGACATATATATTTATGAGGCTTTTGATGGGAGGATTCCTGAGTTTCATGGCTTTGTGGTTAATCTGGATGTTTTAAAACAATCCTCTTTAGGGAAAACACAGGAATTTTTTTTGCCCTATGAAACCAAGCAGCTGCATTGGCATAATGGAGCTCACCTATTAAGCCCTTCCAAAAGGAAAGGTATTTAACTAAGAACAGACACTGTGATGATATGTCTTCCAAAGTGGGGTTATTCAGCACCCTCCTTGCAGGCAGAAGAAGTTCAGGACAGCCTCTAATTATGCAAACATTCCTTTATGATGCATTGCATTCTCATGGTTAGGCATCCTGGCAGCTCACTCTGTCCATACTTCATTTACCAGAAGATATTCTCTCTTAGACATATCCTTTCTGGAGAAAGGTGGAAGAATGGAGGAATCAGCCTCTGCATCCTTTAAAACTGTGTGACATTCTGATATTCTAGAGCATGTTATTGCAAATATGATGGCAAGATATATTGTTTAGACACAGCAGATAAAACCAGACCTGAAATATTTAAACTTCTTTTTATTAGGAACTGTCTTCCACTTTAGATGTATTAAAAGAGTAGACTTATTTTATGTTCACATTTCAAAATTCTGATAGTCATATGATCATAAAAATTTTCATTTTTTATCCACATTTAACAAATGAAATTTCTTAGCATACTTAGACAATTCTACAACACATTTTAAAAATGCCCTACTTTCTCTTATGAGCAATTATTTTAAGGGCAATATATATAAGGGAGATGCTAGTAACACATTTTTCTCTTCAGTGGTAAACACGTTTCTTAAACCAGCCTTCTGAAATTGGCACATTCTCTTCAAAATGTCCCATTAATTCCTATTAGGGAGCTACTAGTAAAGAAAATTGCATGTTAACTTTTATCAATCTGTATGAATAAATGTTAACCATTCCCAGTTAAAAGCTTTCCTTTTAGCTCCACTCAAGTGAAAACACCTAAAGCAGTGCACACGTTGGCAAATCATTCAGAAGATTAATGCACTTAGGCCTGTACAAAGAGTTAGAGATGTGTATTAGCATTATAGATTTTAATTTGAAATGATGTCAGTCTTTTCTCAGCTCCATTGTAGTGCAAGGACTGCCATCTGCTCATAATAATGAATCTGACAATCCACGTAAATGTGATTTGCTGCTCCTTTTGCCAACATAATGGCGTGGATATTGATCCTAACGGTGGAGCAGTTGCTGCCATTTCATTCAATAGAAGTGGGAGGAGAGGGTGCAAGAGTGAAATTTCCAGGATTTCTGTTGGAATGACAGCTAAGAACAGAGCTGTGGGTTTTTCACTGTGAGAGGGACTGAGGATATCCCCCATTCTCAGGTGTTTGTTTTTTTCTTGGAACAAACCATACAACTCTCAACTCCAAAAATGAAACAAACAAAAGTAAAAGTGAATACCTGTAAGGAAAAGGGGCTCACAACAAGAAAAAGATAAAAGAAACTCTCCCCCATAGAGATGTTCATTTTTCCTCCTGTTGCTGATGACCATCAAGATGGCATTTGTGGGTGGGGCAAGAGTGCTGTAATAGTCTATATGGTTAGGCAAGTTTGAAACCTGGGAGTGACTTTTCTCTGTGCTGTGACAACGACATATCTGAGGTGCAGCATTTTGTAATCTCTCTCTAATTTCTTCATGAGCACTTGCACCCTTGAAAAAAGTCATTGGATGGAAAAAGTTAAGTGTCATTCAGAAATCACGGATCTCAGAGGGAAACTTCTCTCCAGGTCATAGTAAATGCAGGGATTTCATGCTTGCCATTTTTATCACCTCAGTGCACAACTGCAGGTGTCCCTCAGGATGGCTCTCCTTCAGGAAATGGAACCTGGTTTCCCAGGAAATGCTCAGACTTGAAGCTGTCCAGAAGAAAGGAAAGGGGCTATTTCCCTAAGCCTACAACTCTTATTATGTCTAAGTTGATTCCAAATCCACTCTTAATGTGATTTGTGCAGAGCCCAACAGTATTACAGTACCTTTATAAGAGGGTGCATGGCTGTTTCCATGACAGCCAGAAGAGGTAGGGATAGAAAACACCATTTGAGATAACTCAGAAGTGTTTGATTGATACAAGACATAAGGTCAGAAGCTTTAAGGAGAAAACTCCTGTAATGCTGAGCCCAATTTTCTTTTAAAAGTGGAGTTAACAAGTAGTGGCATATTAATTTTTAATAGATTTTAACCAAAGGAGATAAAATATAAAGATGCTGTTAATTTTACCTCAAATGGTTCCTGGACCAGTGTGTCCTCAGTAACTGAAATACTAATCTCCATAGCTATTTGAAGTGGTTACTCACACCTACACTCAAATTTTGCAGCATACTAAGGAGTCATATATGAAGCAGCTTATACATAAATCCATTCCATAACTGTTTCTTTACTTTGAAACAGCTTTAACTACTGATTTTTCAACTTTCATTTCTTACCTTGAAGATTGTTATATTCATAAATGGAACAGGCACTGTTCATTTCAAGATATCCTCAACAATCCATCATCTTCATGTCATTTGATCTCTCAGGACTAGAATTTTGAAAAAGTGTTCTCAAAGTGTAAAACCACCTACAAGTAAGAGCTGCAGTGTGCATGTAAAATTTTTATATTATTCTATCAACACTAACCACACAGCCTTCTGATTTAATATAGATCATCCTAGAATACCTTGCATCCTCTGCCTTATTTGAAAGGAATTACTGTTTATTTCCCACAGAGCAGTGCAGCCATGAGCAAAAGCCTAGGGAGAGGCAGAGAATCTACACAAAAATAGTGAGTATGAAAGAAACAGAGGAAAAAAAAATAAATTCCAAAGCTGTTTCCAACAAGCTTACACAAAAAGCATAAAACTTTACCAAATTAGCAAAATACTTATTCTATTTTTTTTTCTGATGATTGGTGATAATAAAAGCCATCAGCGATACTCAGCTGATAGCCAGAAAAACTCATCTGCCCTCAGGCAAGTAGGCAAACAGAATTTGGCATAACCATGGAAAGGTGTTATTCTCAGATACATACATAAAACTGAGCTGACTTTGTACTAATGACAAGCTTTTGTGTGACTGACACAGTACGTTTCAAACCGAAACACATCTCGCATCTAGGAACGGAGGAGAAAATTGTTCCCTCATCTTCTCTGCCTTTATTCCCCTCCAGTGTTTCTGCTCAGGTAGCAGCAGACAAGAAGCTTTAACACAGGCCTTTCACATAGTGTACCTTCATCTTTCTATGCTGAAGATCTGCTTTTCCACAGGTGTTCCCCAGTGGGCTCTTCTTAGAGCTACATTTCCACTAGTTTTCTTTCTCTCAGAGGAAAGGTCAGGTTATTAAAAAAAACAAAAAAACACACCAAAAAAACCCCCCTTAAAATTGATATCAGTCCAGAATTTCCCTGTGTGGAAATCATTAGGTAAAACCTGTTTTCAATCACAATGGATGCTTTTAGAGGTTGGGGATTGGATCCGGATGCCTTCTACCCTCTTTGGTTAGTACCCATTAGCCATATTTCACTACTGTTTAAGATACTATCAGCTATCCAATACAGCTATCCAGATGTATATCTTTTATTTTGATTCAACTTTCTGAACTCCCTTGTCATAGGAATGAGAACAACCATTTCAGTCAGGTACAAACCAGTAGGAAGAGAGCTCATGTTCCAATCCCACTTTCTGAAGCTGTCAGTGCGTATGCTGCGGAATCTCAGGACCAGTTTATTTGCATCTCAATAAAACTGCTTTACTAGGCACACTTTCCTGAGGAAGAACATTAAAACTGAAATAAATGTCTTTAAATCTGAAGAAATGCATATGTTATTTTGGACATCTATATCATATCTTTTACATTACAGCAATATTTGGGTATGCATGGGCATGTATATGAATAAATAAATAAATAAATACTCAGTATATATAGTCTACCCGTAGACATTATAGCTTGGACATATACCTCAAACTACCTCAATCCATCTTCAGGAAAGAGCACTGGGAAAGCTGTTAGCATGGTGACAAACACACAATACTTCTTCACATATTGCCAAATCTTCATTTCATTTCACAAGGAAATTACTATTAGAGGAAAAAAATGTTCAGCTGAGACAGGAACAAATTTTACAGCATACCATCCGCAAAAGTACAAGTGATGTGCAACTCTTAATATGAAGGTAACCTACCAAATCTCTCCCAGATGTCAAGTGTAGAACCACATCAGCACATTGTCCACCAACCCATGTTCCAATCCCCCCACTACAGGGAACCTTCCACTAGATTAGGTTTCTCAAAGCCGCATTCAACCTGGCCTTGAACACTTCTAGGGATGGGGCATCCACAACTTCTCTTGGCAAGATGTGCAAATGTCTAACCACCCTTACACTAGAAAAATTATTCCGTATCTCTAATCTAAACCTACTCTCAGTTTAAAGCCATTACCATTTTCCTTATCCCCACATGCCCTTGTAAAAAGCATTCCAGCTTTCTTGTAGGCCCTCTAAGTACTGGAAGGCAGCTTTAACATCTCCCTGGAGCCTTCTCTTCTCCAGGCTGAACAGCTCCAACTCTCTCAGCCTATCTGGAGAAGTGCTCCAGACATCTGAGCACCTTTGTGGCCTCCTCTAGATTCAAACCTATTGTTTTGGGCAGCATTAGCATCATGTCCTTTTGAATTTTTATTTTTTTTCTGAGAAATAGAAGAACATCAAGACACATAGAATATTATCCTTCAAATTTAAACAGAAATACAGATTTTTTACCTTATGTAGAGCAGAAAGGCGTCTGGGCCTGTGTCAGGTCTGAACTCTGCCAGCGATCCCCTAAGGGGTCACAATTGAATAGACTTCATTTGTCTGACAAGAAAGGACTTCATTTTGGAGAAACCTTTCAAGGCTTCTGTCCAGGAGAGTTATGGGAAAAAAATGCTACATTGTTCAATTGTAATTGGCATTTTTTGGTGAGACATCAGTAAACATGTGGTATATGATTATACCTCCCAGCTCATCTCATCCAGATCCTGTATCTCTTCTTCAATTTAACAAAACCTCTTTCTTTAGTAATCACAGTTAAAAACAGAGTGGGAAGAGCTCATTTTTGAGTTTACAAATATAAGCAGTAAAGAAGGTCTTTGTGGAGGAAAAAGAATAAAACTGTTTGTCAGTGTTTCTTCATCAGCAGAAAAGGAGCAGCTGTCAGCCTGCCGGAATTCAGAATTTAGATGAGCTGTGAGGCCACACTTCTGCTCCCCTGCATCTGGTTTGGAAACAAAGAACAACCTGTCTTTGGTTGGTCTCATCCTGTAAGTACAACTACCGCACAGGTAATTAACACTCCATGATAAGGGCTTAGTTTTGCATATCTTCATTTCTACTGACTCTTCCACAGTGTAAGTCTTCTTCCCACTTGCAATTAAAACAAAGGCTATGCAGAGGGGAGGAAACCTGGATTTTCTGATGCTGAGGGGGAGTGAGATACATTTACTTTTTCAGTTCATTTCCTGGAGAACACACCCATAGTAAATGTATTTTTAAAAAAATGTATTTTTTAATCCTATCTTTAAAAGAGGAAGAGTGCTTCTTCCCTTCCTCTCTAAAATGTTTAGAGATTAACTGTCTTTGTGAAGTACATGGTAATCAACAGCAGTAATTTTAAGGTATCATAGAGTCATAGAATGGCCTGGGGTGGAAAGGACCTTAAAAATCCTGTAGTTCCAGCCCCCCTGCCATGGACAGGAACACCTTTCACTCAGACCAAGTTGCTCAGAGCTCCATCCAACCCTTCCTTAAACACTTCCAGGAACGGGTCATCCACAGCTTCTCTGGGCAACCAGTTCCAGTGTCTCACCACCCTCATAGTAAAAATTTTTTTCCTAATATCTAATCTAAATCTACTCTCTTTCAGTTTGAAGCCATTACCCCTTGTCCTGTCATGTACTGGTGCTATATAGTGACAGCAGTATTATTTGTTTTATTTTGTTTATAATACAGGTTCAGTTATTGATGAGTAGAAGAGATTCATCTCCACAGGGGAATGAGATTTCTCTTGCACTTTGCTCATTTGCAACAAATTCCAGGCACAGGCATAATTCAGCACTGCTGTGTAAAGGCCCTGTGGTGAACATTGGTCTTCATGGGTGGCAAAGAGATAGAGGGACAGACTCTTTTCCTCCCTAGCTTGAACATCACACAGGGTCAAGACAACCTGAACGTCTATGATTTCAGCCCATGAACTCATCTATGAACCATGGATTTTTGAAAGCTTATGAACTCCAAAATTGAGGCAAGACAGATATATTAAGGCAACCCTGTCCATAAGATAAAGTAAAAAAAAAAAAAAATCACAACCCTGTGATTGTTCTGTATTTTAGCACTCATGTCCAATTGTTTTCCTCTGCTATTTTAGGAAATGAATCCAAGTACATAGAGATCTTACAATCTTGTAAATTGCTTCTTAACTCCTAGCAAGTAGACCTTTTTTAAAATATATTTACATATAAAAACATTTAAAAAATGAAAAAAAATCCTAGTGAGACAGTGTAACCAAAGTTTCCTAGTTGTGTCTTTGCTTTATTTCAGTTCCAGTATTTCACAGTCCTTTTCTGTTAACTGTCAAGTGAAAGATAAGGCTGTCATACTGTCTGAATAACAAAAGAAATACAATTTTCCTACACTAAAGTGTACTGGCCTTGTGCCACTGTTAAAATTAAATTTGTCCAATACCAGTTAGCTGCAGCAAACATTTTTATGGCAATAGTTGGCAAAGGAAAGAGAGCTTTCTCTTTTTTTTTTTGTTCCTCCATTTCTCTGAAACAATGGGAAGAATTGATATTGTCTATTCAGTATAGAAGATAGGTTGTCAAGTAAAGCAAGAAAAATGTGATGTCCTGACTGATTATTTCCTTAGATACTAAATCAATGAACTTATTATCACAGCAATTACATAACTTATGTAAACAGATGCTATGTGTAGAAAACTGGTTAACAATAAAGTAGGCAGAGTGTACTTTTTTCTGTTACACAATAAAAATATTTTGAACATGTTATATTGCAAATAACATTTGATCTTCAGTTCTTGTGTATCAGTTAACTCCTGTATCACATGATTGTACATGTAAGAGAGATGTAAATATGTACATAATTAAAGTTTAACTTGTGTAACTTTTATTACCAAAATTAATGTTCTTATCTATACCAACCAATAATAAAATTCAAGAGTTCTGAAATAAAAAAGAAGCACTACAGTTCTGTTCACAAATTAACTCTGCCAATTTTCTTAATGCAACTTGTTATTTAGTTTATAATGAAATCAAAGGAAAAAAAGCAATATCCTGTACAATGACTATTTTCATACAACTCAACTTGAACTTCCCATCTATTCTTCTATTTCATAAATAGTTATATATAAATTTCTAAAGCCTTCTCTGTTCTGGTCATTGTATGTGTGCTTTCAAGATATGTAGCATGCAGAATATAAATCATTATAAATATATTATAAAACAGTATTTATAATGCTATGTCTATTTAGCAGAAGGTAGTTCCTACCTATGAAACAATTCAGTTAGCTCTTAGGCTTTCTGAATACAGGTGGGTATTCAGGATATGCATTGTATTAATCCAAAAAAGTAATGGGGAATCAAAGTTAATTGGTATATGAGTTCTATTAGAAAGGACCATTAACCAGTATTTGACCTAATGGCAGGACACTTCTACATTATACCGTGGTCTTTTAAGTCGAAGGAGTCTACCAAGTACTAATAATGAACAAATGAAGCTAATCTAGATATAACAAAGATCATATCAGAAAACAACTTGTCAGAAAACATTGTTTGACTGAGTGCAAAACTTTCAATGGGATGCTGATTATAAAGCTCTCACTATAGAGAGTTTTGACTCCACTGAACACAAACAGTGAAAAACTTCAGAAATATTTTTTCCCCAAAATTGGATTAAAAACAAGTGGCAGATAACAAATCCTGCAATTTCTCTTTTCATCACTGTTATTGTACATATGACAGTGAAAGAAGCAGTCATATCCCTCCCTACTTTCCTATTTCATGAAAGCTTCCTGCTTATCAGCATGTTAAATTAAAATCCCAGCTATTTTCTAAGGCATTTTCGAAGCAGGAAGATCTTTTTTGAGTCATTTAGGAAGGCTCTTTAGGAAAACTGTGTTCTCTATTTTCTATAAAAAGCTGAGTACTGATCAAAAATAACAAAAAAAAAAGAGAAACATTTCCTCAAAGGTATAAGTTAAGTGAGCTATGAATTTGAATACCAAGAATGAGCCAAAAGTTCCTACTCCCTGTTGTAGCCACAGGACATTTTTCTCTGTGAGCACTGCAAGAGTTTATTTTCATGAGATCTTGATATGTTGGGATATTTGCATTCTATAAATCCATTTTATGCATACATATACATGTGTACCAACAACCTCAAAGTACATTTTCCTGGTCTGACATCTGATTCTGTACCACTGGAGAGAGAAGCACTGTCACTACTGCACCATTGAGAAGAGTGAGTGCAGGATTAACCTCTTAGCAACAACACACTCAAACACTCATTTACAGGCAGATTTTTAGTCTTGTCACCCAACTGAAGAAAACACATTTTCCCTGAAAACATTCAAAATCATTTTTCCTTTGTGGAGACTGATTTCCATGACAGATTTCAGTCACAGCTGTTTATAGTCATATGTATATTTTGTGCTAAATATTATTAGTTGTAGTTTTTCAGTAAAAAATAAACCATTTTTGTTAAAGTTTAAAAAAAATTCTCTGTAAATAGTGATAGCAATCAAGTGGAAGATGTTGATAAATTGCAGTCTTGTTATGGAACATCTAATGCAGAAGAAATAGCCTTAGATTGACAAATAAGGAAATTTACAAATTACAAATGTACTTATTTTTACTAATGAAAAACTCCAACAACTTGGCAGACCTTTGAAAGCATCAGGGAAATGTCAGGTAAAAGACTGTATCAAAGGTTACTCAGAGACCACTTGCAATTAAAAAGAAAATAATATGTGGAAGTTCAAAATTCATGAAGACTTCTCTATGCAATAAATAAATCTTCTACAATATAATTTGCATTTATTATGTGTGCCAGAAATAGTGCAGTTATATCTCTTTTAATATCTCTTAGCTTTGGTACACAATATGGTTCTCTGTCCTCAGAGAATTTCTCTCCCTCCTGTAAAATTTAATTCTCTTTCTTTTGAAATACTAGAACAAAACAGCTACTTTTTAAAGATTTTTTTTTTAATGAAAATAAATATATCTTTGTTTAAAACCACAAACTAGACATATCATTAGTTACGGTGTCTGTTCTCTGTGACTGAATACCTCACTGGCTTTCCAGATACTGGTTTCTATTGCTTGGTTTCACTGCCCATCCAGTACACCTATGAAGAAGGTGAGTCTGCAGTTGCCCAGTTTACTCAGAATATGATTTAGCTCAGATTATGAGGGAAATACTGTTGTGATATTTATCTGTCACCTTGTTTTAAAATTAAGTGCAATCTGAAGTAAAAACGGAAGAGGAAGGGGAAGGGGAAGGGGAAGGGGAAGGGGAAGGGGAAGGGGAAGAGGAAGGGGAAGGGGAAAGGGAAGGGGAAGGGGAAGGGGAAGCGGAATCGGAAGGGGAAGGGGAAGGGAAGGGAAGGGTGCTGTCAAAGTCATGCTTTCTCTTTTATGGAATTTTTGAATTCTGGGAAAAATGTTCTGGACATGAGTTTACACTTAAAGGTAAAAAGCCATTGTTTTCAAAATGAAAAAAAAAAAGGACTTTTAAATGTCCATCATTTTCATGCCTCTCAAGAAAATATATCACATTTTATAGACCCAGTTAACTGATTTTTTTAAAAGAAATGGCAGTATGCATTTATTACTTCTATCAGTGGTTAATAAATAAGATAAAGGTTTTTAGCTTTGTGGTTTTAATTTCTTTTAAAATCATGTATTATTACATTGGACGTAATAAATCAAATTGTTTGCTATCTCATCCACTGTCTGAGCAGTTCTATTGATCAGTGATGAATGAGTCCCCAAATTGCCTACTGTGTGCTCTATTCACACACACTGCATTGCTTGTTTTAACTACGCTTATAGTGGGACCAAAAAAAAAAAAAAAAAAAAAAAAAGACAGCAAAGCTGCCGGTGTGGGAAAATTAAGAAGCTTTGCCAAGGAAGGTCAGAACCCTGGATATGCTGAACAGCTCTGAAATACTCTTAGAGATTGACTTAAGGTGTGAGACATCTGCCTTCCATTTTCTTACTGTATCTTAAGTTAGACAATCGTGAATCAAAAACTAGAGGTCTTTTAGAAGCTGGATCATATACTGTGGAACAAAAGGAAATCTTAAAGTTGGCTCAGGCAACAATGGTCAACATATAGAAAGCGGATATTCTTTCCTTTCTCTCCTTTCGTTGTACATATGCTACTCAACAATGTATTTATAAAAATAAGTAGAAGTCCATTTCCTCATGGCTGGTTTTCTACTTTATTCTTTCACACTTTTCCAAAGGGTTTTAGCTCATTAGCACTCATGACATTGAAACCTCGGTGCAGCACTGAATGCTCTTTGTGCTCAGAGATGGCGCACCAGCTCCTATAAAAGACGCAGAGGTGACACGGAGTGAGCACTGTTTAAATCACTTTTGCTTAAGTTTGGATAATAGCAGACAATTGGCAGGGAAGCCAGTTTTGAAGTGTGGCTTCAAGAGAGCTAACATAAGCTTCCCTTTGTCCTAAAGATAAATTCCATTCCAACTTTTCAAAAGGGCAGCATTTTGAAGACAAAACTGATTAAATAATATTATCTCTTTATTTTTTTGTGGTCACCAAAAATGGTCTTCTTCCATAATCAGTGGGTGCTCATGGAGTCACAGCCACAAGCAATGAAAGCCATTTAAAAAGACAGCCATGATATAGTATTTCCTACCATACTTCAAAATCCGGTAGCACATATAAGTACTAGCTAAGGGAGCAGTGTTGCCTGAATTCCAAAGACCAAACTTTGATTTATCCAAGCCTAGATTACCAGCAAAACCACTGTACACTTCCCACAGCAACCAAAAGATGTTTACAGTAAAACTAGTGACCCTCTGATGACTTTTAGTCCCAAAGGCAGGACTGACAATGTGGAATTTTTTACCAGGTTGGCCAGTTTTATGATCCTTGCTTTGCACAACGTGCTTTGAGTCACTGGTTTGCCAAGGTGAAATAGTTCTTTCTTAAAAACATAGACCTGACTTTCTACAGATCAAGCATTTTGGACAACTGCTTTCTGAAGGAGACATTGAATCAGAACTGACTAAAATTCTTATATTTTTATGTTATTGAAAAAGTAATTCCACTATGTAACATTTAACAGCTAAGTTTAACCATGCACAGATGCAGCTGCCGCTAAAACAAGGAGCAGAATTCATTCCAGATAGTCATTATGCGAGATCTTTGAAGGCTACAGAGGAAATGAGCGTGGACTTTCTAATAAAGCATTTACAAGCCAATTATGAATTTTGTGCCTTTCTAGACTGGAAAGACTGGCTACTATACTGGATCATTCAAAAGAGCTAAACAGTATTATGCATACATAAAAATAACATGAAATTGCAGCTTTCGCCACAGTATTATATATTAGTATTTCATATTTGACATGATAAAGTTGTACATGAAAAGGCATATTCTGCTACATTTCTGAGGAAGGAATGGTTTTATCACTCAGAGGTGGATTATTTATTTATTGATCAGAAGAGCTACCGGAAACTCTGACTTTGTCTGATTATCCATCCTTGCTACCATTGAGTAGGCACTGGACAAATGATATGACCCTCTTTGAAATCAGCACATAAGCTAATCTACTGATAATTCTAAGAGATCTGGGGAAATTATTTTAAATAAACTTCTTTACTGAATACTCAGAGCACTCTTCAGAGGATTAACTGAAACCTGAAGCAATGAGTCGTGATGTCACGTGCATTCTGCATTTCCATCCCAGACTGCTGAAACACAGAAATCAAGGTCAACAAAAAAAAAAAAAAGTCATTACCAAAATGATTTTAGACTTCTGTATCCTTTGTATACAGTCTGAACCAGTGAACCTCTGAGTAACAGCAACACCAGCAAGCAGCCTTGCGTTGTACTGGCTACTTGTAGCAGAGACCAGTACAATAGCAGTGAGTTTGCTTACGCTTTGAGATACACACATTGTGATTCATATTCACATTTTTTTTTAAAGGAACAGAACCAAAGGTCCTAACCTGAGAAACGATTTTTGTAACTTTGCCAACCTGGCAACAAAGCGTGCTCTGTGTTAATCTTGTATCTAGATTCGCAAGGAACAAAAGTATTTAAGGATTAATTTTTTTCAATGTTGTTCTTCAAGTATGCTCAAAAAAGATACAAAAGATCACACATTTCAATTATTAAAAAACACAAAAGGATGGAGTAACATGTTTTATAACCCTTTATAAACTTTCTAAACAACATATAAGTATTAAACAATTTCCTTGGACTTAATACCCTTTATTGTCTTGATTCTTTCTCTTCTATTTCTAAAAGCCAAAATCAAAATGTTTTTTGTGTTGATCTTATTTTCATTGTAATTTACTTTCAAGCTGATTTTGAAAGCTGTTTTAAAGTTCTAACTTAAGTGAAAAAGCAGCTACTGCACAAGAAAATCCCTGAGAAGAAATGTGATTTATGTAGATGAGTTTGTTAACAAAATTTACACATAAATGAGAACTTTTTTTCCATCCTGGTTGCTATTACAAAGAAACACTGGGAAGTAAATTATCTGTAGAAGAGTACAAGATAAAAAATGTATTAAAAGCTGTAAGAATGAAATTGAAATGTCAAACATAGTTACTTATAAAAAACAGGTGATAGACTCCTCGTAAGCTACCTATTAAAAAGAGTAATCAAACTGAACTAAAATGACTTTACTTCTCCTACTAAACTTGTGGCTCAAATTCTTCACAGCTTTATTGCCTGTTTGCAGAATTTCATTCACTTCTGGGCAGTGCAGGCTTTCTGAAAGTTAAGGCTATATATGATAAGACTCTTTATTACTGGCATTTGAATTTTGCTACAGGTTTTCACAAAACCCAAATAAATGCTTCTCGGCAGTAAGATTTTATGCGTGCCATAGCCAAGATGTTCTGTAGCCTGTAGAAGAGGGAGATGTGTTGCAAATATGGGTTTTCAAGCTGCAAAAAGGCCGCAAAGCCAAAACTGAGACACAAGGTCATTGCGAGCAAGGCTGCTCCTGGCTGCAGGACACATCTTCCTCAGGACCCCTCCTCCCGAACCCCCATCCCATTTCCAGCCCCCATTTCCACCACCCCTGGTTGCCTTCTGGTGGGGTTAGTGATGCCTCCCGCCCAGGACCTGGGGTCCTGGGACAATGGGGCCAGGAGCACAAAGCATAGCGGTGTGACCGAAATCTCCTCACTGGCAGGCCTTTTCAAGCTGATGGGAAGTAGGGCCACTTGAGCTGGACATGGCTGGCTTGTCAGTTCCTGACAACAAACTGTGTTTGGTACGCAGTGCTTTCATGGGCAGTGTCATGCTTTTGTCCAGCGCCATGCTGACTTTCCCCGGGTCAGTTTCTTGGCTTTTGCAGATGGGCAACTGTGTTGAGAAATCCACCCAAGCAGAAACGGCCCCCCTGGCTGGTGATTTCTCACATTTAATTACTTGATTTTCCTTTTCTGCAGTCAGGAAGAAAATGGAATTACATCATGCACCATGTAGCCTTGGAAAAGGACCAATTGTTTCTAATAGAGCCGCTGGTGACAGGCACAATACACGCACTCCTTGTTTCACATCGGATATTAGATCCTCCAAACAAGTCTGAGTGCTCCTGCTCGGAGGATCCTCAATAGGGAACAAAGGGGACCAGGCTTTTCCTGTGTCACTCCCAGCACCCCACAAAAAGGAAATCTTTATTTAAGGCACACTTCACCCTTTTTCACACTTTCCAAGCACCTTCTGAGAGTCAGCGAATGGTTTGGAGAGCAACAGTTTGCTACATGTAATTAGTGAGCTGATATTTTATTCTACCCATCAATAATTAGTTATGTACACACCTCTACCGCTTCACTTAACTGCAGACATACCTGCTTGCAATTTTACAGTCACCAAGAAGTATGTAATGGCCCTATGATACTTGGCTCTGGGATTGTACAGTAATGACAGTTTATTAAATCAGGTACATTTACCACAGATAGGCAGATTATGTTACAGATCTTGTGCAGATGTTCCAGTATGATTTATATTTTAAAAACCCAACCAATCAAACAAACAAACAAAAAACCCCACAAGAAATATCATATTTGATCAGACGCATCACACTCAGTACTGGATCACTAATGGCAGCCTATGGAGGATGGCTATGGAGAAGTATGGGTACATAGAGTAATAACTCTCAAGAATACAGCATAGTTGTCAAAAAATACATAGTAGCACTTCCCTACAATACCCTCCCCCCTTGCAGTGATTTGTGCCTTAATGACTTTGTGAGCCAAAGTATTTAATAGCGTTGGATGGACTTCTCTCCTACTGATCTTGGTATTAGTGACACGCTCAGGCCTTGTTGCACAAAATATCTAAAAACACTTTCCCCAATCACCTCCCAGTCTCAGGGAAGATGCATTCCTGATGATCACCTGGGTACACTTTTCTTCCCAGCACATGTTCACTTGCATCCCTGTCACAACTGAATTTCAATGCCTATGCTTCTAAAAAGGTTTTCAAGATCTCAGGAGAAGTTATTTCTTCCACGTGCTAAAAAATGTGTGCATAGTTCTAAAACAAGGCTTTCCTCAGCAACAAGTTTTAACCCAATCAACTTACAGGAAAAACGCAGGCAAACCAAACTTATTTCTATTAACTGCTGGAGATGAGTGTCACTAGTACGCATGTTAAAAACCTTTCTCCTCTTCTCCTATCAGTATCAATCTCTGTGTGTGAATTACATGAGATAAGAGTTGTTCTTTCATGCCATACGTGGACAGGAGGCCACAGAGTCACTCTACATCAAAAAGCAGGACCAGAACGCAATCAAGATCAATGGAAGGGTATGGAGGAACACTTGTAGAAAGCGAACTTCAGACAGGGAGTATCATCAGGATAGGATGAAAGGAAGAGTAGATGGTACCAGCTGATGATAGATCTGAAATAAAAATTACTGGACCATCACTGCTTCCCAGACAATTCTGCAGATGTATTTACCAGAGAACTTCTTATTACTGCTAACGACATTAAGGTATAAATGTACCCCTGTTATTTATTCCAAACAACAGGCCTCTAGGACTGACAATATCTAGACAGATACACTGTGGTCCTGTACCAAGAGAGGCAGAAATCTCTCAGCTTTCACTGAGAACTTTTAGATTCAATATTAATGAACAATGCAATATGAGTCCATATGGCTGGTGAGGCCTGAGCTGGAATTCACAGGACATCAGTCAGTGTACTGCAGGTTTCAGGTCTTATATATATTTTAAAATAGAGTTTGTTTTAATGGTATGTTAAGCCACTGATGTCAATAATGAAAGAGAAGCGACAGATGTGCCTGCACAGATCAACTAAGCTTTTTTAATGTTTTTAAATTATTTGTTGTGTTGCAGACCTACATTACCTAACAAAAGAAAAATAGATTTGACTGGTATACATTCTAATTATTTATACTAAATTTAGTCGAAAGTAGGAATTTCTCTTTCATGCATGTCTTTTGATATGTTTTTTAATGAACATGAACTGGAACAACATATTTTGATGTTTCCAACCCAGTGGTTGCTTTTGTCACAACAATAAAATATCAAATTTACAAATAATAATTCTCTAGAAGAACAGAAAGCAGTAGAAAAAGCACATTAAAAGAGATTTTACAAGAATTTATGACAAAGTAGGCTTAACACAAAAAGTACATTTGCCAAAACAAGAAGTTTTGCCTGGGAAAGAAAAAAAAATAAAAAACAAGTAATTTCTTTTCTGGTAGCTTGTCAGTTAGGGAAAGAAATCCGAAAGTGTAAAACATATAGGGTTGCACACAGAAGATAGAAATCACTGCACTTCAAATTGGACCTCCACTCTGGGCTTCCCACAATGCACTCTTTTTCAGATGCATCCACCAAAAACATACACAAACGTGATCAGAGTGATAGATTAATGGAGTTGGACGACACCACAGTCACTCTTGGCAGCTGAGGCACGGTTAGATTATAGATATCTATGTTATGAAACTGCACCATGGCCATGCTCTGTCTAAAACTATGACAGAGGCAAGGAATCTGGGTGAATACAACGTACAAGTAGTAAGTCTAAATCACATGTTTAGCAGTGTTAGTGGGCAACTGGTTCTCCTGGTGCAAGCTAACATTCAGTGGAGTCTGTAGTGGCTTGATAACCCATAGTATCTAAAAAGTTTAGGAGATGACACTTCACCATATCTTAAAGAAGAAGAAATCTGTTGAAAACAGTGAGAAAATTCTGCAGAAATGAATAATGACTGCCCAGCAAAAGTGATAAAACCATATTAACAGTCTAGGGGAAAGAATGAAGATGGATAACTGCTGCACAGTGTGGCAGAGCAAAGACTGAAGACCTTCTCCCAGAAGGTGAGATGATGAGTGCTGGATGAGCTGGAGAGTTCCTTGATGTGAGAACTCATTAAAACTTGTCATAGCTGCTCTCTCTACAAGCTTGTGGAATAATTTGAAACAATTAAGATACAATTATATACATCCTGTGGACAGGCTGTCTGTATCAATTCATAACCAATTACTGGTATCTCCATGATTTTGACAATGCCTTCAGCTCAAACTTTCCCAAATAACATTCTAGTCAACACATCAGACATAAGGCGAAGTTCATTCCTTAATTATATTTACTCTGATTAATTTAAATTTATTTTTGTGACAGTGGTTTGTATTGTGCTGAACTACCATTAATATCCGAAAGTTGTACTAAATAATCCAGTTTTGAGTTTGTCACATACCTAACAGCATCATGAACATCTGATTTATTTTAACATCTGTATTGCAAGTCATGGTTTAGACAACTTTCTCTGCCCCCCTTAAGTAAGCATGACTTCAAAACGACAGCAAAGGGCAGGGTGTTTTCCTGGCATTTATTGTAAAGGTGAAATTGATATGTTTGAAATGCCACAAGTAAACACAGGGTTCAATATGTGATGAAGCCCGCACATCCTAAACTAATACAGGTAGCATCAACTCAGAGCTTGAGATATTTAAAAACTCAAACTATGTTTCCTGGTACTTGCTTTAGACAGCACTTCTTTCCCATGATCACAGCACTCTGACTGTATTTTGAGTCAGTATTCACATATAAAGAACATTTGTTAATTGCCCATTTTAACATACAGTGAAATGAGTGAGCTCGCAACTGAAGACTTAGAGCCGGTCTGACATGTATCAAGTGGATGCATTGAAAAGGCAACTTCAAAACTGGGGGATTGTTTTAAGTGGTTTAAACCTATCCTCTAAGCCAACTTTGTTGCTAAAAAGCTGCAGAGGTTTAAAATAAAAATAACACATTCTTAGCCTGTTTGCATTTCCTATTCAAAGAGCTTGTTCATCTTTAATCTTAACTCTTTATCTCCAGAACCTTGAATGGGGGAAAAGACACAGACTATACCAGAATCCTTTGCTCTATCAACAGATACATGGGAATTAGAAAATAACCCTCTGCTCATTTGCCAATAGCCTTTGCAAGTCACCTAATTAGATGATTAAGTCATTAAAGGGATATGCGCATCTGAAAAGCCTCTAGTCAGCCTCTGAAATCAGAGGAGATAAAGACAAGACTCATTTCTTTTTTCTCTTACACTGAAAAGGTAATTAATCCATTTAACTCTGCCTAGCAGTGCTTTTCTGTAGTAAAAAGAGAAACTGAAGCAGGATAGCTTTTCAGAAACACTCTTTGAAACACCAGAATGACAAATGCCTCTTTCTTTTGCATGCCACATGAAGAGGTTAGGCTTAGCCCCCAGTGGTCAAAATTATTTAGACAAGAGATCAGCAGCAGTGTGTGTAATGCTGACTTTGGTATTCGGGATGTTACTACCTGCTAATCTGACTTTGTTGCAGCTCAGTAGAAAGTCTCCCTCCGGAGCAGCACCTAAGGCTGGTAAAAAAAATTCTGGAAAGAAAATTATTTAGCATCATTCGCCTCCTCTGAAACAGGTTTCACGAATTAATCTTGGTGCGTGTCACCTGCAGGATAGGGGATGATTTCCAAAGAGTAATAACGATGTGCCGTGATTTCCAGGCCTTTACCATAAAACTGGAAGTAGCGTACTGGAAATGACACACAAACACGTGCACTACCCTAGCAACTAAAGTCCCACATTTCAAACTGCCAAATACACGGTGAAAAAAACTAGTGCTCCAACACTCAGAATTGTTAAGATCTCCATGTGTGTAAGGTTTGAAGCTTAATTTCTGTTAACACATTTTGATATTTTCAATATAACACAACTATCAAGAAATAAAGGCAAGGTCAGCAGCAAGAAACAGAGTTCAAGAAAACCTTAATCCATGATGCTGTTGTAGGGTCTTGTCAGATCACCCATGCTGCAGTAGCTCATCCTTGGCACTTCACCTATGTGAGAGGATCTGAACATAGGTGTCAGTAGACAGAGATCCTATGCTCTGCTTCGCAATTCACCTCCCTAGAATTAAATCGGTGAATGAGATAAAGAAAGAAAGATTAATCCTATGAGCTTAAGACAAGAAACCTTTTGCCTCTAATTCACTACTCTAGAATTTTTTCTGGGTTTAGCTACAGAAATCCAGCAACACTATACAGCAAATGGCAATATCAAACATGGAAATATTATTTTAACTAATTGCCATTGTTCTTCTAAAATCTAACATCTCTATGTCAAAACAATTTCTGGTTTTGAGCCACATTTGGAGTAAAATCTTATGTACTCACACATTTTTTGTACTTACAGTGCTATAAGTTAAATTAGAACATTATATGATTTCCACAATAATTTTTTTAAAGAGTTCATCATAGTCCCTGTTATTCTACTGTATGTAACTGTGGAAGTGATTCAGTACTGCACCAAGTACAAGGGAAGAGAGAAATCACTCTGAAAGGTTTAGCACACATTTCAGTGCACATTTTAATAGTACATTTTGACTGAAATTTTCAGCAACATGTAACAGAGACAAAAAATCTGATGGACAGACAGACAAGACTTTCCAGGTTTTGTGACTAGACTATTTTGATATGTCTGCTTATATGCATACTTTCTTGTGAGGGAGGGTGCAAGAAATGAATCAAAATCTTCATGAAATACTATAGATCCTTAAAAATCCATGAATTGTCAAAGGAGTCCAAATATTTCATTTAAGAGTCAATTGGCACCTTGATATCAAATAGATATACTGCCAGGATGTGTTCCTTTAGGCAAAATGATTATCAGTCATCCTTAGTTGACAGCAATTTAATAATAATACCAACATGAATTATTAATTTCTAACAATACTACAAATACATTGAATATTTCTTGTCAACCCTTGCCTAGAAGGCAATAAATGAAACTTCCCCCAGATAAACTGAAATATAACTCTTAAACCCTTATTTTTCTCTGAAAAATGCAAATGGATGAAAGAGCATTAACTTAGTAAATGTTCTTTATTTTATTCATTTTTCGATAGTTTTTGCTCACTGAAATCCTTGTAATAACTTTGTTTTTTCTTGTTTTTAATAGTATCTATGTTTGACATTCACAAAAGAAAATACCTACTTCTCACCTCTTTTGATGAGACAGTAGTTCTTTCTGTCCCACACTAATTAGTGCAACTCTGTATTTTAAACTAATTTTCATTTCAAATATAAAAAGAGGAATGGACAATTGGCAAAGAAATATGTGACTTGAGGATGTCCTGTCCTAATAAATTACTAGTCTCTAAAACTAGTTTAGTTTTTTAGGGTTTTTTCCTA
Source organism: Platyrinchus mystaceus (assembly GCA_035041135.1). Lineage (NCBI taxonomy): Eukaryota > Metazoa > Chordata > Aves > Passeriformes > Tyrannidae > Platyrinchus > Platyrinchus mystaceus. The sequence goes on along the minus strand of JAWWLV010000121.1, from coordinate 76,438,903 downwards.
GTTTCTTAAAAAAATTAACTAGTGCAGCAATGGTGAGACCAAAATATAAGTAGATCACAAGGTGATGTGGGTTATTTTAACGGTAAGGCCCTTAAGAGGCAAACCCTAAACTATATGCAAGTTCAGTATGAGAAATCAGAAAAAACCAGCAACAATGACAGTATTTAACTATTTGAACCATACTTATTTTGAATTCTATATTTGATATATGAAAATTATTTTCATAATTATAGAAAAAAGACAACATACTATTTCATATCTTAGCATATCCTAGCTTTGCAAGGAAGGGGAGCAAAGCTGAAAAACCTTAGGCTACAAACTCAGCCTCAAGCAAAAAAACCCTGCCACTGTCTTGCCTGAGTGGCCCTTGAGAAATCTGTAAATAAATATTTTTTTTCTTATTGTACACAATATTTCCTTCCTTCCCTATCGCAATTTACATTACATACCTTTGACTGAAGGCAATAACAACTATACCAGGAAAAGAAACACATTTCAAAGGACGTCTAGACAGCAAGATCTCGATGGTTGAAATCCTTCAGTGTAACTTGCAAATGTAAACAGTACCATACCAAAAAGCAAGCTAGCTCAAATTATTAGTTGAAGTAAAGATATTTGGTAGCTTGCTGAAAATTTGTAACAATATCTGTTGCAAAATAGTTACACAGAAAACAAATGATATGCTGCCAGTAATTAACAGGTAGAAATTGGGTCAAGATTAGAAAAACAAGACAACCAGCAGGGTGGGACAACTCTGGACAGTTACTAATTCACCAAGGAAGACTTCAGGAAGTAGCTAACACATCTGTATAAAAGAGACAACTAAAATCCACTTTTAGGGCTCAGGTAAAGACTTACTTAAATACAGTGTATGTGTACATTCTACATAAGGAATATATAAGCATTGCAGAGCCAGCATTGAAAATCTCTGTCATCACAAATTTCCCTCTTCCTTTTCTATCTTAGGTCAGGCTACCATTTCTAAAACCTTCTTAAAGCATTAGCTGGTTTCTACTTTCCTTTTTTCACCCTATTTTTGATTTCTTTCTTATTTTTGCCAGCTGCTTCATTCATACCTCCTATATGCTAAGGGTTGTCCCCCCCCCCCGCCGTATACAAATTCTGACAACACATTTGGGTAGAGAAAAGGAGGAGCTGAAAGAGGATTTTTTTCAGTTTGTCCAATGTTAGGTTTAAATACTTGTCTAAAGTTGTTTTGCCAATGGAAACCCACCAAAATACCATCAAAACTGTAATCTTCCTGGCTGGCATAGGTCATGAGAGCAAGTTTGATGTAAGTAAGCTTTAAGTATCACAGTCAGAGCTAAACAGCAAAGCTTAACAACATTTTCCAATGCAAAAATTATTTATTGCACTTTTTTCCCACATGACCTTTTCCAGAGTCAGTACTAGACAAGCTCCAAGTTGTGCTGTGCAAAATCGGTCTGTTCTTCCCCAAAAACAAAGTCAGCAAAAGGGCAAAGATGACTTAGTTTGGCTGCTTAGCATCAACCCACTGCCACTGGTGATGTAAGCCCTTACATTTCTTGGTGATACAGCTGAGGTGCAGACACGTGTTCCCATTTTGTAGTGGGGCAGTAACCTCCCAGATGGAGAAGTCAGTTCCAGACTCAAAATTGATGCCTCTAAAATCATTACAGGTCTTCTTTCATTGCCACAACAGAAATCCTCAAATCAACAAAATGGTCTTGAAAAGAAATTTTCAGACTGTATATCATCATGCTATGATGTAGTCGCCATCACGGAAACGTGGTGGGATGACTCGCATGAGTGGAGTGCTGCCATGGATTGCTACAAGCTCCTCAGAAGGAACAGGCAAGGTAGGAGAGGTGGAGGGGTGGCTCTGTATGTTAGAGAATCTCTTGACTCTGTAGAACTTGAAGTCAGTAACAATAAGGTTGAGTGCCTGTGGATCAGAATCAGGGGGGAAGACCAACAAGGCTGATATCCTGGTGGGAGTCTGTTACAGAGCACCCAACCAGGATGATGAGGGTGATGAATTATTCTACAGGCAGCTGGCAGATGTCTCAAAATCTCCAGCCCTTGTTCTTGTGGGTGACATTAACCTGATGGACGTCTGCTGGGAACTCCACAAGGCAGAGAAGAGACAACCTAGGAGATTCCTAGAGTGTATAGAGGATAATTTCCTGCTCCAGCTGGTATATGAACTTACCAGAGATGGGACCCTGCTAAACCTCCTGTTCACAGACAGAGAGGTCCTGGTGGGAGATGTGGTGGTCGGAGGCCATCTGGGGCACAGTGAACATGAAATAATAGAGTTTTCAATACTCAGGGATGCAAGGAGGGCCATCAATAAAAC
>JAWWLV010000121.1:76401481-76436462 GCA_035041135.1 Platyrinchus mystaceus | reverse complement strand
AAAAAAAAAAAAAAAAAAAAAAAAAAAAAAAACAAAAAACAAAAAACAAAACCCCTCAAAAACCCCAATGCTCACAGGAGGAAGATATTCAAAATACAATGGAAATTTTATTGATGACATTATCATTGTGCTGAAAATGACAAACCTGTTGTTTTTGTAGAGGACAGAATATATGAAGAACAAAATAGATTTTACTTTCTTTAGATACAGCATTTATGATAGTTAAAATCTAGTTTGATAACTTGATTAGTTTGGATAGTTGATGCTTAAGGTATTGTGGAAAAATAGAAAAAAGCATTTCTACTTTATTCAGGAGTAAGTTACTTAATACTTCAGGTTGAGGGTAGTTATGTTGTGTTATTTTGCACCCATTTGCTCTTTGTTTTTATGCAACATAGGTCATGCTGAGGACAGCAGAAGCTATCTAAAATATGGTTATCATCTGAGAATATAAAAACAAATTCCAAAAAAGGGTGAAACCAAACAAAATGATATTAAGGGGAAGACGGTTGAATGAATAGACCAATAAGTACTTAATGAAATTTTCTTTAGCAAATATTCTCTTCTTTTTCAGGCATTTAAACAGTGGTATTTTATTAAACAACTAAACTTACTGAATATCTTTGAAAGTTAAAATTAGAGTATAGGCCTGTCTGCATTGTGCAGTGGGTCTCTTCTGAGTTTTGGGGTGGTATAACCAGAAGTGGAGTGGTCAAACAGTAAATTTTCATAGACATTCACAGGTAAACGTATGCTAACTTGTAATTGCTGATGATTTTTGAGACTGGAAGATGTGATATGTGAAAAATATAAAGGTTATTTGTGCAGATATTTACTGACTAAAAAAGTTACATATCTTCTAATACATCTAAGCATTTATAAGAAAAAAATTTATTTCCCTTTATTCTGTTATATCTGTGTCTGTCATGGACTAAAATCAATACTGTATGACTTCATCAACCAGCCACTTAGAAATAACTTCATAACATGGGTGAGGTTCACACACATCACTACTGGCCTAAAAATTATTATCCATCTAAACTTTAACAAAAACAGTCAATGATTCATTAGTTAAAACACATCTAAATGTTTGTAGACTATTGTTAACCAATAGCCTAATCAACAAAAATGAAGTTACTGAGCAATGTTCATTCTAAGCATTACAGCTACTTAATGACTCACATGCAAATGTTGTCAAAAAGGTCCTTTAGCTCATTCTTTTGCTGCAGAAATCATTTGAATATGCTGCATTTGAATTACTCTTTCTTGATTAGCCTAGCTTGACTGGTTTACTTAATGGTAACATGAGTTATCAGGGCTGGCCCAGAGCTTGGTGTATGTGATAAAAAGTCTTTGGGGATGGAAACATAAGCGCACCCAAAATATTGATGGAGAAATTCCTTCTTTGTCATAGACATACAGATGCAAATTACAAGACCTTACTTTGTTGTTCCCAGCCTAGTTGAATGAGAAGCTGCTGAGTTATGTTTCTTTGAATCTTTGCCTGTATTATTTCTCAGACTCGCTGCCTCAAGCTGAAAGCATCCATGGATGTATGTTTTAAAGGATTTCTTGCCTATGAACAGGACTAAAGTTAGGAACAGAACTTGAGTGAAAACAGACGTACAGTATGGCTTGGAATGATTGGAAAGCATGATATTAACTTATGAGAATGTGTGGTATCAGCTGATTTTGATGCATAACTAACAGGCTGTTCTCGACTTGGCGCTCTTCTCGTGTATGCAGACTTGTGCATGTCTGTGGGTACAGTGTTGTACCACGCAGGCTGAAGGAAGTTTGGTGAAGAGAGAAGCTCTGACATGCATTTGAGGAAAATACTGAAGATTCTCCAGTTGTTACTTCTGTTGCACATTTTGAACAACAAACAATGTTTAAATTGCCAGAGCTTTAAGGTGAGTTTCATCAGCCAAGTGATGTAACTGAAAATGTTATGGTATAAATTCTGCTGGTTTAATCATCTTGCATTGTCTGCTTCTTTCTGCCAGTATCATAGCCTGCCTTCTGTAACAGACCATTGGACCTAAGCACAAACACGGCTTTTGAGTCTTATGGTGGTATATTTATAAGAAACCTGGTACTCTGCAGGACTTCCTGTGTCCTAAGGCACCTAACTGATGGTTGTGCATAAAAATGAAACCGTAGATTGTGCTGGAAATCCCACTTTTTTTTTTTTTCACGTTTTCTGTAGGAAAGCTGAGAAGAGAAATTAATATATTTTTCTATTTGAAAGTTTTTGGCAGTGATGGAATTTTAGTTTCTTTCAAAGAGAAATGAGAAAAATTAAATCAGATTTATTTTTTTTTTCCAGAGAAATACCTTAGGTAGAAATAGTTTGTTTATCTGCTTTTTAATTAATTTTAATAAAGAAGGTTTGTTTCAAAACAGTCCCCCCAACCAACTGTAATTATTTATTGAGCATTATTATGGGGAAAATACTGCAAAAAATGTGGCTAAATAGCTATAAAGGTGTTTTAAAAAGCAAGGCAACATCATGAAATATAAATGTAGCTTTTAGGTGTGACAGAAACCAAACAGAAGTTATATCCTTACTAATAAGTGAAATAGGCCATGGCCTATTCTTTAGTTGTGTTTTCATCTCTTTCCTAAAAGAGGTACTGCCCCTGCAACTAGTCCCACTGCCTTGTCACCCACCTGAGCTACTGCTACAACAGCCAGGCAGCTCCATCTCCAAGCCTCTGCTTGCAATTAATTACAAGTGTGGGTGGGATAGACTATGGATGGCCACAGCTCCCTATTTAGAGCCATGCCCTGGCCCCCTTAGTTTCTTAGTAAAAATGTAACAAAGGAACTGGCTTTCTGCGAAAATTTTGGTAGCAGTTTAGTTTGTCTGCTCATCTTGATCCTCAATGACTAGAGAGCTTTCCTCATGCGGAAGATGAGCTGATGAGCAGAGCACAAGAAAAAGCTTTTGGCTGAAACAGGAGTGGTCTGTTTTGAATGATCGTTTTTAATAGAGTGTGAATCACCACCATGTCATCAAGAATATAGCAAAAACACATGAGAAAATTCCGTCAATATGATGCTATTTCCACGGACTATTTTGTATGATTACAAATTGCATTTGCCTTAATAAGTTACAAATGTAATTTATTACAAGATAACATCAAGACTGAGACAAGTCATTAAAAATGTATAATATAAAAAATTTTGTTTCCCCTGATAAACGTGAAGTTTTCTAGGCTCAACTCTCCTCATTAGTATGGGACAGTGCCAGGAGATACTTTGATCGAGAAGGCTAGATATACATGCTGTATGCCATAAGCGCATTTTGGTTTTAATAACAATCCAAGAGGTTCAGCATATTGCTTAATAAAAGATCAATGCAGTAATATGATTAACCACCCTGTGTTGCTTTCTTTCCATCTGTGAGAAAAGACAGTTCAGGAGCTGCACAGCAGTGAATAGCAAAACGACTAATTGACAGGCAAGATGAAGGTTTTCCTAAGGGTTTTTTCTTCCTTCCCACCCTCAGGGCTTTCTTTGTTGGTCAAATGCTGTTAACTCTTTTGTTTAGGATCTCTTACCTTTAAACAGGCATGTGGAAGAGCTTTTCATATTTTTTAGCAGTAGATTTACTTGCTGAGTAAATATAGCTGATGAAAGAAAAGCTGGTGATCCATAAAAGACCAGGCTGCAGGGATCCTCATTAATCTTCCAATAGTTTTTGCTGTCATTCCTCTTTAAAGGTCCTTGCCTTGTAAAGTGTTTGTGGAAAACGTAAGAACACTTTTGCCTTCCACTAAGCAGTGATTTCCAGCCAGATCCCAACAAAAGCTCTCACTCCCTTTCAACTAGTTTTAACTTCAGCTGTGTCACTGGGCAGGGTTCTCAGCTATGAAAGGGAAAACACTGTTTAACTGAGTTTTACGGAAAGTGGACAAAGAAAAAAACATAGAAAAATAATTTTCTTGTTATCTGCTGATGATAATGTGACTACATCATTAAATGGATAAGCTAAGTTGGATACAATGATAACATAAATAAAAACGAGAATTCATTCAACTTAAAAGAGACTGTCCTTTGGAAATCTTGACTTCTCTTACAGAAATAATGAAGCACATGACCTGAATGACAGATTATGGTAAAATCATGGGATTATTAGGATGGAGGCCTGCAGTTTAGAGAGTATTTCAAATTTGGGATTGCTGAGCTAATGGTCTCTTAGCAGGCCTCAGAGGATGGTCTGCTTCATGCTTCTCCTGAGAGTGGTTAAACTGACTCATGTTCAGATTGCACTTCCCATTGGCACTGTGCAGCATTTCAGTGCATCCATCACTTATACTTCCAGTAAGTCTTTACTCCAGGGAATCACTGAATCATGGTTTGGGGAAGGGACCTTAAAGATCATTTAGTTTCAAGCCTCTGTCCAAGGACAGGGGAACCTTCCACTGGACCAGTTTGCTCAAAGTCATGTCCAACCTGGCCTGGAACACTTCAATGCATCCATGACTTCTCTGGGCAACCTGTTCCAGTGTCTCACCACCCTCACAGTAAAGAATTCATTCTGAATATCAAACCTAAATCTATACTCTTTCAGTTTAAAGCCACTGCCTCCTGTCTCATCACTACACGCCCTTATTTAAAAATTCCCTTTCTAGCTTTCTTGTAGGTCTCCTTTACATATTGGAAGGCTACTATAAGGTTTCTCTGCAATTTTCTCTTCTGCAGGCTGAACAACCTCAAACCAGTTCTCTCAGTTGGTCTTTGTAGGAGAGAGAAGTGCTTCAGCCCTCTAATCCTCATCGTGGCCCTCCTCTGGACTTGCTCCAACAGTTCCATGTCCTTCTTATGTTGGGGTTCCCAGAACTGGACACAGCACTCCATGTGGGGTCTCCCAAGAGCAGAGGGCAGAATCACCTCCCTCAGCCTTCTGGCCATGCTTCTTTTGGTGCAGCCCAGGACATTGTTGGCTTTCTGGACTACAAGTGCACATTGCCAGCTCATGTCCGGCCTCTCGTTCACCAGCACCTGCAAGTCCTACTTGGCAGGGCTGCTCTCAGAAGTCACAGGGAATTCAGTTCAAGCTCTTTCATGGAGAAGAGACAAGGGAATCAAATGTTTTTAAAAGCTCCTATGGTTCAAAAGGTAAGAAAGAGTACAAACCACCAAAATTCTACCAGTTTGCATCAGACCAAAGGGAACTAAGGCAGCCTTTTGCTTAGGGGAGGGGAAGAGAGATACAATCTTAGATATTATCTCCACGTATCCCTTAGGACAGTGCAAAGTCTTTGAGACAGTGTATTTTGGTCCTCTTTTGGCTATATTGGGCACGCTTACTTTCTGAGCTAGGTGAAAGTATTTTAGTGGATACATTTTTCTAAAGAAATGTAAAACCTCAGGGAAGTGGAAACTTTTGAACTTGAATTAAGTTTAGTAAATAGTTTTTGGTGAATTAAAAAAAAAAAAGAAACAGTGTAATATTCCAGTTCAATATTCCTGACATAACCTTGTGTGTGTGTGTGTGTGAGAGCGTCACTGAGAAAATTAAGAAAGTTCCCTTATGGTAGAAGTGGTAATCCCTGCTTCTTCTGATCCTACTGCTGAAGCCCTCTCTGGGACCTGGGAGGGCAAGGTTTTGATGTATTTTCTCTTTTAATTGAAGCAGAAACACAAATTCTGTGAATATTGGCAATTGATTGCTCTTTCTCCAATCTCCCACATTATATTTTTTTCTGGTTTTTGTGTAGTACTGAAATCATCATCAAGGAACGAGCTAAAATGTAATAGGCAGTTTTATGCAGCTTAGTTCTAGACAGCTAAACAATAGTAATTTTGTTTAAATCATCTTCTAGAATCTTTCTATAGTCAATGTCAGGTCAGAAAAGCAGTATTAAGACTTACCTAATGATTAGTTTGAGCTGTGACTCTTTCTTTGCTCATGGTAAAGGGAATTTAGATTATTACCTAAAACTAGTATTTATGGAAGTAGACCAAGATTGGGTGATAAGAATCTTTTCTGGGACATCTGCTCTTCTAGCAGATATTAGACTTACTCTCATTTTTTCTCTTTGACCTAGTGAATAGTTATTTATTTATACAATTGTCAATAATTTAAAAAAAAAAGCCATAGAAAAACACAGCTCTAAGTGATGAACTTACATTCTTATAAGAGATTGAAGATGTTAATAGGAAAAGACTACCAAGTGCCCTGAAGGAAATATTTGTTCTTCTAGAACAAACCAAGTGTTAATTTGTCCCTGAAATTTGATTTTACTATCATTGAATTACCTGTACAAAGTATCTAACTTTATCCTCAGTGCTAGAAAATAAGATTGTATAATAAGGCAGTAAGGTTTTAAGGGTTGCTTAATAGGTGTATCTATCTTTGGCAACATAAAATAATGATGGTCTTTTCTATTATTTGGCCTCAAAGTTATCTGGAAACTAAAATTTTCCTTTTCCTGTAGAAAAGAAATCATATCAGTCAGATGCAGCAATATATTTGGGTTTTGACAAGCCCTTAACAGCTACAAAAATGGCTCTGTGGCAGACTGGCTTATTCAGTGTATAGGTCAGCCTTAGACAGATGGCTAATCCCTGAGAAAGCCTTCAACAGTGAGTTACAGGACTGCCTGGGGCAAGCTGTCTTCATGGAAATGAGCTCACCTCTTCCTCCATTCCCAGATTCCTAATTTTTGGAAACACCTGTTCCTTAACCTGGGGCTTCTTAGCTCAGGAGAGTTATTTAAGCTCCTTCCTTTGTAGTCTTGGCTTTGTATATAGGTCTTTGCCTGCTGGGTAGTGATGGAGGGACCTTTCCATTAGGGAAGAAGACATTGAATCTCTGAGGTGAGGTTTGGGGCTTTTTGTGAAGAACAAAACACACAGGCTCTGATTGTAGTTGAAAGTTGTCCCCACTGTCAGCAGAATAAACAAGACCAGATACTAACATTAACTCTTATTTGCAACAATTATTATTACTGTGGTGCAGAACCTCCATGGTGAGGCAATTATAATCATAAGTGAAAGTCTGTGACTCAAAGACCTATGAGAACCAAGGAACAGCATCAGAAACCCACTGCTATAACTTTAAAGGAATGAATGGTCTCAGAAAATCAAATATGTTAACATAATCCAGTCACTAACAAGCAATAAATGTTTAGGAAAGAAAAGACCTAACACAGTTTTGATTTATATTATAAAAGTCACAAGTGCAATAAGGCCTTTACATTTTTTCTTCTGGTTCTTTGAGGCAGAAAAAAACCAAAACAAAACCAAAACCTCCAAATAAAAAGTAACCCAATCCCACACAAAACAGAGGAAGAAAATAGTGGCTTTTTTCACTGTTTGTTCTGAGGTGTAACAAATAGGACCTACAGGAAATTCATGCTAAGTGTTATGTTCTGTAAACAAGACTAGTCCATTCTAGAGGAAGCTAGTTTTGAGATGGGTAGAAATAAGGCACTCTGCACAATAGGTCACGAATTGCACTCTGAGGTGAATATCTTCAGCAAATTAGCTGTAGCCTCATTCCTGTGGAAAACACAGGACTACCTCTGCTGGTGATTTTTGAATTAGTGTGATAAGTCCTATATTTGTGTTTTAAAAATACACAAGTGAAAACAGGAATGGTACAGTAAAAATTTGGTGTAATAGATCTTTTAGAGGCCTGTCTTCACAAGATGCTTTCAAGAGAACCAATCAGTTCTAATACCACAGATTCTGTGGTATTATTCTCTGTGCTCTTAGTAGCTATTCTGGGATGTTGTGTGACTGATCTGTCCAGGTCCATCTCCTTCATTGCTCTTGCTGTGGCTAGGCTGAAACAACAGGGCTGTTCTGCTTCTGCCATTGTAATTGCTCTCAGGTTTGAAAGACAGAAAGGAAGAGAGCAAGAAAAGGAAGGACAGCAACAAGAATCTGAGAAAAACACAGAAATATGCTGAAGGAATGACAGAGGATAAAGATCTCTTTTCCTATGCTTATAACTCTGTGAACCACTGGTTAGGTGCCCTTTGTGGGTACATCCTGCTGATCATGAGTTCTTAATGGAGGCATTATGATGACACTGATAATAACAATAACAGAAACAGTATTATTACCTTTTTTTTTTTCTTGGACTCACTTCTGAGGCCATTTGGAAGGAAAAGGTTTTCTTTTCAAAGCTTTGAGAAGTGAGGTTACAGATGGAATATAATATCTCAGACCATTCAAAATTTAGGCTCTTTTCTGTTCTATTAATTTTATTTCATTGATCTTTCAATCTAACCCAGTCTTCACATAGGTGCTGAACTTTATTAAAATTCCTCATTACATGAATAAATTATTTTTTCCCCACTTTCCTCAAACAATAGGTGTATTTTTTCATGAATTTTTGACCTTTTTGAACAACTGAACTCACCATTAGTGAAAATGTTCAAGCTCAGATTTTTACAATAGGAAAATAAGGAAACAATAAGGCATACTGCTCAGCATTTCGGGCAATTGGCTCAGCACTAGCAGCTGGACAGCTGAGAAATGTTTTGAAGGTTTCAGCGAAAAACAGAGGTTTAAGATTTAAAAGAAGATGGTGAGTTAGGATTGCAGAAGGATACCTTTCCACTAATGAGTTAAAAAAAAGACAGAGAAAAAAAGAACATAAAGGACTTGAGATAAAAATTAAACAACCGCATTTAACAGAATGAAAGTGGCAGAGATAAGCCATGAAAGGCTCTTTCTTGAATGCAAAAGCTGGCAGTCAGGGTGCAAAAAAGAGGGAAAAGCCAAGAGAAAGACACAGAGGGATGAGTTGAGTTGGTCCAAGTGCCAAGCTAGAAAAAAGGTCTTTATAGAACCATTTTGAATGTGTTGAAAGAGAAAGATTAACTGTCTTAGGAGCTGTGAGAAGGATGTTATGCTAACTGAAATGACCAAAGACAGGAAGTGTCTGAAATAGATAAAAAGGACAGAAAAGGTTTCAACCAAGAGATATTTCAAAAGATTTAGACAAATTCTGGAAACAAAGATCTAGAGGAAGTCTAAAGAGGCCTAAAACTGTCTATTAATCTTCATTATCTGTTCAGCAAGTCTAAATGACTGCTCAGCTTGAATTGTTCATACAGGCCTCTGAGATAGCTAGGCGATAGATTTGATTGACAGATACTTTTTTAAATAGAAAGGAAAAAATGTAGAAAGCCTTTAAGAGGAAGAACAAGATTCCATTTTAGCCATATGGAGTCTGAACTGATGACTAGATGTGAATGAGTGCACCACCACACTAGATATCTTCAAGAATGTATGAGAGATAAAAGAGTATTTTGATTTGTATAGGAGAAGACAAGTTTGTCCAAAAGTAGAACTGTGATTTGTCATAGCAAAGGAAGAATAAAATCAGCTTGCATTTTAAGGTAAAATTACCTATAGAGAGAGAAAGAAAAAAGAAGGTAATCTAGAACACAATTGTTAGTTCCACCACACTGAGTTTTCTGCTTTGATGAATACACTGAAAGGTCAGACCTTAGAAGCAAGAGAGGATCTGGGAAAGCATCACAGAAGATGAGACGAGTTAAGGGGAGGTCAGTAATATCAAACACACCTGATAGATTAAGACAGGGTCTGGCTAAAAAGAGTAATTAGAAACTGTAGTAAGAATAGTTTCATTGTACATAAGAGGAAATGCTGGAAAATAGTTTAGGTTAGAGAAAAAATTCAGGAAGATTTTATAAAAAATGATCAATTAACTCTAAAGCAGAAGAAAGTGAGATTGGGTTTTTTTGAGTGGAAGGGTTAATATTTTTGTCATTGGGAGAAAAACAACACGAAATTTAGAGCTTGTGGATAACAGGAAGGAATAAAAATGAACAGTAGGTTTATGGGATTGGAGGGTACCTATGATTCAAAAGGGGAACAGAAAAAAGGGTCAGGATAGTGGAACGGAGAGTAGGTTAGGAAGAAATAAATGATGATATTTTGCATGGATTCTGGTTCTAAATTATCTATATATTTTGTTCAAATACAGATTACCTTAAAATATTCTATTGCATTGTAGCAATTTGTAGCCGTAAAGTGTTTTCGAGAAATTCTACAAAAGATTAAAATAGCCAAACAAATTAATTTTTCCTTCCCACTCATTATATATAACACATACCAATGTAATTCTTAAGAAAAATACCTATTGATAGTAAAGTTCTTAAACATTTCTCAAAGTGCTATGACTGTGCTGAGAATGTATGTTAGTAACACAGAAGTAGTTATAAATACTAGAGTTTATAACATTTCTTGAAATTATCTCTTTAATTTTCAACCATAACTTCATTCAGCTTAGATTTACATATTAGAAAACAGTGAGGCATGGCAATGGTTAAGGCAATTCTGCACAAACCAGACTTTCCCCACGAGAAGCAATCTGCACACCTATATTTCTAGGCTGCATTCTCAATCACTTTTGGAGCAAGGAAAGTATAGTGAAATGCTCCTCAGGACTGGGAATGAATCCCGCCTCACCATCTGTTGCTAATTTTGGAGCTGAAGACCCCATGCATTATTAAATCACTAAGTTAAAAAAGTTGCATTAAACTGGTGTTAGCCTGCCACAGTCAGAAATGTTAAAGTTGACCAGATTTTGGGGCAGGATGTCACTGGTGAATAGATTTAACCTTATATGTAACCTGACTTGAATTTCTTTGGGGCAGAAGATGATATATTTTGTAAAGAATTGTTTCACACTGTTGTGACTGAGTACTGAAGTGGTCTTGAATAGTAATATATCATAATCAGTCTTTGCTGTAATACCTTAGTACCATGAAACAGTTAAAACAATGAATTACTGGTTAAGGGTGTGCTCTCAGCTGTGTCTGATATATGGTGCTACCTGATCTGTGTCTTTGTGTTGGCTTTAAAAGGCCATCCACTGCTTTACAAAGGTCAACTTTTTTGGCCCTGCACTACACTCCTCATCTTTCTGTAAGCAGCTCAACAGGGCTGCAGAGATGATAGTATAGAGATGACAATTTCAACTTCATTTGGTAAAGAGTTCCATAGCATGGGAATAGTCCAGAACATTGCTTGGGGTTGAGTCATTCTGAAGTTCTCTAACTTAGTAAAAATGAAGGTATGCTTTCATCTGAGTGCTCTCTAGGTTTACCTTCTTTTTCTGCTGGATTGCCCAGAAGAAATACATCCAGAAAGCACTGGGCTTGCAGCACCTGAGCTGTACAGATGGCCTGCATGTGCACATAAAATCAGATGGATTGACCTGCCCATATGTAACTGATATGTCTCTGCTGCTCCTCCAACTGAGCTGCCAGGCATCTGGAATTCCCCAAAAAAATCTCGAAAACACTCAAATTCCACCTGGACACCATTTCCAGGAAGAAAAAGAGGACATACAAGGAAAAACCTGGACATATGGCAGCCCCAGTAAAATCAGAATACTTACCTAAGAAAGCCACCAAATAAAATAAATGGTGTATTCTGTATTCTCCGTTTTATGCTGGAAATGTAGCATATCTGTCAATGTGGTTTTAGGGTGATTTTTCATTTTATCTCTTTTATCATGGAAATTAGACAAAAAAAAAAAAAAGAAGTAGAGATGTTCTGCTACAATACGCTGGATTTACAGGCTTCTTCAATGTCTATATTTTCTGTAACACAAAGTTATATTTTTTGTGTTCTTCCCAAGGGTCATTAGCACATGTAGTGTGAATGTGTATGCACAATAATTTAACATAGCTACAGTGGATCTGCAGCTCCTATTGCAGTTACAAAGCAAGCTCACTGAAGACTTTTTTCAACATCTTTATGTTTTACATATATGAAACACAGTCACTGCTTTTGTTACTTTGCAGCGTTAAGGTAATGACTCCCTTGAACACGGACACACTGTGTTGTAGTAATAGTACAGATTGCATATTATGAACCTGCAGTACTCAATGCAAAGTAAATATCCCAATGGCAAGTAACTACTGAGAGTGCGCAGTAGTTGCTTTAAAACCACAACATATTGCCCAATTTAAATTACTTAAACTGATTATTCTACATTCCAGGCTAATTGCTTGCAAAATTTCATTATAAAAATCACAGCTGTTTTCTAGTGCATGTGTGCAAGGATTTTGTTTGGTTGGCTTTATTCGAGTAAAGTGAAATATGTATCTGAAACAGAATTTTTGTCTGTGTTCAGGGCAACATTTACTATAAAATGTTTAACACAACAAGTTTAAGGTTATTGAGCCTTATTGCTTAACCTTCCATCCACACCATCTCTCTGTATAGACCCTTACCAACATGTTGCTATGGAATATGCACCAGAACATCAATGCCTGAAGACACACAGGGCTTCAAAGCATACCGACTCAATCTGGGTGTAATTTATGTAAAAAATGGACAATGTCTATTCTTATTAGCATAGAAAGAGCCACAGACATCTTCAGATATGAATCAGAAAATCCATTTGACATCAGTGGAGGTACATGATCTAAAACTAGCATATGGTCCGCCATTTGTGGAAAACAAGCATTCTGGTTACACCTTTCTTAAATGATGCACACACAAAGCTTATGCACTGTACTCCTGCTGACTGCAAAATGGAATAAATTTAATTATCAAAATACCTTCTTAATATTCTTTATCTCTATCCAGGAAGATTAGGTTGTGTTTTAACTGAACATTTAGAGAGACTAATAACTAACATTTTGCATAGAATAAACTGCTGATAAAGAACTAAATTTGCCAGAGCAAAATATGACTGATGCCTTAAAAGTCTAGCTCTGTTATCTGTACAGACAAGGTTAAAAGTTACTGCTTTACATGAATGCCATTAGCTGCAATAGCAATAATGGTGATCATGGTATGTGAGCAAGATAAGTCTGGGAGTCGTGCCTTATATAGTAATTACATCCAATCAATGAATCACTTATTTCTGTGCCATCTTTCCAACTGCAGGCAGTGTCAGCTCCCTCCATAAAAGGCTGAGAGTATTCACACTCTAACTGCAGCTACTACTCACCCAGTGACTGGAGAGGGTTTTCTGGTAGACACTATTTAGTGACTTTTCAAAAACACCTGCGTGACTCAGAAGTTTGAAAGTGGCTTAGACACTTAGGAAAGTCAATAGAAATTATGCACCTCAGGGCCAGATTTTTAAAGGCTACTATCTTCCATTGATTACAGGAATTAGGAACCTAAATACCTTTACAAATCTGGCACAAGAGGCTAAATCACATTTGAAAGTCAATAGGAATTAGACTCCTAAGTGCCTAAATCAAATGAAAAAAAGACGTGTTTTAGGAGTGAGAATCTTTATAATTGCATTCCCGCTAGTGTAACTGCAAATTATGGGTTCAATTATTCCACTTAGGCACAGCTCAGAGGAAGAAAGTGGTATGAAGTTGCAATGCCCCAGAGGAAAGCAGCCATTCCTAAACTCTTTCAGGAGATGCAGCATACTGCTTCATGAATTTTAGGCTTGTGAGAGAAAGAATGGTTTTGTTTTAGGCTGTTTTCTTTAAACCATCAGGATAAGGACTAATGATTCTATTGGTCTTTATTACTATTTATAAAGTGCTGTAATTTTAAAAAATATACTCTGTTATTTCTTACAGTTATGAAAACGGATATAATACTTAACCAAAAAAAAAACAAAAACCAAGACTCAAACAAAGTTTGTTCGAGTTCAACATCAAATCACATCGTTATTTGAATAGTCATATGTGTGCTCCAGTGAGATAAATTAGTAGTATTAAGAAGTAACATTTTATTGAAGTACTCATTGTGAAAAAATGTGAACAAAAGACACCATAAGTAAATAAAGACAAATAATATATGAAACAAGAGTATAGAGAGGTGAACAGAAAAGAAAATAGCAACAAGAAGGTAAAAATATTCTTCTAATGCTGTGAAAGACAAATACGTAACAGCAACACAGGATTATTTTGTTCATAATTTTACTGGAATTCCATAGGAGAGTTAACCTATCACTACCAATAGGACAGCGATTATATGCAAAGGTCATCTCTCTTCTAAGTAATCAAGGAGTTAACAGTGACTAAGATGATTCAAGAAAATTCTAGAATGAGAAGCTGGTAATTATTCAGACAATAGAAGAAAATAAACAGGAAACATCACGTATTGCAAAAATAATGACTCCAAAACAAATACCACATTCATTTCTGGCATTATCTCACTTGGAAAAAAAAAAAGATTGAATTTGAGCTATCAGTACCATATGCAATAATCTAAATATTTTTAACTCCTTATTTAAAAGACCAATAATGGGAACTGAGGATGGCATATAAAGAAATATATGTAGAGAAAGCCTATAAAGCCTATCATATAGCAAAAGTAAATTGAGAACTTTTATTCACCAGTTAGGAACAACCCAATGGTTGTCAAATAGCAAATATAAAGCAAAGAAAAGAAAGACTGATTGTTGTTCACACAAAATATTGTTATATTGCTATATATAACTGTAGAGCTGAAGTATAAGGTTGATCAAAATAAAAAAAGAGGGTAATTGACTGTTTTAATCCTATTGGCATAGAGGTTAAATCTGAAAACCTCTAACTTTGATTACTTCCAGAATCCAAGTATCATGTAGAATTTAAGTGTCACAAACATAAGAACAGGGAAACACGAGGAGACGCTAAGCAGACTCCCCCAAAAGCCCTCATCATTCTTTGAAATTATCATCCAAGGACAGCTGGGCACTACCTGCTGATGTGACGTATGGAAATGTGACAGGACAAGGCAACAGTTATAGTCTGCAGTTATCCCCTGTCCCTGTGCAACTTCCTTTTCCTGGTACCAGGAATGCCCAGGGCCAACAGGAAGGTAATAAGATGCTAGGACTCAAGCCTCACAGATATAAAGAAAAGGAAAAGGAGAAAAAGGTAAAATGAACAAGGGCTTCTTGAGGAGGTGGAAGAGGGACTGCAGTTGATATACATGATATACATTTTCACCAGGGTCCGTCTCTTACTGCAGGAAACATGTGTACACTAAGAACTGCTCCGTGTCCATGAACATGTCCATGTGTAGATAATTTTCCATTAATTAGCAGTGAAATGTCGAGCATGCTCCACAGTCATATTTTACCAATTTGATAGTTATAGAACCTATCAGTTAGTGTCCAGACAGAGCAGAAAAGTGAGGAAACAGACTAAAAGAATTATATACGTGCGAGGAATTGTTTACACAGTGCAGTTAGGAGACTTAGCAGCTATATCTTCTGAGGCTGCTCCTGCAGGACTGTGCTGTTTACACACTGTCTGGAAAGTTGTATAAGGGCAGAACCAAATAAGGAGACCTGTGTAGTCCAGAATCACATGTACCTGGAGGTCACCCTCCTGCAAGGCTTGCCTGAAGGGGGAGAGGATCAAGGCATCCAAGGTTGCCCTTATCTTCTGGTAACAATGATGTCAGTTAGACAAAGCTTTGGTCTAAGCCTGGCAGTCCTTATTTTTGCTTGAAGTTCTTTTACCCTTTTATACAATAACTCCAAGGTCCCTTTATAGACAGTGGAGGGAGAGGCACCTTCAAACAATGACTTATTTAATTCTGGAAATGGCTTTCTCCTTGATGGTGGATGAACCTAGGACCCTGTGAGAAGACTGTGTAGAAGGAAGCAGTTTATATATATGTTAAGTAATATTGAAGGAAAAAAGTTCTTATTGCCTGACTTGGTGCTGATCTGATACGAAGGTGGCTAGCTTTCATAATGCTGGGTCTATCTGTTGGATTGTAGTCATAAAAATAAGCTGTCTTCAGCATTTAGTATAAAGAAATATTTAGTGCCCTTACAGGCTCATTTTTTGCAGGGTAGGGAACAATAGACAATTTAAGCTCTATTTGTATTGCTCTATTAATACAATAAAGCCACCCTCTGAGAATTTTCAGTATTGCAATACTTCCACAGCAAGTACTTCATTTCCCATATAAAATAAATCAGAAGTCATATAATTCTGCAACAGAGCCTGTCAATACCAGTTAAGAATACAAGTGGATTTATGAGGTGCCAGCCTTCTGATTCCATAACTCAAGGTAACTTGAGGTTTGATTTAAACGCAGTGACCCTTGAAGTTTACTCCTTAAATATTAAAAAAACTTGCTGCTAATTTTCAGGGCCACTACTGTCAACAGATCATGACTTAGAGAACTGAACCTGAGATTGTCTACTACCCTACTCTTACATGGAAGATTTGTAGTTGCAATTCATATCCCATCAAATCCTTTCATCTGTAAAATGACAGGTGTGATTTATACATGTCACTTATCTATTAAGCTCAGTGAAATTCCAGGGCTGAATTCCTTCATATTTCTTTTAACAAGATGAAGACATTTAAAATAATTTTTTTTTCAATGTAATGAGCTATCCACATTAATTGAGAAAATATTGCTCGTGAATTCCACAGTTGTAAATGGAAAAGTAATTAGTGTTTGAAAATCATATGGCTTCAGTCTTTGTCATTTTAAATACTTAATTGAGTGTTGATCTTGCAAATATTTGTGTATGGGTACTATGATTGACAATGCATCTACCGAATTATTTTGTGTTATATCCTAGCATTTCCTTTTGTAGATTATGGGATACATACAAAAAAATGTTAGCTTGTAAAATCAATTGCTTTCAGTTGCTGCTCATTAAGTGATCTCTAGGTATAATCAGTCACAAAAAGACTTCTTTTCTTTCATAAATCTCTGAGAGGAGATTTTTAAGTTTTATTCCTAAATCATATAAAGTATTTTTCCATATTCAGATTGCTAATGAAAGTTCAGTTGAGCTTCTGAATTTACCAGTTATAAAACATACTTATGTTTCTGATTAATATTCAATTTCTAACTTTAAAAAAGCAACCATAAAATATACGACAATTCTGTTTCCTTTGGGAATTTCAACATTTCCCTCCAAATGAATGAAGAAAATATCACTGAAGAATTAATTGTTCCTTATAATTCATTACCTATGTTGCTTACAATTATATTTTTCTTTCTACTATTATTTTGCTTTTCTGTGTAGGGCAAACAAGATTTCAAATGGTACGGTGTAACTAATTAATCCTTTCTGTTAGTCTATGGCACACAAGACTGCCAGTGTATTCAGAATATGTTAATATTTCTGTCAGCTTGCTTTTGTCTCCTCCTCCCACCATTTCATGAACTCGAAGTACTATAAGCACTATTTTTTTTTCTGATTGCAATAAACAAGAATCATAAAAATTTAATAGAGCACAAGGATTTTTCATGTAGATGTACAAGTTTATTTATTTAGTAAATCAAGCTTTTACATGGGTTTTTAAATGAATATAAAGAAATCATTCCTCCTTTGTTAAGAAAGGCAAAACTATAAACTGTTATTGAAAGAAGGTGAGTCCCTTACTTCTTCATAGAATCATTATACTAGTGCAGATGATTGGATTAGGGACTACAACTAAGATGTAAAAATCATTAACATTAAAGGAAAACATCTCTTCCTTTTGTTCTTGAAATAGTTCACTTGTTTTAATAGAAGTTCAATAACCTTCCTGCTTTGCATGAAACAGAGTTCCAAAAGTATGCGGTATTTATACCTGTAATTCCCTTTAGTACTAATTAAAACACATAATTACGTGTGCAAGACCTTCCCATGTGCCACCTAGTGAATTGTCTCTGATAGCAAATTTCCAGTCTAGGGAGATTGTTATATGCAGAGGACAGCATGGAAAAAAAAAAAAAAGAAAACAAAAGAAAACAAAACAACCCCCAAAGCAAACCCAAACAAACAAAAAAAAAACCCAGAGAAAATGTAATTAAGTTATTAGAAAAAAAGTGAGTGGGCTTTTTACTTAGTGTGTCATTAACTTCTGTTGGGTAGCTATCAGTGAACTCTTGACAGCTCCATGCCACTGACAGATACATATCCATTTTTTTTCACTTCTCTCTCAGCAGCTGCACCCAGCTATGGCATTCATGAGATTTTTCTAGAGCCAGTTCAGTATGCAAAGTTTCCAAAAAACTATCCCAAATAAGGAAGACAGAAAGGAAGAAAGAGAAGAAAGGTAGAAAAACAATAAAGAAGAGAGGAGGAAAAGAGAGAAAGAAAAAAAGAGAATGAGAAAGGGGAGGGCCTCTGAGAATATATTTTCCCTTGCTGACTAGAGAGAGATCCAAACAATTGACAAATAATAGATAACTAATTGGTAGACAGCTAAAAAGTATGAGATAAATTTCAGTCCTAGTGGAATAGTGTTCAAAATACATGCAAGATAAAAGAAGTGAGCTTACATCCATTGTTTTGCATTGCAATAGACCATATGACCATTTGTTCTGGAACTCCTTGTTCCATATAGTGAAATAAAAGATTTGCAATTGCAATGGGCCACATCGCCCTGTAGAAAGATAAGAGACAGGCACACTATTTGAATCCTTCCCTGACTTAAAGTATCTTTGTCAGATGAAAACATTGCACTTAGCTTCCTTACATAAAAACCTCCTTTTCCTGTTCTAGGATTGTCTGCACTCCTGTACTGCTACACTGTCTCTTCCCTTTCCCATAGCCCCCACTCCAAAAACTCACCCCCTTGTGACTTCTCATGGGACTTAGTGTACTCAGGCACCTCTCTCAAACTGCCTCTTTTCCCTATTTATCATCCACCCTTTCTACTGATCCTACATGAAGCACTAATTTGCTTCTATACTGTGGATTGAATTTCCTGAAACTCTTTTCCTCTGGATTGCTCTGCCTCTCTTCCACCTTTTTCACTGGTAACGTAAAGCCTTTCTCCATGCATTGAGGCTAGAAAGCTCTTTTACTATAACAGTTAATACACTTCCTCCAGGGACACTTCCAGTAGCAATGAGATTCATTTTTAGTACTGTTTCTAGTAGTTCTGCCAGGAATGGCTGTGGCTTCTTCAAAAAAGACAGAAATGTAGTTTATGGTCTCAGGATTCCCAAATTTGGAAGCAAAGGAATAATTTTTGCATTTAGCCTCACATAATGTGCCTATTTTGTCACTGTGGTGTTTTCATTGATTCAACTGTCAGTTGTTTTCATTGCCAACTAAAGTCAAAGCTTTACAAAATATCTATGATCAGATTTCTATCTTAATCCTTAAGTTTAATCCTATAACATTATGCTTATTTCTGGTTAATATGAAAGATAGTTAAGTTATATAGCATTTGCAGAATCAATTTATTTAACATTTATTAAATCTGTATATTTTACTGTTTTTCAAACTCATCCACTTGAGAGCTTCTTCCAAAATTGATTAAGTTGTTGCTTAGGAAAAGTGCTTCAGTTCTTTTTTTTTCTGCACTTTTTTTGAGGAGTAACTGGAACTGAAAATAGTGCTCTGAAGTGCACTGATGTACTGCTAAGCAGTGTAGCATAATTGCCTAGCTTGTTTAACATGACACTCCTAATAATGCAACCCAGATAGCATTTATGGTATTTGAAATATGTCATGTTGTTGACTCATTTAATTCATCATCTGCTAAAGTACCTAGATTTTTTTCTTTAACTGCAAAGTTACTGATTCTCCTATTTTATATATATGCATCTAGTTGTTTCTTCTTATCAGAAATTCTTTGTGTAATCTCATTGGGTTCTGTATTCTTTTTCAGGACTTACATCCTATTAGTCATTGTTAGAGTTATTTTTTATTATTGGTAGGACAAACACATCCATAATCCCTGGTCATGGTTATCAAGTTTCTGCGATACTCTCTACTGATGAGGTAAACGCAAGCTCCGCCTTTTACATCTGTCTTGTACCACCATGATGTTTTGATTGCTTTCTGCCCTGTATTTGTATACAAATGCAATTAACATATTCCAAACTTTAGTCTCCAAGTCATTAATGAAAATATTGAATGATATTGAAGCCAGAATAGATCCCTGAGAGATCCAGCTTAATATCTTCTGCCAAGTTGATGTTGAGTCATTAATACTAGGGTGGAAGAATAATTCGTCCTGACTAATTTACTGGATGATCCTTGTTTTTTCATGTTTACTGATTGCTAGCAAGAAGATAATTTTTAAATTAATATTCCATTTTTCGTTAAAAACCTACTGTAGAAGTCCTTTATTACCCTTTTTTTCTTGAAATGCGAGAAATTGCATGGCAATGTATGCTTTAAATTGTGTACAATGACATCAATATTTAGCTCCTGTATACACAGAATAGTCACAGAGCAAGAATGAAGCATGGGCATAATATTTGCTCTTCAATAATTCCTGTTATGGATGTACGCAATGATTTCTCTGCCTGGGACCAGCTACTTGCTATTCAAGATGGTGTAGCTACTACACACAACATTATTCAAAGTTCTCACCAATGCTGTGTCTATATTGGTGAATTATATGTGCATGAGAACACTTTTGGATGCTGAGGCCAACTGGCATGGTGCTGCTCTCACCTCTGGTAGCAAAGTCTCTTAGCTCCAGAACAGGGCATTGTATGTACAGTGTTTGGAAATGAGCTGGTCTGTCAAGCTCTACCTCTGGGCATGGTCTGGACCGTGCTAGGTGGCACGAGCCAAATTAGTGCCAAGGAGCATTTAAGCACTTATTCACACAGAAAATTGTGTTCCAGCATCTGGAAACCTTCCCAGACATGACTGAATTTAATATGATAGACACAGTTTAAAGGTCTACACTGAATGTTTGTGTGGCTTTCTGATCTGTTTTAAATTCATATCTTATTGTGCTGATAATTATTCCGCTTAATTTCTCTGTCTATGTGTAGATACACGTAGTACCTACTTGAAACTGTTCTCCAACACAGTTTCAAGCATTAGTTTTACCTTGGAACCTAGTGCTTGAGGAAAATCAAGTTGTTCAGTGTCCAGTGACTCCCCACTTTTCAGCCCACTGTTAGGATCATTAAAAAAACTGGTAAATAACCAATATTTTCTGCTGAATCTAGAAAGCAATTACTTATCTCTCCCACTGAAGACATGGAGATTGCTATTATCACTCCAAAGAGGGATTAATGTTCCCAAATCTGGAATATTTTCAGTGATCGTCCTCAAAATACTGAAAAGGCCAGTCCCTTTTTAGCTTTCATGACATAAATATTCCATATTTTAACTTGGTCAACCCGATGTTTTCATCCAATAAACCATGACAGATTCAAACATTAAAATCCTGTTTCAGTATATCATGAGAATGTCATCCTGAACCTCAGTATAGTTTGCGTCTCTAATACTGTGTAATTGAATGTGTTAAGAACTTCCCACAACTCATAACAAAACATGCACACACACACATACACAAAAGCCCCTATTTTTTTACATATTATTTGACAGTTGTTCTCTAGTAGGTTTTAAACACAAACTCCTTCTTCTTACAAAAAGGAAAAAAAAAAAAAGAAAAAAGAAAAAGGGAGAGATGATGAGGTTTAACAAAAGACAAAAAGAGTTTTGAAGGAAAAGGATATTCAACAGATCATGGAAGGACCATAGCTTTGTTTCCTTTGAATTTTGTCTTGTAAATTTTATCCTTTCTTCTTGCCATAGACAGTATTTCCCTCCTCCTCAATTTGGATGTTTATTTTCGTACTTGCTATGGTGGTTTAGCGTTTTGTTTGTGATGATTTCTTGCCAATATACAATTGCTGGATGACCAGATGTTTGATTCAAAGGAGGCAAAGGGGTAAGTTGTATTTTCTTTTCCCTCAAGGGAGACAATTTGGTGTTCTTTTCTCTATCCAGATTCCAATTATCATATGAACTTTGAAAAGTTGACTTTTTTTTTATTAAATTAGTTGAAATCGGTGAATGACTTCAGAAGTTATTTGTAAGATAGACATCACAGTAGTATAAACCTTACTACAGCAAGAAACCAGAATAAAATGATACATCTGGAATAGATATCAGAACTTCTGCTTGTATATTCTTGTTATATTTTTATAGATTTCAACAACATTCAGTTCATACAGTACAATAATTTTCAACTAATCAACCTTAAATTTCTCAGTTTTATGTGATCTGACACACAAATCTTGTTATATGGTTCTCTTAATGTTTTTCAGGATGTTTTACATTATTAGATCTTGACCAAGAAATATTTATTTGAAATGGCTCTAAGCCAATAATATGCCTTTTGTTTAACAAAAATGCACTATGAACAGTTTAAGAGCTGTCTGTGTTTAATGATGAATAAAACACTGAATGTTCCTTTCTGTGGCCAAGTTGCTGTCTAGCTTGAGGTGCTAAATAACAGTAAATTTTGTGGTATCTACTAAGCCTGAAAGTGAAAACACCAGAGAAATTGCATGTGCAAGGGGTTTCAGAGGAGGACATAGAAAATGGCTTAGTGTATAAATGAAGTAATAAGAGCAAAAGGTCTAAAGGATATTCAGGGTGATTGAGGGTATTGATTCACAGGATGATTAAACTCAGGTTACTGTGTGTCTTGGAGTTCTCTGCCTTACCATTTTCCCTGTGGATGTGCTTCCTATGGCTAGGACAGCTGGCTCCATGTGAGGCTACTCCTGAATGGCATTTTAGAGCTGGCCTTTTGCCTTACTGTGTCAGTGGTAGGCTGTTCAAGAACTAGCATTCAAGTTGGTCCAGCCTTCCCAGCTGCAGATGGCCACCTCTGCAAGAAGCAAAGTGAATAATAGCAGGAAATAGGTGCTTCAGCCGAACAAGTTTAATCTACTTGTGCTCATACGTCAACCCCAAGATGGAGTGAGTTGAGAGTCAAGGTAAAATTTAAGGTGAAATGTTGAGCAGCTTTCACTCTAGATTCAACCTTGCTTGAATTTTGGGAGTACAAACCACTTCTGTCGCAGAAAAGTATTTTTTAAATCTTCCCTGCTTAACTTTTCCAGTTAAAAAATTACTAAGTGCTTAGTTCTTCCAGGCTTATGGAGTAGCTCCTTCATATCTCAGGCCTCTGCTATTACAGAAGTAATTTCCGAGGCATTGGGACTTCTTCAGCTAGTAATGAATGTTCATTTACACAATTCTTTTTGAGATAATATGTTTATATTTATATTTTTTTAGCTGCAGTAGTGGATTAGCATGACAAGGTTTTGGCAGCAAAGGTCTACAGGAGTGACTTCAGTGAGAAGGTGAGAGATGCTTCCACATGTCCAACAGTGCCAATACCAGTTAACTCCAAGATAGACAAGCTGCAAGCCAAGGCTGATGCTGTCATTGATGGTGGTAGCATCACGGGGATAACATATTTAGGAAGGGTAAAAAGTTACTGTGGAAAAGCACATTTCAGCCAAAGAGAGGAGTGAGAATATGTGAATACCTCAGCAGACACCAAAGTCAGTGAAGAGAGAGGGGGAGGAGGTGCTCCAGAAATCTTAGTTATAGATTTCAGGCTTATATTATGCTTTTAAGACTGTAAGATTCCAAACAGAATAAGATCAGATTCTGGTTTGATTTATACTTGATTACTACAATGCATTGTGAATGCTTTCTACATTGTGCAGATATTTCTTTCAACATTCAGTCTTTGAAGCAAGTTGGATTTTTTTTTCTGTTGATATGAGAAACATTAGTATAGGACCATAATATTTTTGTTAAACAATTCATTGAAAAAAGTTTGGGGTTTTTTTTGTTTTTTGTTTTTTAGTTATTAAGGACAAACTGAGATCCTAAGCATCTGGGACTTTTATATTTGCCCATACAGAACATGACACATTGTGAACACAAGATCCATATTCATAGTTTAAGGTTTTAAAAACTGTTACTCTACAGATTTGGGTTAAATACGGGGTGGGGTAGGGGGTTGGGGGGGGATGAGGGAGAAAAACAACAATTAAAGAACTGACCAGTGTTTTTTCAGCTGGGAACTGTCCAGGGTGTGTGGGACAGACATTCAGCCAGCAGGAGAAGGCAGGGGGTGAAAAGAATGAAACACACATCATTCCTTCTCCTGAAGCATGCTTCCTCTCCAGAGTCTGCTTCGGCTGGGGGCCAGGGCAAAAAGCTGGGTGGTAATGGGGGTTGTAACTGGGAAAACCATTTCTCTATATCTTCCACTAGGTGAGAGGGAAGAGAAAGATGTTTTGGAGTGGGACAAAAGAAACAAGAGACACATAGTGTCTCAGACATGGGTTGTATGGGTAACTTTTCAGAGCAGAAAATAGAGATTGGAAGGGAGAGAGTTGATAGGAGGGAAAGTGAAAACTAAGGAACATTCGGCACTGACATCAGTCCTTCCACCATAGCATCATGGTCCTCACTGACTATCTATTTTTCTGCTGGGGTATTTTCACATCTGTGTCCAAAGCTCCTTGGAGTTTTCTTTACTTTTCTCAACAGATTTCTTTGTAACTAATTGTGACTAAGGTGTTCTGACAAGAATTGTTTCTGAGGAGCTTGTATCTTGGCCAGCTGTCCCCTGTTTTGTGCCAGAGGACAACTGATCTCCTTAAATCTTTCCAGAGCTCATTCCCAAATCTGTAGTTGCAGTGTTTGAAAAGGAACTGGAATGAGGTTTGTTGCTCCTGGATATCTTTTCGGATTATATGTAAACCTGAAAAACCATTTTCTGTAAAAAACTGGGATAAGGAGGATCCTACCATCTGCATCCTACTAAACGCTCCAGTGTTATCTTTCTGAACACTTATTTATCACAGGAACAGTAGGGAGCTCTGGCTCAATGTATGATTTTATAGCACTTGAAAGGACACTTAATCAGAGATTCATTTGTAATTTAATTTTATTATACTTAAAGATACTATAAATATAAATTTAGGGACTGAGGCTGCAAGTCTTTATTCATGCAAATAGCCCCACTGCACTCAGAAAGACTATATCTGTGATTACAGAATGAGCTCTTAGGTTATTGGGAAACTACACAGCTGTTAATCAGACAATATAATTTTCATAATAGTTATTCAGAAAAGGCATCTTTAGCCATGTCAAGAGGAAAAGGAAAAAGGATTCAAACAGTAGGAATGTATGAGAAAAATTGCAATCATATAGTAAAAACATTTATTTTACTACAACTTATAAATAAACCTTGGCATGTGTCAATTGTCCTTCACATGCAAATCTATCTTAGAATTTATTTTTATTTTTCCATTTAGAATTCCTATCCAGATTCAAATGTTCTAATTCTGTTTAATCATGTACAAGATGATTATAAGCTTCTATATCTTTCTTAATTTTATCCAGGATACAGAAATTTATTTTTAGTTCTTACCTGTCAGTAAAATTGGTTCTATGCTAAAGAGTTACTGTGGCACCAGTGCCAGTCTTGGTATCTGGCATGATCACAGTGCCAGCCTTGGTAACTGGCATGATTACAGTAGCAGAGGCTCTTCTACTGTAGACAGTACTCAGATATGTAGCTTTTGGTTAAATATTTTAGTACAGTGGATAAGTTGGTTAGTGAGATTTCAATAATTCTTTTCCTTTCATGTAAAAAAAAATTGTTTCTTTTACCGCAATTCACCCTTTTAATACAGAATACATTCAAGACTAGAATATATATTTATTTGATTAATTTTTAGCTGTGCAGAAATTATATGCAGAAATTATACTTACCGCCTATACTGGCAAACCACAGAAGGTCAGGAGGTGGACCTTACCACTAGCACACACTCATTCAAAGTATCCAGCTGTAAGCACATATCCTGGCACATTTTTTTCCCATGTTAACTGTTTCTTTCCCAGATAACGTGCGGGCACTGCTGAGAGACCTGTAGGCCAGGTACCATTGCAATAGCAGTCTGGGTGCAGCTCCCCTGTTTTGGCAGACAAGAGGTTGTTTGTAATTGAATGGAGGACTCAAAACTATGCCATGCTGATTGGGTTTAGACCAGAAAACAGTCCATGGGGTTTTTTTCTACTGGTATACATGTAGTCTTAGCCTCATCATCCAGTCTCTCTCTCGTCTCAATAGCAAGACATAGGTGTTGCCAGCAGGTGTTTCAAACTGACTTAGTGTCACTGTCTTAATTAGAAAGATTACATGATCCATTGACTTTAGAAGGATCCTTATTAAGTTAGAGTAGATGTTACTTTAGTCAAAGTTCGGTGAGCTAAATCCTGGGCTGAATCTCTGGTGGAGGCAAAGCATGAAGGAAGAGCATTTTTCAGCTGAAATCTCAGTAGCAGCAGGTTAGAAGCTGCAGAATGAAGATGAAAAAAGTGCCAAAGAAGGCATTCATGCTGCAATGTGCTGTAGAAAGACTGGAATGTTTTGAGGGAAGCTGTGAGGCATTTCAAACCTCAGAGGTAATAAATAGGCTTGGAGAAAATCAGAATAAGTAACTATATGTCTAGATAAGTGTATATTATTAGAGCTCCCTTTTATAGAGTAAGTGGGCTATTTAAAATACTATTTGGATGTATTTTCATGAGGTTTTACCAGCAACTCACTTGCACTGTTGTTAGACATGAATAAGATTATGTGCTATGTGAGATATGGCATTTGAAAAAGTAAAATGCAACATATAATTTCAGTCTCTTGTCATTTTGAAGTGTTTGAAATGGACTGTTGTGTGATTGTAAAAGGTGGAAATGTTAATTTGTCCGATAGGACATTGAACCTGATTTTTACTTTCAAAAGCCCAGAATATCAGACCACTGAGGCCTTGATTCCAACAGATCACATTTCATCTGCATTACACTATCTCTAACATAAGCATGCCTGATTCCAACAACACAAGCCCTCATCCAGAGGACTCACAGCATGTGTGATGCCAGTTCTTTGTACACTCTTTCTAGGGCTATTCATTTCTGTATTCATATTTTATATGTCAGACTTAAAGGACAGACTTCTCAAATCACCTGACAACAGTGAATGACTGGTAAGTAAGTATATAGCTTGTAATTCATGCAGAAGTGTTTTTGCAGTGACAGCAAATCTTTATGTGTCCTTCCTGAAGGAATGTTGTTGACATGGAACCATCAGGATTTGTGGACAACTCTGTGTGCAGTGATTGACAAAGTGCTTGTGCTGCTATTAGTAAATGTAGCTCTTCAATTGCTGCACAGGCATTATCAGAAATACATTAATTCTCTGATATATTGCTGTCCACTCTTAAAGTTACGATATGCCTGACAGTTGTAGGATAGTAACAGAGTTGTTTTTTCCCTAAGTAATATTTGTCCCTAAGTAAGAGTTGTTCCTCATGGATGTCAGTCAACTGCAGGCTAAGGGTGACAAGAAGACATCTTGAAAAATGTGAAAAGTGGTCATAATGTATTGGATTCACCATAGAACAAGCACACATTGGATAGGAGAGCAAAGACAGATAATGTTTGCTATGCATGTATTTAATGAAGCAGGGAAGCCTCCAGCCTACTGTGAAGGCTGTGAACCCACAGTGAACGCTTTTAATCCAGGAGGCAACTTCTGTAGCATACTTTTCTGAAGCAGTTTGTAGTAGTCTTCATAGTAGCTGAAAATAATCTGGAGTCTTTAAAAATGTTTTATCCTAAGTGAAATTAATGAGATAAGCACAAGAGTTCTACACAAGCTACCCATGTACTCAGCAAAAATGAAGATGGCAAGTACTCGCTTGAACACCTGAATTAACTCCTTTGAGATATAAGGACATGTTCATAACTGATTGCTACATTTACATAATTAGAAAGTACTAGGGTTTTTTTTGCCTAAGGATGGAAGTTTCAACTTTGTGCTTTTACACTAGAAACAAGACCAAGTTTTTAACAGTGACAGTGGCAGACTAATCAATGCAGTAACTGACTGGTGCACTAACTTTTCAATTTTGTAATGGATGGTGCGTGACTGAATTTTCAAAACAAGGCTTTTTTTATTATTTTTTTTTTAGCTGTTAATCAGAAGTTTCTGAGCTTTAATAGCCAATCAACATGTTTCTTGTATTTTGCAGTATGTTAATATATATAGATTAATGTTTTGCAAATACTACATACAGTCTGAGAATCATCTTTGAAAGGCCTGATGTAGCCTTGCTGACCACTAGCACTTTTCACACTACAGTTATTATCTGCTGACCTAGTTCAAAAATTAATTCATAAAAGATGCCTACCTTATGGCCAGACTGGATAATCTCAGTGGTTCTTTATAATAATCTGTGAATATCAGTGCTGAGAACATAAAGACTACAATAAAGTTCAAGAGCATAATCTCAGAGCAGTTGTCAAGTAGCCTTCTTTCCAAGAAAACTCTGTCCTAATTAATGATCCCTTTGTGTAAATGTTAACAAAATTTCTTACCCCTGAGCTAATGGATTCGATCCACTTGAAAGACAGATGAACACCTATGAGAAGGCCATATGAACATACAGAATATAAAAGGCTCACTAGAGACTTGGAAAATGGATCAGTTGGAAAGCAAATTAATTTGGACAAGTGAACAAAGGATCCTGGTAGTTACAGTGTACTGAAAATTAGATGGATACTCTTTAGGGTGAAGTGGCTACTTTCATTCTTGAAGAATCCTCATACAGAATCAGTGCAAAGTAGGAACCATGCTGTAAACAGGAATAAAAATTAGGTCTTTTCTTTCAGTCTGCAGCTCAAACTCACCTTCCTTACTAAGGAATATTTTAAACATAATTGCTTTTTTTCTCAGAAAGCTTGGGGTTTTTTTAAGAATGTTGTTGAAGGAATAATTTCACATAAATATCCCCCCCAAAAATAGAGAGGCAAATAAATCTTTAGGAGAAATAATTAAATAAAAAATATTGTTAGTTTCATATTATTCTTGGCTTCAGGTCAGGGCTATAAGAGAAGGTGTGAATTACATCGTTGACAGATGAGAATCTAAAAGACAAATGTGGGTGGTTTCAAGACCGAGCTCATGATGGTAAAAATAGTTTCATGACTAGTATCTTGAGTGCCTGTACAATAGTGGGTGGACAGACACACACCATTCCAGATCCACCATTACATCATGCAGATCAGTTAACTGTGTTTTCCGTTTGTTTGGGTTTGAGATCTAGGCATTTCTCTCTGAAATATGAAGCCTCCTTCTGAAAATCTGTATATATGTTTATCAGCTACAAGCTGAAGAGCCTAAATTCTGCTGTCTTTTGATGTTCTGAACACCCGCTATAGTTTATATTTTAAAAAGGTTATGATATTTTATCCGGGTTTTTCTATGTATTTTGTGCCAGGACCGTAAGAAAATATTCCTGTAAGAAATTCAAGAACTTTCACTGAGATAACAACACATAGTGAAATGCACATGAATCTTTTGATAAATCATAGTATCTCAAAGCCCTTTGCAAACACCAATTAAGCCTTGTAGAGCATATCAGAAACTTACAAATTTACCATCTCATTTTACAGATATGGGAATGGACAGCTGTGACTCACGAGTTGTAGTGCATTTAGCTGCAACAGCTCAGGGTACTCACCGGTGATTTGTCCTGATACACAAGTGAGTACAAACAATGGATGCTGGTGTTCATTGGATGGATGCCTCTGCTTCTGTCTGATGCTTGGGTGAAATGGCAGTAACAGAAACTGTGGTACATGGGCAAGGGCTGGGGGAAGTTGGAGTAAGCTCCAGTAGGTCGCCTTGTACAGATAATTAATTGAAAGACGAGGACTGCTCTTTATACCACGCAAGATACCCACCCCAATAAATTGTGTCCCAAGCTGTCAATATTAAGAATTCTCTCCCTTTCTCTGAACTAAGGATGAAGTCCAGTAGATTACATGAAGATCATTTTCCTCTTCCTTAATCACACCATCTTCCTGAAGACAATACAGATTTCAGTTGGTTTGATCTGAAACAAACGAAAGTAGCATATTTTAATAAAACCCTAACTTAGATTCTAAGACAGCTGTGACCACAACAGCTAGATCCTCATATCAGGAGGATCATAATAACACTCAGAGGCAAATGCATGTCCTACACTTATGGACCACTGATTTTGTAGTCTGACACATTTTTTAACTTACTTGTTTAGGGAATTCTGTGCCATGTTTCTTTAGTAGTGAGCACTAACAAATGGTGGGAATGAACACAGAGTCTTGTTTTTCTGGTTGTGTTTTTTTTGTTTGTTTATTTTAGTTGGTTGGTTTTGTTTAGTTTAGTTCTTTTGTGGTTTTGTTTGTGGGTTTTTGTTTTTTTTTTTTTTTTTTTTTTTTTTCTGAATAGAAAAACAATGTCTGAAGCATGGTTCTCTAAAGATCATTCAAATATGACAAATATTTTTACTGGTGTTATAGCTTGTACATCTTCCCATATCTGCATGTACCGAGAAAACAGGTTCACCAAAGCAGTTAATTTCTAACTACTTTCTTAGTAACATGGAGTAAGTAACTATGAAAATGCAGAAATTAAAGCAAAAATGCTTTCAAAAAATGATATCAAATACTTGTAAAAAGCTAGAACTGCCTAACTGAAGAAGCAGCAGAAAACCAAAATCTCAAAAGTAGTTTTATATTAGAAATCACAGATTACATTCTTAAGAAAAGAGTAGTTCAGGTTTAAATAAAATTTATGTTTTATTTCAGGCCTTTCTGATTTTATTTCTGGTCATTTTCTGACCATCTCTGCTAATTCAATTTACATATTGATTTAGGTGAAAAATATTTCTTGTCCTAAACTGCTGAGCAGCATTGTTTTGTGATGGAGAACAGATGGGTTCTTCAGCTTTCATTTCCTTATTTCACAGAGACATTATGACCTAACTAATATTTCTAAGGCAGTATAGGATAATTTCATGAGAGTTACATAGATAGCACAGAAATAAAACACTAGATCTGGATCCTTCACATTTGCTGAAGTTCAGAACAATGTTGTGGGTGTGATGAGCACAGTTTGTGACTAGCAACAGCGATGAGCATTTCCAAAGGACAATTTATCCTCTGTATCTTGGAGACCAAATTTAGGACAGGATGTGTCATAAGATTACCTCTTCATCTCAACCTACTTCTTATCATTTATTGTAGGAGGAACATATAGAAATATCCTAGTGTAGCCTGACTTTCTTAAAAGCTAACATTAGGTGAGAGAGTATGATAGTTTGGACTAAATCCACTTCTTCACAGTAATTTTAATGAGAAACTCTGAACTGTAGAATGCAAAGCTTTTATCCAGGAGCTCAAATCAAAAGTGGAAATGCACTTGAAAATTGCAAGTTACAGTTTATCAGAAATTTAAATGAAGAGGAAAATGCTTGGAGTCAGTACATTAGCATGGCAGGAATTGATCAGTTAGCCATCAGACTGGAAAGCTATGAAGAAAAACACACTGTGAACACCAGAAGTATCATTGTCCTTTATACCTTTTACTCTATTGTAAAGTTTAACAGTGGGGTATGACTAACAATTGACACCAGTCATATAAGGGTTAAAAATCAAGTTATAATAGGAAAAATTTTATGTTAAAATCTTCTTAGATAAACTAGAGTTTGAATTGACTTTGCCTTTAGGGAATTAGCTGAAATAGTTTCAGACTAGTTAATAGTTATCTTCAGGAAATGAAGAACAACTGAAACATCAGAGAACTGAAAAAAGATGTGGTGTCTAATCTCAGGTGGTAAGATGAAATGTATATACTACATTTCAAGCTCTGGAATAAAAGTCAAAGGATATGTTTCTAAGCATTTAGAAGATAATAAGGCAGCAAGTAACAACCAACACAGATTTGTTAATAACAATCATGATAAATCAATACAATTTCCAATTACTCCTTGGGGAAGAGAGATAAATGAAATATGTAGGGTTTTTTTGTTTTTCTAAGGTTTCTAATACAGTTTTAGGTGACATCATAATCAAAGTAGCTTAACTATGGTATAGATAAAACTATTTTAAAGTGAGTAGACAGAGCACCAGAAAAGAAAGTATAGTTGTGCGCTGCTCTCTATAAAAAATTTCATGAAAATAGGTTTTGTAGATCTCTGTTTGGAGTCTAATATCACTTCTTTTTCAACAATAATTGAGAGTACATTTACTTATTGACAACAAGCTGGAAAAGTTGCAAGTACTTTGAAGGGCAGGAATATAACTCAAAACCACCAAGACAAGCTGCAGAAATTCTTGAAAAAGAGGAAAAAATATTAAGAAAGAAAGCAAGGTACTGCATTTAGTAAGAATAATCTGCACCTGTAACGTGGAATTATTGTCTAGATAGTTCTGCAGAACATAGTCTGAGAGATAGTTTGATTCAGATCATCAGTCAACAGTGTCACATAGCTGCAAACACGAATATTTTTCTGTGATACAGAGATAAGAAAGTTATATATAAAAATAAAATAATACCTCCACTGCCCACAAATGGTCTTAGTTAGTCACAATCCAGACAACTTGTGAGAGTGATCAGAAGTTTAGAGAAGCTGATACAGAAAGGAATGAATCATAAGTCTTAATATGAAAGGAGGAATTACAACAGATAAATACGTAATAAAATTGCCTGGGGAAATCTCCTGTTGTCTGTATCCACAGGGGTTAAAAGGTGAAGAATTGACTTAAGTAGCAGAAGAAATTTAGCTTAAGTATCTCCAAGGATGGAAAGTCCACAACCTCGTCTCTGGGCATCCTGTTCTCCTATTTGACCATCTTTACAGTAAAAATGTTTTGTATTTTCTTCTTTTAAGCAGCATTTCCTGTACTTCAGTTTGTACACTTTGACCTCCCCCTAGATGTTTAATGTCCTTTCATTTTAAGTCTATATTTTGCTCTCTAAATTTTAATAATATTTGGAGGAAATGCAAGGTGTCTAGTTTCTGTGATATTGCAAGAAAGAAACCAAGGCCAGAAGGTAGACAGATCCTTATGATTTTGTAATAAATAACTATAAGAAATCCTATTCTGCAGTAAAATGCAAAGTATAATGTGATACTTTACTTCTATCTTTTTATTTAAAGCCATTGAGAACCCAATAGAGTTTTGACTCGTTACCAAATTTATACTTTAATATTCCTTTGATTTGTGTGTATGAAAACTTTATAATACCTTAAATTCAAAGTACATGATGAAATAATCTTTATCTTATTGTCAAATAAAGAATCTTGAAATGTGCATTATTTACCCCTTGATAATAAAGTTTATATTTGCTTCTTAAACAGTGGTCAACCAAAGAGTTCATTAAGAAGAGCTGCTTTTTAGACTGAAGTAAATGGTGAGCATATGCACTAATGCTTATTCTGGTTACCATTCTCATTCTTTCGTTAAAATGAAGCCATAATTAAAAAACCATAATTAAAACTAAATATGAATGGTACTTTTTATCTAATTAAAAATCACATAAATATTGTAACTTGTTTGTAATGAATTAATGGTCTTTAAAATTTATAAATTTTAGAATATTCTGATTATCTTCTTTTTTTTAAATACTGAAAAGTTTATGATGTAGTTTTGTTATGGGGAGAGTAGGATAAAAAAAGCATTCAATGTACACATTTTTATTGTTAAAGAGTATCTAACTTGAATCAAATTGAAACAGAAGTATTAAATATCTGAATTTGTAAAATTCTTCCAAGCTAAGTGATAAATTAATGTAACTTCAGTTTTAGGCCAAGACCACATGACTGAGTTATCTTCCTTGCAAATTGAAAACAATTCAGAGGTCCTTTTTACACTTCTTTTATTAGCTGTTCCTCAACAGGCAACACTTCAGATGTCTCTCTTTCCATTAAAAACTAGATTCCTCCCTTTTTCTTATTAAAAAACTGTTTAATAAACAGAAAGACTTGATTCTTAGAAGGAACATGGCAATAAATTCCTTGTTAGGTTGCTTACAGTTTGCTTTTCTGATTAAACCTCCTTGAACAAATTGCAAGTGTACTCTTAAAATGGGCTGTTGATTCAGAATGCAAATAATTTCCACACTTGTTATCTTTTCCCTCATACTTCTACCTACTTCAGAAAAATTTCCATTAATTTCTGTATGTTTTTCTGTTTTACAGTTATTGGGCTAAATGATGATTTTTGTCACAGCTAGTTGTAACACATTTTTGACACAAAATTGTACTCATTTTTTTTCATCTGAGAAGAGGGGACAATTAGGTAACTCAGACCTTTTCTGGATCTAATCCCATATGAATGTTAATGAATAATAAAACAATACACTGTACTGCATACAGAAGGTCTTCAGAATGGTTAAGCTATCCAAAGATTTAGACAAGTTTAAGTGTTTTATCTACTGCTTTTTTTATAGGAGTCCTTTGCCTCACTTGGGTATATGGCCACATACTTTAAATCATGATGTTTAAAGGGTGAGTCATAGATTTATTCTTATCTTTCAAAGATGGAGTTACTAGAGTGTGAGACTCTCAAAAAAGGGAAAAGAATAAAATTTATAGAACACTTGTACCTGAAATCAGATCTGTTCATCTAATGCAACCTTAAATAATTTATTTTGCAGAAAATGGTGAAATTCATCAGAGAATCTAATCTGCAATGAATAACTCAACTACCTTGACATGACATTACATGCAGCTCCAGTTGCTACATTAAGGCTACAGAGAGAAAAAAATGTATAACTGCCCAGTTGCCCGTTCTGGAGGAAGGAATGAATTTTGAAGTTTGCCTTCAGGAAGATGGTTATATGTCTGGAACAATTGCTCTGTACATCAGAGTAATAAAGTTTTCAGATGATTTCATCCCATTTGACTTCTGCATACTACTACAATAAAGACAGCTTCTATGATGAGAAAGCTGACACGTCTTATAACTGGTGGGCGTCTAACTCAGCAGCAGAAACAGATGGAGTCAGGGAAATCACAGCATCTGTCACATAGACAGCTATGAAGTGCATAAACATGTTCTGTGAAGGTGAAAATTGGCAGGTTAGTCTTCTGGTTGTAGTATAAAACCATGAGATCTGGGCTACAAAACTAGTTGCTGCATGGATCATTCTCACAGGTAAAATCACCAGTTTTCTCACCTAAATATATACTCATCCTGCTCTAGGCTGGGGCTAAGTACAAGAGAGCCAATTAGCTGTGGCAAGAGTAGAAAGCTATTGGGGAGGTGGGCGGATAATGCTGGCAAATCTCAAGAACAGCAGAGTGAGATGGGATGGTGTGCTGGAAGATGGAGACTATCCAGGAGGTAAATGGCCAGTCTTTGCGAACGAAGATCTGGGAAAGGTGTTCCCACCTTTCAAGCCTGCGCAATGGATTTTTT